>JAMPIV010016156.1:67500-290000 GCA_024509875.1 Oreohelix idahoensis
AGAAGTCTTTGGCCAATCAGGCAGTCATTGCAGCCTGGCAGTAAGAACTTTGAGAACTCAGCACTTGTCGACACCAGCAAGATTTTGTTGCCACCCTTGCACATTAAGCTGGGTCTCATGAAAAACTTTGTCAAGGCAATCGAGAAAACAGATGAGGCTTTCAAATACCTCATCAGAAAATTTCCAAGACTGAGTGAAGCTAAAATAAGAGAGGGAGTATTTGTTGGTCCGCAAATTCGAAAACTTCTTCATGATGACGAGTTTCTTTGCGTGTTGCATGGCAAGGAAAATGCAGCATGGTTAGCATTTAAGTCAGTGGTGGACAATTTTCTTGGAAACAACAGATCTGATAATTACAATGAAATTGTAGAAAATCTCCTTCTGAAGTATAAGAGTCTTGGCTGCAACATGTCTTTGAAAATTCATTTTCTGGATTCTCATCTGGATTTCTTTACGTCAAACTGTGGAGCGGTCAGTGATGAGCATGGTGAACGATTTCATCAGGACATTGCTGCTATGGAGACAAGGTATCAAGGCAATTGGAGCCCTTCAATGCTTGCTGATTACTGTTGGACTGTGACAAGAGACACCTCATCGATTGACTACAAGAAGCAAGCAAAGAGAGCTCGAACAGCGACTGAATAATGACAGAATGGGTTCAAATGTGCCTTTTTAAAACATGATATGTGATCTTTAAATAATGTTTTTATTTATTCTATCATTTTATGTTGAAATATCAAATAATTGAGTATGTAACCACAATTTTTATAATGCTAAAGTAGAAAGACTAGCTGTTCACCCCAGAGAATTAAACAAGCATACATTATTTGTATTACTGTAATGTAAATTCATCATTAAAAAAAAAACCAGAGCCAATTGGTGAATTTCATTATGATATTTGAAATCAGCATGTCAAAATCAATAAGAAATGGTATATTTAATTTCTGGTACAAATAACTTTTGAAAATTTGTTGACTAGTGTTATTAGTTAACCTAAACAAAAATGCAAATTGGGTCTGAAACTAGCGATTGGGTCCATTTTCCTGCAATACGGATACAGCCGAAAATGGCGGCCAAATTTTAGTTGGCGTAACTCTCTATAGAATCTAGGGCACTAGTCTCCTTACATAAAAGTCACGTGCTCTTGCAGCGGTTATTTCTTTGTCAGTTTCTTTTATACAGTGAAGTTGCCAGTCCCGAACATAACCTCGTATTAGTTGCCTGGTACGACATGCCTGAGGATGCAGTAGTCCTCTTTTATCGTTGCCTCTTCAGAGATCCACGAGAACTACTTCGGGCAATATCTATCTACATTCTCTACTCCTCTCAGATAGACGCGTCTGCTTGGCTAAACGGTAGGAGGGTTTGCCTCTTGGTGGCCAAAGTTACCTCTTTCCGGGATCAAAACCTGGTAGCGTCACGCTGCAATCTACCCAGATGTAAATGGGAACCGGCCTCTGTTCTTGAGTTAGGGAAGCACAGGAAAGGAACTGTGTTACGCACAAATAATTACTTTTTTCCAAAGTCTTTGTATGATCGTTTTTCGTATGTATGATCATTATTTGACTGAAATGCATGTTATATATATTTTATGGTCAAAGGGACAGAACCCGATATATCGATACTGCTATTTTTTATGAGTTTACCTCCTCTTGTATAGAGACACGTTCGGTCTATAATGTCTTGAACGAAGCGTGACCATATCTCCTTATTTGGTAGTATCAGTCAACTGTTGTAGATGTTTGAAACCTTTCTTAACGCTTCTGTTCATGTCCATAAAAGGCGCGACTGTGTAAGACTTTTATCTCGAATGTTCTTAGAAGATTGTGAACAGCGATCTCAGAGAATTGTCACTTGCGCATGTCTCGACTGGGGTTTGGGTTATTTTTGTTGTTCCGCCCAGGTCGGGGAGTATTGAGAAATTGGACTGATTGGGGGCTGACGGGTGGGACACTGCGACTGCGTCTTTGTGATCTCTGAGGAAATACATTGTCTTTGTGAGTTGTTTACTAAACTAGACTTATTTTTTTATTCGATAAGACTTGACTCCAGTAAAAAGCATGTTGTTGTTTTGAGTTTAGGCAACGTTATTGTTAGGGGGTTTTTTGCATTTTTTAATAAGCGAAAAAAACCTGGTTTTTTACACTTTGATAATCAGGTTTTTTATTTTATAATGGGAGAGGACGTGCAAGTACTCTTACGAGTGAACTTCATATAAAGTGAGTGAAATGGACACCTACTAAGACTATGGAGTTTTGTGGATATACCTCGGTAGTCTCTTTTGAACTTTTTGTAATTATCGCAAACTCGGGAGAGGAGATCGTGTTGCATGGTTATTTTCGTCAATTTTTGTCCAATTCCGATTTATTTCGACCCAGATCATTTTACAGCAATCATGTATTATGTATGTTATTGGGTATACATTTGTTACCATTTTTTTCAAAACAACTGACCTGTTAAAAAACTGTGATGCTTACTGTTTGGTGACTTTTAACGTAATGTCTTAGGTAATTGTCAACTTCTGTTAAGCTGAACTTTGAGTGTAAGACGTTTTTATTTTTATATATTCTATTTTTCAAGCTTGTTTGTTTCAGTATTTTTTTATTTGGGACTGATTTTATTACACTGCCAGGTATTCGTTAGGGATTAGGTGTTTAATCAAGGTAAGGTTGCGAATTGTTTAACTGGGCGTTACTTGGTTCGTATTTGGTTTCGATTTTGTTGTTACCGTTGTTTTGACTGTTAGTAGTATCGATCAATCGTATTGAATCCATGTTTGCCATTAAGGTCTCACGTGCAATGGCAGTTTTCAAAAACGGGAAAATTTGGAACAGCGACTTTGAGTCAACTATTCTCGATTGTGAGGATGTTCGCGACTCTAGGCGTTCATGTTGATTTCAGCGGGACCTGCGTGATTCTCTGAGGAAAATACATTGTCTTTGTGAAGTTAGCTAACTAACATTTAGGCTAACTAACTATTTTCCCCGTATTATTCAAGCCTGCCTGGAGGCATATGTTCATGGTTGATTTTCCGAAATAAGGTAATTCCTCTTGTATCGAACTTTAGGCTATCATCTAGAGGTTCGTCATTTTGTCGCCTATTTGCTCGCCTGTGTGATTCAAAATGGAGAGGTACTTTGACTAGGATTAAGGCACCGGTATCTTTATACCTGAACTAGTTATATATCTATGGGTCGCTCTAGACCAACAAGACTATTGTCTGTGTTCCAGGATTCGTTATATCAGAGATCACGTCCAAGTCAGATGGTTAGACTTAGGAAGGTTATAAAGGTCGAGCTGACCTGTAATCAATGTATGCTACTCACGTGCAGACAGTAAACGGACGTATTGTATACATCTGATCTGCTAGCATCAGGAAGGAATAATTATTATTGTCTATGAACATTAAGGATCTGCAGCTGACCACGGTTGCAGAAGTTATATGTATTATTTATCAAGCTTCGCTATGATATTTGTTTTCCATACAACTATTGAGTATTGACTTCTACATGACTGTCAGTTAACATGAGTTTGAATGCTGCATTCGTTGTATTATGCCGATGATAACATAAGTATCATGACTGTTTTGTGGCGTGCAATAAATGGTATAAACCTAAAGCGAAGTTACCATTTCTATGACTCTACACGTCATGTTGCCTGTGGTGTACCCTGAACTGTTCTACTGCAACACACACACAGCAACAATCTAAACCAGATAAGACACCCACATCTTGCATTGTAATACCTGGTGTCGATAGAGGTGGTAATTTGACGGCATCCTAATTCCACCCTTATCAATTCATGGTGGCCAATAGTTGGTTTATTCTGGTACCAACTCTCAAGGGGGTCAACAAACCCAGACATCATCAGCAGACTACAAGACAACATTGCAGTTGCTATTCATCACCTTTGATGAAATTTTTTGAAAGACGCAGCAGTACTGACAGTTTTTGATATTTTGAAACTACCCGGCGCTGCTCGGCGGTATTGAAGTTTGTCTACAAATAGAAGGACAAGTACCGAGCGAATGGATTTCCTGATCTGTTGAGAAGAAGGACAAGTGCCGTAACAACTGTTCCGGTCTCAGAATTACTGTTGCAGATTCAGAAGGTCAAGTTCAGAAGCTGTTTCCTGTCAGAAGCTGTTTCCTGTTAGAAGCTCATTTCCTTCGTTATGGCAGTTTTTACGAGAGCAGATATGGATCAACGTTGGATCATTGTCCTAAGAATGCTGATCACATCCTGTTCTGAACTGTGCTGACGTTGTGGATACATAGAAGTTAAGTGGCCTGTTTTGTTTGTGAACTGTGCTGACGTTGTGGATACATAGAAGTTAAGTGGCCTGTTTTGTTTGTGAACTGTGCCCTTATGTTCTAACTGAGCCTTCTGTCTATCACATTTTTCGCACTTTTTATATGTTTACATGTTATATGTTATTTGGATTTGTATTTATATTTTTATATTTCAGCGGGTTTTCTCGGTTGGGCGGTGTCTTTCAGTAGAAGATACCACGCCACAGAGGTTCTACTGTTAGCGTTTTCGTTAGGGACTGTGCGAATTTCCTACTGTGAAATTTGCTAGCGACAATCGTTGCTATATCTGTTTAGTTGTGACGAGTTGTGCTTTATTTTCGTTTTTTGTATATTTTTTTTTTTGTTTCTCTCTCTTTCTTTCTGTTTTTTAGTTTCGATTTCAATTGTTTGTATTTGTAGGTTTCGTTTTTTCTATTATTAAGTTCTTCACGTAAATTTTTTGTGTATACACTGTAGCGTCATTTGTTTGTCATATCTTCGCATTCTGTCATCATATTCTTTTTAGTTTCGCTGTTTATTTATTTGACTTATGCGAATGTTTTCGTATTGTTTGATCTTTTTTATTGTTTACATTGACTCTGATCTTTGTTATTGTTTACATTGACGTTGATCTTTGTTATTGTTTACATTGACTCTGATCTTTGTTATTGTTTACATTGACTTTGATCTTTGTTTTGTTTACATTGTTGGTACTTTGTTATTGTTTACATTGTCTTGTTATTGTTTGCATAGTTCTTGCATAGTTAGCTTTCACTATTGTTACATATATGCTCATGCACTATTGATCTATAGTGCACTTATCATAACTAGCTGGTGGTTTTTTTTCCTTATGCACTATTGTAGTGCAGTTATGATAAATAACTGATGGTTATGCACTGATTTGGGTAGTGCACTGATAATTAAGAGGTGACTTGTGATATTATTGTACAACTGATAATACAAATTGGTGTCAAGTCTTGTTTCCCACAGAGATTGGAGTGAACATAGTAATATACAAGCACTTTATTAAGTCTTGTTGCTATTAAGATTGAAATAAGATAATTAATTATTTCAGGTTCTGTACTCACATTTTAGACATCATGTCTACATTTGAGTACTTTATTGAGCAGGGTAAAGCCCTTGGGAAGACAGGTGATAAATTAGAAGAATTTGCGACTGTTCAATATGCCAAGGCATTGAAGTCGGAGGAAAAGAAAATGAAAGAACTAACTGAACAAAAGAGAATAGATGCTGAAAATTTAAAACTGCAGATGCAGGTAGATGAAAAGAGATTACAAATGGAAATGGAAAAACAAAAAAGAGAAGCAGAATCTCAGGAGAAGAGACTTCAGGCTGAGGTTGAAAATAAGAGACTTGAAAAAGAAGCTGAAAATAAGAGACTTGAAAAAGAAGCTGAAAATAAGAGACTTGAAATAGAGGCTGAAAATAAAAGATTAGAAAAAAAGTTACAGGCTGAGGCTGAGGAAAGAAAGTTACAGGCTGAGGCTGAGGAAAGAAGGTTACAAAGAGAGTCTGATGAGAGAAAAGCAAAAATGGAACATGAAGAAAAACTCTTAGCTTTGGAGTTAGAAAAGTTGAAGTTATCTAGTAATGCTAATGATGCTAATAAGGTATCATCTGCTAATAAGTCTAATGCTGTTGATTTCAAGCTTAATTTACCAGCATTCAATGCTTCAATTGATGATATAACATTTTATCTAGATAGATTTGAAAGTGCATGTAAGGTGCATAATATAGATAAAACATTATATGTTTATCATCTGTCCAAGATACTTAGAGGTGATGCTTTGACTTTGTTGGGTATGGTAGATGTGCCTGACAAGAACAACTATGAGGTTGTCAGGGCGGCATTGTTAAAGAAGTACCAACTTAACGAAGACGGATATCGTCTTAAATTTAAAAACATGTTACCAGAAACTGGAGTTGAATTCTCAGAATTCATCTCAGGCATACGTCTTACTTTTTTACGATGGGTTGAGCTTTCTAAGACAGAAAGTACATTTGAAGCCCTCATGGACTTACTTCTTAGAGACAAGGTTATGTCTTCTGTTAATGAAGCTTTTCTTTCTTTTCTTCATGAGCGTAAGCCTAAAAAATATAAAAGAAATGGAAGAATACTGTAGCCAGTATGTTACTGCACATCCTCACATAACCGTTAGCAACTCTAAGGTAAAAGAAGGTCTGCCAGTTGCTTCGGCAGCACCTTATGGCCCGAATTTTATGCGTAAATTTCAGGGTAGCCAGCAAAATTTCAATAAAAAGAGTAACCGTAATTATGCCCAGAACCATGGTAATCAATTTCAGGGAGATTCTTCTTCCCAGAACTGGAGACAACCTAATATTACACGGTATTCTATTCCCGGTAACTTTAGAAATTTTCATAAAGGTAATCGGTATAGAGGAAAATATTATTTGCAGAGACCTCAATACCAAGATAATAGAGGTTCTCAACAGCATAGAGATGGTAATGACAGTTATGAAAACTGGAACGCAAACCAGGATAAAAATTACAGTAGGGACTTTAATGATAATTGCAGAAGCAATAATGGTCGCGGTAGATCGCAACAGAAGAGAAAAAGATATCAACAGACAAACTCTGTTCAACAAGAATCTCAGGGAGCAGATAAACAGGTTAATAATGATAAAGACCATAATGCTATCGGATGCTCATCTTTTGACTTTGGTAGGGCAAATAAATGTATCCAATGCAGTACTTTATTTGATCCGAAAACCATTAGTACTCTAAGCTGTGGTCATCCTTTGCCCGCTCTTCCTGCTAATGTTGCTCATGATGGGAGAGGTTCTCTTATATTACATAAGGGGCTTGTAAATAGTAATCCAGTCTCGGTGTTGTTTGATTCTGGATGTACTACTGTCGGGGTTAGGCAATCTCTTGTAGATCCATTCTGTGCTACAGGAAAGGTCATCAAATGTGTCACATTTGGTGGCACGTTGGAAAAATATCCTACTGCCATAATACATTGCTATTGCTACTCCTTTCTTCACGGGAGAGGTCCACGCGTGTCTACTTCCAAACCCTATTGCGGACCTTATTATTGGTCGTATTCACGGAGTTAGGGAATGTACCCCACAGCAGATTGCTGTTTGGGAAGAGCAAAACATTGAAGCTACCAATACGGTGGTCACAAGAGCACATGCTCTGGATCCACCTCAAACTTCATTAACTAATAATGATGAAGTAGATGAACAAAATAGTCACTTGACTATTACACGTGACTCATTTATCAAATTGCAAGAAGAAGATCCGTCGTTACAAAAAATTCTTCATTCTAGCAAAAAAAGGTGATCCTAATCAAAATACTAATAGAAAATCTTGGATTTCTATGAAGAACGGCGTACTTGTACGTATGGTACAAGACTCGACTACATCCACTCATTCACAAATTCTTGTGCCTAAGAGCATGAGGGTGCAAATATTGCAACATGCTCATGACTCGCAATGTGCTGGACATATGGGTTTTTCCCGTACAAAGTCGAGGGTTCTTGCGGCTTTCTTTTGGCCATTTGTGAGCAAGGACATACGAATGTACTGTCGCTCTTGCAAAGTATGTCAGGAGGTCAAATCTAAAGGACCACGACATGCTGCGCCTATTCAGGCTGCTGACATTCCAATTCGCCCTTTTCAAAAAATGGCAATAGATATTATCGGTCCTTTTAGAATTAAGTCGGCTAGAGGGCATCAATTTATTCTTACATGTGTCGATATGTGCACACGTTGGCCAGAGGCAATACCTCTCAAGAGCATCTCAACTGCTGATATCGCAGACGCTCTTTGGCTGATATTTTCTCGCTTGGGTTTTCCCGGAGAAATATTGTCAGACCATGGCACTCAACTGATATCAGACACTATGTCACAGGTAATGTCTATGCTACATATAAAAAGGTCTCTCAGCAGTATCTATCACCCAATGTCTAATGGGTTGGTCGAACGTTTAAATAGGACTCTAAAAACTTTACTGGGTAAAATAACTGAGGATCATCCTCAGGATTGGGACAGGGTCTTACCCGCGGCTCTCTTTGCGTATAGAGAGGTCCCCAATGAACATACGGGGTTTTCCCCTTTTGAACTTGTCTTTGGCGCGCAACCGCGCGGCCCTATGTCTTTACTTCACGATCTAATCACTGCCGATAATATTAGCGATGAGACTCAGTCTTCTTATGAGTACGTCATTGCTCTTAGGAAAAAAATCATTGAGGCATGCAGACTAGCAACTTCGTCTTCCGAATTTGCTAAAGAAAAGGCAAGGCAGTTTGCGAATAAGAATAGATGTCTACGACAACTTTGTCCAGGTGACAAAGCTCTCGTCCTACTTCCTTCAAGGGAGAACAGACTTCTAATTGCATGGAAAGGTCCATATGCAATAGTCTCCAAAATTTCTGATGTCGACTATGTTGTCGATATTGATGGAAAGCATAAAACTTTCCACATAAATATGCTCACGGAATTTCATGAAAGACCAGACTATTTGCAGCCTATTTTCCAGGCAACGGACAATTCTCAAGTACCTCATGGTCAATACTCATCGCTGTCAGTTATACAGGATGAGGAAACTACTTTTTCTGATGTCAATCTTCCTCTTTCTATGGTCCCACTTTATTCTACGGAATCTTGGAAAAACGTGACCGTTTCTCCAAATCTTTCCGCTGAGGAACATCGACAAGTTTCTTCGATGTTGCAAACATTTCAGGATGTTCTTACAGACATCCCGGGACACACACATGTCATTGAACATGACATTGTGCTAACTGATCATAATCCTATCAGAGTCAGACCCTATCCAATACCTATCCATTTCCAGTCTCAAGTCGAAAAAGAATTGGATGAAATGATACGTTTGGAAATCATTGAACCATCCACTTCAGCATACTCTTCGTCTATGGTTATTGTTCGAAAGAAGGATAATAACATTCGCATTTGCGTAGATTATCGCAAATTGAACCAAGTTACGAAGTTCGACGCTGAACCTATGCCTTCATTAGAAGAGCTACTCAATAAACTTTCTAATTCTAGATTCTTTACCAAACTAGATTTGTCTAAAGGTTATTGGCAAGTCCCGCTAACTGAACGTGCCAAACCTTTTACAGCTTTTTCTACACCTAGGGGTTTATTCCAATGGAATTTCATGCCTTTTGGTCTTATGAACGCCCCTGCTACATTCGTACGCATGATGCGGCGAATTCTCGCATATCGTACAGATGTCATAGCATATCTAGATGATATCTGTCTATTCAGTGATTCCTGGGAAGATCACTATTTGGGTTTATACGAATTACTGTCTACTCTTCGCGAGTATAACTTGACTGCAAAACCCTCTAAAGCCTTTATAGGATTTAGTGAGATTTCTTTCCTAGGTCATCGTGTTGGTCATGGT
Organism: Oreohelix idahoensis; assembly: GCA_024509875.1. NCBI lineage: Eukaryota > Metazoa > Mollusca > Gastropoda > Stylommatophora > Oreohelicidae > Oreohelix > Oreohelix idahoensis. Next base: position 77,206 of record JAMPIV010016156.1, read on the forward strand.
CTTTTAAAGACAGAAGACCACAATGTTTCAAAAATACTTAACATTTCGGTCCCTAAGACAAAGAAACAAGTAAGGAGTCTATTAGGTTTGATCCAATTCTACGGACGATTCATTCCGAATCTGTCCTCCATTATGGCACCGCTTTCTACTTTATTGAAGAAAGGGTCGCCTAATTTGATCCGCTGGTCAAAAGAATGTCAATCCTCATTGGACCAGGTTAAAGACCTATTTTCATCTCCACCTATTCTTAGGTTACCTACTATTGAGAAGACTTTTGTTCTTCGAAGTGACGCCTCGTCAACTGGGATTGGGGCAGCACTAATGCAGGAGTATTCTGATACTCTGCATCCGGTGATGTATATCTCTAGGAAATTAAATGCTGCAGAAAAGAATTACTCGGTTTTAGACCGTGAGTTATTGGCTATGGTATGGTCTATTCTGAAGTTACAAAGATTTCTTCTAGGCGCACATTTCATTGTGGAAACCGACCAGAAAGCGCTTACTGCTATTCAGAGTAAAAACTTGAAGAGCTCGAGGTCCACTCGTTATGCCATAGCTCTTCAACCATTTCATTTCTCGGTTCGAGCTATCCGTGGTTCGGATAATGTAATGGCGGACATTCTGTCCAGATGCCCACACGATTCCACATGATTCTTCTGTCATATATATATTTCCTAATATACAGTCCAATGTTATAATGACATGTTGGTAGATTTTTTTTTTCTCACTTTTTTGAGGGGGAATTTATAACATTGTTCCATGTAATTATCTAAGAAGGCTTAGTTAGTGATATACGGGCCAAAAGATCACTCGGCCACATTTAAATAAATTATTTTCAGGATTGTATTGAGAGATTTACCAGTTGTCTTCAAGATTTGTGTTATTGATATTTTCGCAGCACATCATTGAAGATGCGAGATTGTGTCCATTGTGGAACTTTGAGTATATCAAGTCCTGTCCTAGATTGGGAGCGGATGATGTCCACATCTTCTTCTATTGAATGTTTTATGTCAACGAAGATCAACACATGTATTACTTATTAGTTACTGATGCATTACATAATGTAATAAAATAGTGCGGTATATTAATATATTACACCGCTATTTGCAACACATTGTATGATATCATAATAATATATTTGATTTCATATATTGGTATGAGAATAATTTGACTTTTATTATGATGTTGCCAGCATTGTGGTTTGTGTTGGTGGCACCTTCCTGGGATATATACGCGTATACTTAGATAAATTTTTCTCTAAGGACCTGGGATATGATCTCAGTTTCGCTCCAAGTGTTGAGCTATTTTGTTAGGTATATCCGCGCATCATACGTGCGTTAGGAGCCTAGATTTTTCCGGCTCCAGGATTTAAAAAAAAAAATGTTTCATTTTTTTTTCCCGGGAGGGTGCGGTAATGTTACGCACAAATAATTACTTTTTTCCAAAGTCTTTGTATGATCGTTTTTTCGTATGTATGATCATTATTTGACTGAAATGCATGTTATATATATTTTATGGTCAAAGGGACAGAACCCGATATATCGATACTGCTATTTTTTATGAGTTTACCTCCTCTTGTATAGAGACACGTTCGGTCTATAATGTCTTGAACGAAGCGTGACCATATCTCCTTATTTGGTAGTATCAGTCAACTGTTGTAGATGTTTGAAACCTTTCTTAACGCTTCTGTTCATGTCCATAAAAGGCGCGACTGTGTAAGACTTTTATCTCGAATGTTCTTAGAATCGTCTTATTGTGAACAGCGACTCAGAGATTGTCACTCTGCGCATGTCTCGACTTGGTTGTCGTTTTGTTGTTCCGCCCAGGTCGGGCAGTTGAGAAATGGACTGATTAGCGAGCGGACGCGACTGCGTCTTGTGATTCTCTGAGGGAAATACATTGTCTTTGTGAGTTAGTTAGCTAACTAGACTATTTCCCCGTATTATTCAAGCCTGCCTGGAGGCATATGTTCATGGTTGATTTTCCGAAATAAGGTAATTCCTCTTGTATCGAACTTTAGGCTATCATCTAGAGGTTCGTCATTTTGTCGCCTTTTTGCTCGCCTGTGTGATTCAAAATGGAGAGGTACTTTGACTAGGATTAAGTCACCGGTATCTTTATACCTGAACTAGTTATATATCTATGGGTCGCTCTAGACCAACAAGACTATTGTCTGTGTTCCAGGATTCGTTATATCAGAGATCACGTCCAAGTCAGATGGTTAGACTTAGGAAGGTTATAAAGGTCGAGCTGACCTGTAATCCATGTATGCTACTCACGTGCAGACAGTAAACGGACGTATTGTATACATCTGATCTGCTAGCATCAGGAAGGAATAATTATTATTGTCTATGAACATTAAGGATCTGCAGCTGACCACGGTTGCAGAAGTTATATGTATTATTTATCAAGCTTCGCTATGATATTTGTTTTCCATACAACTATTGAGTATTGACTTCTACATGACTGTCAGTTAACATGAGTTTGAATGCTGCATTCGTTGTATTATGCCGATGATAACATAAGTATCATGACTGTTTTGTGGCGTGCAATAAATGGTATAAACCTAAAGCGAAGTTACCATTTCTATGACTCTACACGTCATGTTGCCTGTGGTGTACCCTGAACTGTTCTACTGCAACACACACACAGCAACAATCTAAACCAGATAAGACACCCACATCTTGCATTGTAATACCTGGTGTCGATAGAGGTGGTAATTTGACGGCATCCTAATTCCACCCTTATCAAACTGGTCACTCTACCTCATTAAGCTGGACCTAATATAGTGTAGTCTCTAACACTTTACCACCCTACGACAGTATCTGCTATGGGATTTCCTGCACCTTTTACTTCAGAGACACGTGGAAACTATGATGAAGTCTACGAAGAACTGAAAATCCCTATTCTCCACACAATTAATTAAAATGTCTAGCAGACATGAGGTAGAGACAGTTGTGTCGCGTGTACGTCAACAGTTTCTAATGATCGGCCTTACTGCTGACCGGCCACTGATGATAGAAGGATGACCCCTGAACTCATGCCTTGTTAGACACGTTTCAAAACAAAGACGTCATGTAAAGGTAAGCACGTGTTTCGTGTCTGTTAACGTGATCATGTGACCCCACTTGGAGTGATATTTATTCACAGGTATAGCCCAACAGTCACGGCAGCTGCATACTTGTGATCTGATGATATCCATGTTTCTAAACTCTTCTATCCATCGTTATATCATTCCATCCACTGGGTTTAATTACAGCAAGTTGAAAGTTCAAACACCTCGGACGTATGTCTGCCACAGCGAATTGCCAGAAGGAGAAGTATTCCTATTCTTTCTTTGCCTCTTCAGAGACACCACAGGAACTACGCCAGGCCTTTATTTATATAGCATAAGTAAAATCGAAATTAATCCTTTTAACATTTCTGACCTGAAAAACACGCAAGCTAACATAAAATAAATCAAATACACAACATTAATAAATGTTCAACGCGCACTTATATAACAATATTAACTTTGTTATTAACAAAGTAAAACAAACACTTAAACTATTGATATAATAATAAATAAGAGAGATCAAATTAGAATTGTACCAGCTGTAAAATGACTCATCACCTTAAGCCAATTATGCGATATCCATAGGTACAAAATAATCCCAGGCATGTATAAATGAACTCTGCTTCGTTTTTTTTGGACACACGTTCAGTTCAACCTGGACGCTAGCTCCGTCGGTTATATTATGGCGCATATCCAAGTATAAAAGACCTTGTGGGGTGTTAACAGAAAAAAACCAAAAATACTGATAAATAATAATCAACATTGCCCTATAAATTCTGCTTCTCTCTCTTTGAATATTTTCGTTTGTGTTCACATTTCTGTTCTCTTTGTACTGGTCTATGTGTTATGTTATATGGTGTAAAAAGATGAATATGTTCTTTTAGGAGTGAATTTTCTTTCCGAAATATACCCTGTGTAATATACCATGCACAGTATACCCTGTGTAATATACCCTGCACAATATATCCTGTGTAATATACCCTGCACAATATACCCTGTGTAATTGTGATAAACAAGCGCCAAGGCCTTATCGCTCTACCTTTTCCTACATCTTTCTTATTTTATTTTCTCAAACATTGTGCTCTTTCATCCCATATTTGCTATTTCATCGTTTTGATTACTCGCGACTGGTATCTAGAGAACCACATTTGTTTTTTCATTGGGGGTAAAATAAATTCTTTTGATTGAGTCCCTATACCTGGCATCATCTTTTGAAGCCCCCATTGCCTCGTGATAAATCGGGTGAAACACATCTGGTTTCATCAAAAGCAGACATCTGGGCATGATACAATTTATTTGGACTATTGTTAACTTTGAAGAGAGATCCTGGGAATGAGTGACCAGAGGGTCTCGTAGCTATTGGTTGTATGGGCGGAGTTGTACGTCACCGGTCCAAGGGACCCACATTTGACTTTTAGAGATATAATATACCGCGCAGCTCGCTAGAGAGAGGAGTCCAGTTTTTCAACATTGTGGCGTAAAGAGAAATTCCTAACGCATAGCCTGCAATTAATTCAGTGTGGATAAATATTTCATATCTGTGTGTATTGTGTTCTTAACGGATTTTGTGAAGGGAAAAGAAGGTTAGTAGATCTTATACAGAGTATTAATACTTTTTTTATCTTTCTTTATTCATTTTAACCTCAAAGCTAAATGTGCGAAAGATAGTTTTTCAATTAATTCTTCTATTACGTGACTAAATAAAATCAGAAGATTTTCCTCTAAGATGATTGGCTGATAAGAAGTAATTAATAGTTCATACTTCACTTTCATCTAGCTTGTTGAATCATCATCATAGTCTTCCATACGCACTGTGATGGAATACATTGATACAGCGATAAAATCCTCCATTATAAATATAAAAGTTAAAATAAAATGTAGGGATAAAATATAGTTATGATACGATGCTGCTTCTTCGCCCACGCCACAAGCGCGTTGATTTTGGTAGACCGTAACGTCGTTTTCTAGTGTCATTGAAAAAAAACTATTTATAACATGGGGACACGAAAGGCCTATTCGTTCAGACGGGCTAAGAAAAGGAGGGAAGAGAAAAATGATGCTGTCTGCACACGGGGTTTGAATCTAAGCCTATCATACGCGCGAACTTGTAGTTAGTTGTTTGAAATACGACGAAAGTTAAAAAATGTTCGTCAATTGGGTCACGAAAACAGGCTTAGCTCTTATTGAGAATGACGTAATTCCCAACGTAATACGAACGATTCTCGTAATTAGTTTGAAAATAGCGGTAAAATGAAGTGAACGAGTGGTAGATTATAGATTTCAAGACTAACATGGAAAAAAATATGGAATTCCTTATTAATAGGTTTAGAATCACAAAAGTTAGCTAGTTTAAGAGCTTATCTTTTCCTGATAAATAATATGCTTTCAAATAAAAGGACGGACAGATAACTCGGAAGTTATTGACAAAAGACTGATTTGTTCGGTGCAGACTAGCAGACAGATGTTCGTTTTTCAGTCACTAGCGGTTACATTTTGACGCGTCCTTGAGTAAAAGCAGGAAAATGGTCATGTGTTCTGTGGGAAAAGCGGTAGACACGGGATAGAAATTATGAGATAGCTCAAACTGAATATTGTGTTTTTTTTAGTGTTGGGCCAAAACCAAGTCCATTTTTGGGGAATGCCAAGTTCGGACAGACCGACTGACAGAAATACACATTGGACCAAATTTGGACCTTAGCGTAAAATTTTGAATTTAAAAAAGCTTGGCTTTCCTATTTGATTGGTCAACACAGTTAAGATTATTAGAAAATTGGACGGCTCGTTGCCATTTTGTTTAAGACTGTCCATAGAAGCAGATCGTTGATGCTGTGAAGTGTGACGTCCACTGAATATATATAAATAATATAAGGAATACGGACGCCATAGTCCAGCCAGCAGCTCAGCTGAGTTTGTGCTATTTCAACGTACCTGTGCGTTTTCTTTTGAATTGTGGTAAGACAGAAATTATTAACCTTTTTATTTAACAATTCTGGGTGAGTGATACTGCCATATAATGAAAAATGATTACGACAAGTGAGTACTTATTCTAGGTCCCCAGCCAACTGTTACAGGGCCTAGAGGTTGAAATATAATATGATAAACTATCAGAAATGTAGAATACAGATGTTTCTTTTCAGGTGGTCAGGTGGAAACATATCACCCACCTTATTATATGGAAAGAAGAGATTAATGATAATATTTCAGATGCAGTGCCGGCCTTAGAGGAGAGGAATGTGAAACTAGTGCTACTTGATAACAGCATTAATGTAGATGTGCTGGGTCGGTCAGAGAGATCTGACCTTGTCTTTTATTTCAATGTATTAATGCTTGTAAACATGGTGGATTAGGTATTATGTTAAGACCTAGCCTAATTTTCTGGTTTCAGAGTTTCTTTGTCTGGCACTGTGCTAGTGCCAGATATTCTGAAGAGTACAACACTGTATGAAACGAGATGCCTACCATACTACCTCAGCGCAAGTGAGGAGTGGGCCTAAGGAACAACTATCTTCAATCGTCACAGGCCAGATAAGTGTGAAAGACCCGGCCTGCTGAAATTCATCAACGAGTACTAAATAATATAAACTCCATTGTGTAACTAATAAACTTTTCCACCATCAATCCTGTTAAAGAGCAAATGAACACTGTTAAATAAAGGACTGGGTATGATGAAAATACCCCGACCCGACATCAAGCACTAGTTAATAAAGACTTTAGTTTTAGTACCAATATTAGCAAATTTAAATTATGTATATGTACAGGTCTTTCGTGTGTTTACTTGATTATATGTAATTCTATTGAAATTAATTCATATTGAGTTGAAAGTCCTGACCAGAAGAAAACTAGGTTCAGGACAAAATAAATTTGGAAAAAATTGTAAATTACTAAATTTTAACCACAGTGTCAGTTGACTTAATCATAGAGATTAATATTAGTGTTTGTGTGTGTGTTTGTGTACTTAATTACCAGCACACCACATTTTCATTACCCTAGACAGTAGACGTAGCTATCAGACATACTAGTCAAGAATAAGTCTGATTGAGGTCGTAGTGTGGTAGCAGCAAGGTACTCTGTAAATTCACATAAACTGTTATCCTCAGGGACCTTCACAGCTGACCTCATTCAGTACACTAAGTAAACATAGCAACAACACTTAATAACATCAAAACCCACCACACGCACACACTCTCGTGCACAATATATTTAACATCATTAGAATCGAACTCATAGAGATCAAGAGTGAGATCTAGAATAAATGAAAGTCAACCAGTATATATTAAATGTGAAAACTTCCGAAGACTTTTGTGTGTCTTCAGTCCATCAGAAGTCTGAGTCTACACGCTACGTGTCTGACGTCTAACCAGAAATAAGTTATCAAAACGAACATTTGGTTTGCAGAATTCGCAACAGGACGTTCTTCGTTCCTCAGTAAAAAAGGGAATATTTCTCACCCAAGATAAAAACAGTGGACGCAGCATTTTTCGTCAACAAATACCACATGCGCACAAGTTCAATAGATAGTTATAACAAGTTCAAATCCATCAAAAGCTTACTACATGAGTCAATCTAAAGCTCACAGTTGATTACTTATCTCCAAATATCAAGTTCAGCTCCATCGGAAGCGTACTATCTGAAGTCAAGCGAAAGAGCTCAAAAGTTGGATGTCATATTTATACCAAGTGCAACACACTCTTAGGCGCATTCTATGAAGCAGACTCCAAAGTATATTTTATGAATCACGATTACATACTCAAGATAATGAGTCTACATATCAAGAACATTTCGTGAAGATATCCAGTCTGGCTAGTACCCTCCGGAGATTAGACAACAGACATTTTCATACGACAACTATTAACTGTTGATCAACGCTACAGAGATATACTCAAACAGTGAAGGACTATATTTATTTATATCGTCAACGTTCTCAGTACAACAATAGTTTTCATCAGAACGTCCTCGACTTAGAAATACTCCACTCGACATAACCCTACATGTGTAGATATTTAATTAATAAACCCAATAATCGTTTGATCATTATCTATTTTGTTAATGTATCACTCGTGCTGTCGGTGTTAAATATTTACATATAGGTAAATTTCTACACTCAGATGAGGTTGGGGGCTTTTTCTGTTACGGGATCTAAGGGCAGAAGCTAATGTCGTGGGGAAACAGAACACTTTCCAGAATTAAGTAGAAAACACTGTCCAGTGGAAAGCATTCGCATTCCCTTCTTCTTGTCCCTATCTCGAATAGGTCTTTATTCTTTCTCAACGACCCAATTTCTAGAGACCTTCTACCTAATATCTCATAGGCTATTCCTGGACAAAACTACTGTCGTAGTTGCCGCAAAACTCACCACACGACAGTAATATACCCTGCACAATATATCTGTGTAATATACCCTGTGTAATATACACTGTGTAATATACACTGCATAATATACCCAGTGTAATATACCATGCACAATATACCCTGTGTAATATACCCTACACAATATACCCTGCACAATATATCTGTGTAATATACCCTGTGTAATATACACTGTGTAATATACACTGCATAATATACCCAGTGTAATATACCATGCACAATATACCCTGTGTAATATACCCTGCACAATATACCCAGTGTAATATACCATGCACAATATACCCTGTGTAATATACCCTGTGTAATATACCCTGCACAATATACCCTGTGTAATATACCATGCACAATACACCCTGTGTAATATGCACTGCATAATATACCCAGTGTAATATACCATGCACAATATACCCTGTGTAATATACCCTGCACAATATACGCTGTGTAATATACCCTGCACAATATACCCTGTGTAATATACCCTGCACAATATACCCTGTGTAATATACACTGCATAATATACCCAGTGTAATATACCCTGCACAATATACCCTGTGTAATATACCCTGCGAAACAAACACTGTTTATGCCAATACAAACAGGCTCATAATGTGAAATAAATTGGTACATAAATTATCACCGCAAAAAAAAAATGCTTGAAGCACTTTGATGCAGGCTTCCTGCAAATGAATCAACTGTATTTCTGGTTGCACGTTCGGTGAGGAGTGTAAAAGGAGAATACTGATCAATGACGATACACAGTATTGGACTGAATCATTGAAATGGTATGACAAGATCACTACTGTGGAATAGACGGGGGGAGGGTGGGGGTGAAGGGGGGGGGGGGACAAGACAAAGATGGGCGGAACAGCGGGTGAGGAGAAGACGCTAGGGTTGGATAGGATACACACTGAGAAAACCAACGGAAATCCCCAGGAAATAGAAATGGAGGGAGATTAAAAAAAAAAAAAAACTAACGGAGAAGAGAACTGGATGAAAGTAATAAGGAAAACATAGAAAGAGTTTGACTCGGTGGCACAGTACATACCGTTTTGGCATGTCCCTGAGCTCCATGGGGAGCTGGGCGTATTGATTATGATGATGATGATGATACACAGATACCTTGCTCACTATCAAAGAGTTTAGGTTGGTCAGTCTGTTCATTTTTGACCATTATTCGGTGCCATTTTTGACGCTGTTGTCCAGATAGTTCATTAAACAGTACGGGATATGGGATACATATTTGTCTTGCTTACGGCGTCGCCTCAGATTTGGCAAAATGGAGCTCTTGCAAAAAGCAGAAGAGAAAAGAACGTGTTTAAAAATGTACTTCGGCGAAACGCAGTTGACGGTTATCACACCAAAAGCGACATCATCTTCATAGCCAGTTATGATTGGACGCGGCTAATAATTTGTCTTGGTCCATGTGCTACTGAAAACCGATTTTGAAAGTCCGGCCGCTGTTCTTACGGCACAGTCGCTGGAAGTTTGTTGTTCGTAGTAGTTATCTTCACAGTCGTCGACATCATCACCATCGCTACCCTACATCTCCCCAAGGATCAACAGCTTTCAACAAAATTACGCAAAATCCTTTTATGCTGTGCCTTCGGCTCAAGACTTTGCCAAGTCTTTCTTTACTCCATTCATTTGTGTACCCAGTTGTCTTCTCCTTGTGTTATTTGATCCCTCTCTACCTCTCTTACCCTGGAGATTTTAGAACAAGAACTGCCTCGTAAGGATATCAACAGCGCTCCTCAGTGTGCGTCCTATCCATTGTCAGCGTCTGCTTATTTTGTCTTATTCCAAACGTCCCTGTCTGGTTCTTGTCATCAGTTTCACATGGGTAATATTGTCATACCATTTTAAAATTTGGCAGAGAGATTGATTTAGTGACTGATTAATTATCGTTGATTTCAGTCTTTCGACCTTCCTTTTTTTTTTTTTTTTTGCTTTTGTTGTTATTTCTTTGTTTTAAATAGCATGTTCTGATTTTTCAATTTTTAATTATTATTTTTCGCCATTTTCTTTTCTTGTAGTTCGTGGTCATCCCTTGTAACGTTTAAAAAAAAAATTTACACTTTTTTGGATTTCATTTCTTTGTCTGTTAATTTCATTCCACCCTCCCCTTCGACCAAACAAATGTGCAAATATGCCTTTAAAAAAATATAAAACATTAATTGTCCATGCTGTTTTAGTATTTGATCTCTCTTTGGTTTTAGAAAACGACACTCTGGAGGTTTTAATGTTCTCTGAAAAGCTATCCAGCGATTTTGAAACATTGTTGGGGCCAAGGAAATAAAAATGAATAAAACTATCCAGTGCTGATAATAATAATAATAATAAATTCTTTAAGCGCCAAACACGGCGCATAAGGCAGAAACCAGTGCTCTCCAGGTTGTTCGTTGTGACGCCACTCCTCTTAGCTCTTGCACATTATTTAGGCCCAACGTTTCTTCCTTCTCTTATTATTGTTCTTCTGAGTGTTTCTTTTGGTCTTCCTTTTTTCCGCTTACCCTCAGGAACCCAAGTGAGCGCCTGTAGTGGTATTCTGTTGTTTTGCATTCGTAGGACATGACCGATATATATGACCATCGTCTTTTCCTTATATAGTCGGAGACATATTTCTGCCTAGAGTCTTCTCTTATTTGTCGATTAGTCTTGAATTCTTTCCAACTGATGTTCATGAGTTTTCTAAGACATTTGTTCTCGAATGTATTCAGCTTGTTCTCCAATGATTTTGTTATTTTCCAACTCTCACAGCCGTATGTTGACACGGAGATAACATTTGAATTAAACAGACGAAGCTTGGTATGTATATTCAATGATCGTAATTTCCAAATGTTAGATAATCTATTGAAGGCGCTAGCTGCCCAAGCAATTCTAGTATGGATTTCTCTTGTTGTGTCACCATCCTGAGTCATTTTACTGCCTAAATAATTGAAACTTTCAACTTTCTGTAGTTTTTCCCCGTTCAAGATGATATCAAAGGTCTCGTTAGAAAAGTTCATAGCTTTAGTTTTAGAGGCATTTATTTGGAGACCAATTTTAACCGAGAGATGACACAAATTATTTATTGCTTCTTGGGATTGTCTTGGTGTTGAACTTAAGAATGCTACATCATCTGTACCAAAATATACAAGTCACATATCAAGCTGAAAGCTATGAACCGGTTAAGCTATTGTCCGGTTACTTTAAATAAAATTTAGATGAAAGCTGAATAGTAACCGTGAATACTGTACAAGTATATACTAGATAATGAGATTTAAAAGAGAAATTATACATATATATATATATATATATATATATATATATATAATATATATATATATATATATATATATATATATATATATATATATATATATATATATATATATATATATATATATATATATATATATATCAGAGACAAGAATAATGTCAAAAACTGTTCCTAGAGTTAGACCACGGCTACTTCAAAAGTAAACATTCTGACATTCTGTTGTGTAAGTATACCAAAAAGAAAAGATAATTTGATATGTATTTTTTAAAATTTAGTTTGCTTATTAGTTTTCATTTTCCGGTCGTAGCTGACAATATTGAAAACTAAAATAATGTTTATTGTCCGGAAAGAATTTTGTTGAATTTACTCTTGTTTTTTTATGCGTGAGTCAATATCTGCTTGAAATATTTTTTCAAGTTTCCTATTTTCGAAGTTAATTTCCGATGAAGCCATTAAAATTTTTCGCCAGCAATCAGACACTAAACGGATTCAGACACCTTTGAAGTTTCAAACACGCGGAAGAGATAATATTCGATTTATCATAGACACAAGATGTGGTTCCTCACTGATGTCGTTGTTCGTACGTTTTGTTCTCGGAGACAAGTTTTCACCGCATATGGTTCAAAGAGAGCGGGACAAGTAATTCCACCATTAACGATTGATCCAACACTGGAGATTTTTTGTGAAGTTGGTCGCAGCTCGTTATCCAAATACAGCTGCTTGAAAATGTAATAGTCTGATACTCGCATTTATTGGGATTCACCTGATGAGTTCATCATTGGGAATCCTGACAACTAATGAAACTGTCTGCTCAATTATAGGAACAGTCGACGGGGGGGTGGTGGTGGTGGGGGGGGGGGGGGTGGTGGGGGGGCTGAGGATAGATACAAAAATATGATACAAATATGAGTTTTTTATCGCGGGGGGGGGGGGGGGTATTTTAATGGCTTCCTTGTATCTGAACTCTGGTATTTCCTCCCTCTAACACGGTCTTTCTGTTAAAGCCACCAGACTTCTGAGGTGGTTTATAAAAAAATAAAAAAAATCAATATCCACACGTTGATATTGCTACATACAACAGTACTGACTTCATCATTATCATTACTTCCTTTTTCGCTCCGTATAGATCCTGCAACCATTACTGCATGTGAGCCCGTTGCAGGAAGACTGAATCAAAGTATGTATATGCTCTGGTTTCTGTAACAAATTTGTTGTACACCAACAGGTTGACAATCCCATGCACATCCTCATACAGATCTTCTCTCCTGATACACCTGAGGAAGATGTGAACCTATTCTTTCGTCGTCGCCACAAAGACCACTAGGATCTACACGGTGCAATAATACTGGGTTATCATGATCCCATTTCCGCTCCCCCGTTTAGCATAGCACCATTTCTTCCATGATTTGTTTCTTCCACTTCGTGCCCTCTCCCACCTTGTCTCAGGAAAGCAATTTTGCAGTTCACCATTTCTGCTGCCACCGGTGTAGTTTTCCCTAGTTCGTTTAATGTTCGAACATTCCATGTGTAAATTCTGGAGACTTTCATATTAAAAAAAAATATAATAATAAAAATAATAATAATTTATTCTTCAACCACAAAAAAAAAAAAAAAAAAAAAAAAAAAAAAAAAAAAACCAATGAAAATGGACAAGTCGACTAAAGAAAAAAATAAATACTTAACGATCATGTACTGAAATACAGAAACAAGAACACAACAAGCACATATAATCTTATATTTAAACTCGCAGTGAAGATAGGCATTAGAAATGTATAAGTCAGTGTTACATATATATATATATACTCATTTTTCCTTCTCTTCTTTTTCTATGATAAGTTCTATACTAGGAGATTGAGGTTAAAGGCGAGAGAACATCCTGTGGCAAGTTTGATTAAATCAGGCATGCAAGAAAAACAAACAAACAAACTAACAAAAACCACCAAGTCAAGCCAGCTTCCCTAGCGATGCGTAAGAATCTTCCCACGGCAAATGAAGAACAGTAATACTGAAAGAAATAGAGAGAGAGAACGAACGAACGAACGAACTTAATTTTCAAAGGGTTAAGAATTGGTCACGCTGGCCCGTCTGACATTCTGCCCTTCCTTGCTCTGTCATCTAGCATACTGTATCCTTTCAATCGCACATGTATTTTGAGCATTATTTAAGCATACAACATTATCAAGGTAAAATAATAACATACATTTGTAATATCCAGTCATAATCAAATTTAAGTATGTTAAAAAAAAAAACATACAAACAAACATAATCTAAACCATTAAAACAGTAAATTAGACATCATTTGAAACATAATCAGATTATGGTGGCATATAATAAGAACTCGTGAAATATTGGAAATCTGCTGTTTAATGACCAGGGACTTCGTGTGTTGTCAGCGCATGCGAAAAATGTTCCCACAGGTGAGCAGCTTTGAGTCCTAAGCAGATATTGCCAGGGAGTGAATTGTTGACTATACACTATACGAGATCCAGCTTTATGACCTATGCTCCTTAGGGAGGTAAAGGGTGTTGACTGATAGATGAGAATCGTGTATATAGGCCCGTCTTGCGTTTTGCCCTTCTTCTTACTCATCTTTTATTACTAGTTATCCAGACATTCTCCAACATACTTAAAGTATTAATTTAATGGCGATGCAACATTATAAGTAGTATAAAGCATACATTTACAGTATCTGATTACAATTAAGATGTAAGGTATATTAAACTGAAAAACTAGATCATCAGACCCTCCATACAGTATATTAGATACTAATTTGAAACATAATCACTTAGGGCGGCATATAATCCGCAGTCATAATGTATTTGAAAAGTCTACGATTATATGACTAGGGACTGTGCATGTTTTTCAGGTCATGTGGAAGATTGTTCCAAAGATGAGCAGCTGAGTAAGCCAAGCTCTTCTTGTACAAATCTAGCCTGGGCTTGGGTACCTGTTATATAGATCTATACAAAGTGTTTGGTGTTTATCAGCAACTAGGCGCACTGCATGTTTTTGAAGCGAATGGAGCCTTTTTGTTTTCGATATGGAACAACCATCCCAGATTGTGGAACAATAGTCTAGGTATGTGTAACTGTACTTTTTCTCTTGTTGAGGTGATCACTGGCCCAAGACAGTATACATGTTGTTAGGTGTGTAGTGCGAGCGGATGATGAACTGAGTGTGGGTGCGAATGAAGGCGCGAATGTGTTTAGGCTCGTATATATGTAGACCCTGCAACCCATACACTCACATGCAGTAGTCAAGGATGCTTGGACACTGCAGGCACGTTTCAAAACATTTATTGACGAGAACACACATGGTATCAACAGGAACAGTCAGTGTAAACAAGGTCATGCTGACCGGAAATCGATAGGTATACATTAGGCATTCAGCAAGCTGGTAAACATTTGAATATTCGTGCATGGTCAATACAATGTTCTTCAATAAGTACAGTTCGTGGCGTCGCCCTGGGATTACTGACTAAACGCGTCAGATACCTTAATCACTTTGACACATAGGTGCAACTTGGCATTCCCCGCCAATTGCACATTATCAGGCTGTAGTATAATAGCCGAAAACACAGGCCTCGTTCTGACGTCGGCTGTGTACTTCTGATAAGCAGGTTACCATCAACCCTGCAGTAATGCTTATTGTAGACATAAATTCCGCCAATCTGCGGTTCCCACAATATATCTTCGTCACTGGATTTCTGGACAATATAAAGACTAATAGTCTTGGATGGCTACCTCGAGCACAAAATATAAGTTCTGAAATGGAGGACCGGTGAGCTGCAGTTCACAGACTAGGCAATCTTCTAACATGTTCTGCTACCGAAAGCATAGTAATGGAAAAAGTCGGTATTACCTGTAACCGAGTCCACAGAACTTAACAAGGAACTCTGCTGTCATTCCAACGCACAGAGATTCACTGGGGAAAACTGCCAGTGCAGTCACTTCGAAGATTCTCCCCGAAAAACACAATGGACTCTCGTCCCTTCAGAAACCAGGACACTTCCCGGCTTGCCGGAAGTCTAACTCAACTCCCGCTTAAAAAAACCTGCCCATGGGCATACGCCCGAACTGTCTACCTTTGACCCTAAAGGTCAAACACAATGAATGAATAAACAAGGGAAGACAACCCCTAATCAACCTGACATCGCAGGTAAAGACACAATTATTCTTATGATAAAAACATAAGCAAATAACTTGACAGATGACTCCGTCAAAAATGACAGCAACATATTACTACAACCCCCCTGTAAAAAAAAAAATGAAATTTTTTTTTTTTTTTTTAATATGTCCATGAGCAAGATTGCACAAGTATCACTTATGTGCTCATGAAAAAATGAACCTAATATCAGGTACAATAGACGCATAAACAAAGCGTCTGAAGAGGATACAAATCATCTCCCAACATAGGAGAAAATATCTCCTTTAAGCCAAACAAACTAAGGGGGTACCATTAAAGAAACCTAAGTTGCTGGCAATACCAATCATATATCAATCATTACTAAATACTATAATTATAGCAATATACAAATGTCATGAATTACAATGCTATATTAGCAACATATCACTGATGGATGGACAAAATGAAATTTGTTAAATTATCTAAACATCATCCAAATACATTTGTATTACAACATATTAGGATATTAAGGACAGACAAAAGTCTGAAAGTGTATCAGGAAAAACTAGGACACAAGATTTAACTGGAATCATGTGGGCATCTGGACAATATGTCCGCCATCACATTATCCGAACCACGGATAGCTCGCACCGTGAAATGGAAAGGCTGAAGAGCAATAGCATAACGAGTAGATCTCGAGCTCTTCAAATCCTTACTTTGCATAGCCGTAAGAGCTTTTTGGTCGGTTTCCATAAAGAAATGCGCGCCCAGAAGGAACCTTTGTAGCTTAAGAATGGACCAAACCATAGCCAACAATTCACGGTCTAAAACCGAGTAATTCCTTTCTGCCGCATTTAGCTTCCTAGAAATATACATTACAGGATGCAGAGTTCCTGAATATTCCTGCATTAGTGCCGCTCCAATCCCAGTGGAAGAGGCATCACTACGAAGAACAAAAGTCTTATCAATCGTTGGTAGTCTTAAGATAGGATGAGATGAGAACAAATTCTTAACCTGATCCAATGAAGATTGGCATTCCTGGGACCAACGCACCATATTAGGAGAACCTTTTTTCAATAACGATGAAAGTGGTGCCATAATGGAGGACAGATTCTCAATGAATCTTCCATAGAATTGTATCAATCCCAAGAGACTACGCACTTGCTTTTTTGTCTTCGGAACCGAGATATTTAATATCTTCGAAATGTTTTGGTCCTCTGTCTTCAACAGACCATGACCAACTCGATGACCTAGGAAGGAAATTTCACTAAACCCAACAAAAGCTTTAGAGGGTTTTGCAGTCAAACTATGCTCACGTAGAGTAGATAGCAATTCCTTTAGACCCAAATAGTGTTCTTCCCAAGTATCGCTGAAAAGACAGATGTCGTCTAAATATGCGATGACATCTGCACGATCTGATAGAATTCGTCGCATCATGCGCACGAAAGTCGCTGGGGCGTTCATAAGCCCGAAAGGCATAAAATTCCATTGAAACAGACCCCTAGGTGTCGAAAAAGCAGTGAGAGGTTTGGCGTGTTCCGTCAGTGGGACTTGCCAATAACCTTTCGACAAGTCTAGTTTAGTAAAGAATTTAGCTTTAGAAAGTCTAATAAGTAGATCATCTAATAATGGCATAGGTTCAGCATCGAACTTCGTAACTTGATTTAATTTGCGATAGTCAACGCAAAGACGTATGTTATTGTCTTTCTTTCGAACAATAACTATCGACGAAGAATAAGCTGAAGTGGATGGTTCAATTATTTGCAGTTGAATCATTTCATCCAATTCTTTCTCGACTTGTGCTTGAAAATGAATAGGTATTGGGTATGGTCTTACTCTGATCGGATTACGATCAGTAAGTATGATGTCATGTTCTATGACATCTGTGTGTCCAGGAATGTCGGTAAGGACATCCTGATATGATTGTAGCGTAGAGGATACTTGACGTTGCTCCTCAAAAGACAAGTTCGAAGAGATTGTAACGTCCCTCCACGATTCCGTTGAATTCAGTGGAATCGCAGGAAGAGGTAAGTTAACGTCAGAAAAAATAGTTTCCTCATCCTGTATAACGGACAGGGATGAGATGTGACCATGTTGGACTGGAGAGTCGTCCGTCGCCTGGAAAATAGGCTGCAAATAGTCTGGACGTTCAATAAACTCTGTTAGCATATTTATATGGAAGGTTTTATGCTTTCCATCCACATCGACGATGTAGTCGACATCGGAAATTTTGGAGACTATAGTGTATGGACCTTTCCATGAAATGAGAAGTCTATTCTCTCTTGAGGGAAGTAAGACATATGCTTTGTCTCCAGGACAAAGTTGACGTAGGCGTCTTTTCTTGTTAGCAAATCGCCTAGCTTTTTCTTTCGCAAATTCGGAAGATGAAGTTGCTAACCTGCACGATTCGATAATCTTTTCTCTAAGAGCAATGACATATTCATATGACGATTGTGTATCATCGTCAATATTATCAGAAGTTATCAAATCGTGTAACAAGGACATCGGACCGCGCGGTTGCGCACCAAAGACAAGTTCGAAAGGAGAAAACCCTGTATGCTCATTGGGAACTTCTCTATAGGCAAAGAGGACTGCAGGTAAAACCCTGTCCCAATCTTCACGATGATCCTCCGTTATCTTGCCAAGTAAGTTCTTTAGTGTCCTGTTAAGACGTTCTACCAATCCATTGGACATTGGATGATAAATACTACTGAGAGACCTTTTAATGTCTAGCGTAGCCATTACCTGAGACATAACGTCCGAAATTAACTGAGTGCCGTGGTCCGACAGTATTTCTCCGGGGAATCCCAGACGAGAAAATATGAGCCAAAGAGCATCAGCGATATCGACAGTTGATATGCTCTTCAGAGGAATAGCCTCTGGCCAACGCGTGCACATGTCCACGCAAGTGAGGATAAATTGGTGTCCTCTGGCTGACTTAATTTTGAACGGACCAATGATGTCTATAGCCATTTTCTGAAACGGCCGAATCGGAATATCTGCAGCCTGAATAGGAGCAGCATGTCTCGGACCTCTAGACTTGACCTCTTGACAAATTTTGCAAGATCGGCAATAAATTCGGATGTCTTTATTCACGAATGGCCAAAAGAAGGACGCAAGGACTCTAGTTTTAGTTCTGGAAAACCCCATGTGTCCAGCACACTGAGAATCGTGTGCATGCTGAAGAATTAAGGCTCTCATACACTTAGGCACAAGAATTTGCGAGTGCATAGACTTGTCCGAGTGTTGTACCATCCGTACCAATATACCATTCTTCATAGTAATATACGATTTGTGATTAGTATTTTGATTGGGATCCCCTTTCTTTGCAAGAAGGAAGAATTTCTTCAAAGAAGGATCCTCTTCTTGACGTTTAACAAACGAGTCATGGGAAATCACCAAGTGCTCGTCTTGGCTATCAACTTCATTACTATTATCCGATGAAGTTGGGGGATTAAGAGCTTGAGCTCTTGTCACCACTGCATTGACCGTTTGAATGTTTTTTTTTCTCCCAACTAGAAATTTGTTGCGGGGTGCATTCCTTAACCCCATGAATACGACCGATTATAAGATCCGCAATAGGATTAGGAAGAAGACATGCATGGACATCTCCTGTGAAGAAGGGAGTGTCAATCCTAATAATAGCAGTAGGATAACTTTCCATAGTACCACCAAATGTAACACATTTGATTGTTTTTCCAGTGGCACAGCAAGGATCTATCAGAGACTCCCTAACCCCGACGGTAGTACATCCCGAATCAAAAAGTACTGAGACTAGCCTATCATTTATTAGACCTTTATGTAAGATGAGAGATCCTCTCCCATCATGCGCAACTGTAGCAGGTAGAGCAGGAAGAGGGTGACCACAACTTAGAGTAGATACAGTCGATGAGTCGAACAATGTTAAGCATTGGGGGCATTCAGTTGCTCTCCCAAAATCGAAAGCACAACCAGTGATAATCCTAGAGTTACCACTATCATTTACTGTATTACAGGCTCCATCAAACTCTTGTTGTGCAGAGTTTGCCTGTTGGAAAGGTCTTTTTTTGTTAAATCTAGGTCTGCCTCGATTATCATTTCCCCTGTAATTATTTCGACTGTCATTTCCCCTGTAATTGTTATCATATTGCCTATTGTAATCATCATTCCGGTTTGAATCCCGGTTTCTAAATTCACCATCGTCATAATCTTGACGTCGAGAATGGTTATCTCGAAAGCTCGAATGGTTATTATTACGATAACCCTTGCGAAAGTGTCTAAGATTATTACCATTAAAATTACAAGAACTACCATCTTGTCTCCAATTCATAGACGAAGAACCATCATGTGTTGGATTACTCCGCTTCTGAGTGTAATTCTGATTACTTCCCCTATTCCAGTTTTGTTGAGCACCCTGAAATTTTTTTTTGAAATTAGGGCCATATGGTGTTGCCGAAGCAGCTGGCAACCCTTCTTTCACTTTAGAATTGCTAACTGTAGCATGGGGATGCGCGGTGGCATACTGACAACAGTATTCCTCCATATCTTTTAAGTTTTTAGGCTTACGCTCATGAAGGAATGCAAGAAAAGAATCATTAACAGATGACAAAACCTTATCTCGCAATAATAAGTCCATTAGACCTTCATATGTTTTCTCAGTCTGAGACAACTCAACCCATCGTGTAAATGTACGACGTATTTTTGTAACAAAATCAGAGAAATCTACTCCATTTTCTGGCAACATTGTCCTAAAACGAAGACGATAGTCTTCTTCTTTTAGTTGGTATTTTTTTAGCAATGCTGCTCTGACAACATCATAATTAGTCCTGTCATGTTCGTCTATTGTCATAAGAGTAGTCACTGTGTCACCTGTAAAAAAATTCCATCAGTTGTTCAACATATTTTTCTTTTTTTATGTTATGCGTATCGCATAAAAATTGGAATCTATCTAGATAATCTGCTACGTCATCCTTTAAAGGATTGAAATGAGGCAATTTAATCCTATTAACAAACTCCTTTGTCGTACTCGAAGTTGTTTGCTGAGCACCCGTACTAGCCAATTTCAATTTCTCTAACTCCAAAGTTGCGAGTCTTTCATCAAGTTCCATTTTCTGTTTTCTTTCCTCATGTTCCATTTTTCTAATTTCAGCCTCAGCAGCAGCTTGAAGTTGAAGTTTTTGTCTTCCATTTCCATCTGGAATTTTCTTTCCTCAGCTTGAGCTTTTCTCTCCTCAGCAGCAGCTTCTCTTTGATACCTTTTCTCTTCAAGTTCTAATCTTCTATTCTCAGCATCTAGCTTCTTTAGTTCAGCTTCTGCTCTCCTTTGTTCAGCTTCTGCTTTCAATTTAATTTCCTCTTTTTGTTTCTTTTCTTCTGACTTCAATGCAATGGCGAATTGAGCAGATGAATATTCTTCTAATTCTTTACCAGACTTACCAAGGGTCAACCCTTGCTGGATGAAGAAATCCAATGTAGACATTCTGTCTAATGAGATCAGTAACCTGAAAAATTCAATAATTACCTTATCCCACTTCAATGGGAGACAAGTCTGAAATGCTAGACTTGTATACTCACTTCACTTTATTTCACTCTCTTAGTCTTAGACAAAGACCTTGTATGGTCCTCTTGTTTATAATGTAACAAAAAATCACTTGAGTACCTGTGGAAAATAATTCCTTTATATCCCACTCACTATGGGCACAAGTCTTTTTTATAAAGAACTTGAATATGTATTTCACCTTGTCTCAATCTTTGAAGATAACAAGTCTTTTATCAAAGAACTTGTATAAATATCTTATATAATAATATTTTATTAACAATCTCTATATGAAGAGTGTACCTTATCAATAATAATAATAATACATGACCAAGTGTATGTATGTAGACTGTGTATGACAATAATGTAGTACAATCATAAATACAAAGACAAAGATACAGAACAATGACCGAAAACGTTCGCGGAAGTCAAATAAACAATACAGCAAAAAGTAAAAAAAATGTTACACAAATGTGTAATGATAACCGCGAAAAATAAACAAGACAAATGGCAACACTGTTATAAACGAAAAGGTGTAAAGAAATAAACGGAAGAAATGAGAGAAGAACAGATACAAACAAAACTAATCGAAAATCAAAGAACGGAAAAATAACGAAAACAACACTAACTGATGTCGTCACAGCTAAATAAAAAAAAATAGCAACAAAAGTCGCTAGCAAATTTCAATTAAGAAAATTGCAATCCCTACAGAACGCTTACAGTAACCCTCGATTAAGTGGCATATTTACTGTAAGACCCACCAACCGAAAACCCGCAGAAAAACAAAAAAAAATACACAAAAATAGTACAATTAACATAAATAGCAATCAATTCAATGTGTTGCAAAATAAAGCTTAGTCACACATGATATTAAAGTAACTAACTTGCTCCTTGCGAACACAGAAACAAAATGTCAAGCGTGCACTGAATGTCAAATCCACTGTAGCATAAAGTGGTATTCACGAACAAAAGTTACTATGACCTTCTCGACTTAGGACTTGCACATTGAATGTTTACAATTTCCACGTACTGTTTACAAACACTTGACCTCGAACAATGTAATTTGAATGCTCGGGCGTAGAAAAGTCTGTTGTTGACTGAAACGTGTAAACGACCAGCGGTACCGTTACAAAAAGGGACTCGACTTGCAGTTGTGGTCCACGTAGCAAATGCCTAGATGTTAACTTCAGTACTTGTCCTGTTGTGGTTTATGTAGCATTATAACATAAATGCTAGCACTGTTTATCTGGGTCAACAGTTGATGACCTATTTCTGTCCTGTGTAGACAAAACTTGAAAGCATAGAGTATGTGTGTTATTCTCAGTTGTCCACTTTGTTCCTCATGACATGTAGCAAAGGTAGAAATGTAAATTTCTGGACAACACTAGAGGCATAATAAATGTAGCATAAGTCCACGGAAATGTTAATTTCTCGCTCTGTCCAGCTTAAACCCACAAATGTAAGGTGTACTTGTCCTTCTCACGAAAATAGCCCCATCATCCAGAAGTGTAAGTAGCCTGGTGGGGATGTCTGTTTAAGGCTGGCGTACCAGAAATGTATCAGAAGAGCCCACGTAACTGGTCCACCAAAAATGTAACTGTACTTTTTCTCTTGTTGAGGTGATCACTGGCCCAAGACAGTATACATGTTGTTAGGTGTGTAGTGCGAGCGGATGATGAACTGAGTGTGGGTGCGAATGAAGGCGCGAATGTGTTTAGGCTCGTATATATGTAGACCCTGCAACCCATACACTCACATGCAGTAGTCAAGGATGCTTGGACACTGCAGGCACGTTTCAAAACATTTATTGACGAGAACACACATGGTATCAACAGGAACAGTCAGTGTAAACAAGGTCATGCTGACCGGAAATCGATAGGTATACATTAGGCATTCAGCAAGCTGGTACACATTTGAATATTCGTGCATGGTCAATACAATGTTCTTCAATAAGTACAGTTCGTGGCGTCGCCCTGGGATTACTGACTAAACGCGTCAGATACCTTAATCACTTTGACACATAGGTGCAACTTGGCATTCCCCGCCAATTGCACATTATCAGGCTGTAGTATAATAGCCGAAAACACAGGCCTCGTTCTGACGTCGGCTGTGTACTTCTGATAAGCAGGTTACCATCAACCCTGCAGTAATGCTTATTGTAGACATAAATTCCGCCAATCTGCGGTTCCCACAATATATCTTCGTCACTGGATTTCTGGACAATATAAAGACTAATAGTCTTGGATGGCTACCTCGAGCACAAAATATAAGTTCTGAAATGGAGGACCGGTGAGCTGCAGTTCACAGACTAGGCAATCTTCTAACATGTTCTGCTACCGAAAGCATAGTAATGGAAAAAGTCGGTATTACCTGTAACCGAGTCCACAGAACTTAACAAGGAACTCTGCTGTCATTCCAACGCACAGAGATTCACTGGGGAAAACTGCCAGTGCAGTCACTTCGAAGATTCTCCCCGAAAAACACAATGGACTCTCGTCCCTACAGAAACCAGGACACTTCCCGACTTGCCGGAAGTCTAACTCAACTCCCGCTTAAAAAAACCTGCCCATGGGCATACGCCCGAACTGTCTACCTTTGACCCTAAAGGTCAAACACAATGAATGAATAAACAAGGGAAGACAACACCTAATCAACCTGACATCGCAGGTAAAGACACAATTATTCTTATGATAAAAACATAAGCAAATAACTTGACAGATGACTCCGTCAAAAATGACAGCAACAGTATGTTTGTATGTGAGATGTGTAGAACATTTTCCTTGCCCCCTCATCCAGGAAGTGTTTGATTTTGGCTAATTGGTAAACTTTTTATGCCGTTAGCTTTGTGAGTGCACGTACATGTGAGTTCCAACTTAGGTGCTGGTCAACAGTTAGAGTTTTGTGTTCATTTACGTTTTCAATTAGTGATGTTCCAATGTAGAGCTGAAGTGTTGTTTTCTGCGAGTTTTGTAGTTTTTGTCTGGTTGATATTAACATACATTTCGTTTTACTAATATTTATTTGCATTCGATTCTCGTTGCTCCACTTAATAAGATTATATGTATCAGTTTGTAAAGATTGTTCTAGTGAGGTGCAACTTTTGTCACTAGTATAAACAGTACAGTCATCGGCAAACAGGTTACAGGATGAATGTTTGATGTGCAGAGGAAGATCATTAATGTATACGGCAAAGAGAAGAGGGCCGAGAATAGAGCCCCGAGGAACACCGATATCGACAACAGTTGGGTTGAACAAGGAATTATTGTACTCGTAAGACACCACCTGTTGTCTGTCTGACAGGAATGATTTAATTAACTTCACCAGCTTAAGATTTACTTTCATTGTTTCTAATTTTCTGATTAAAATAGTGTGATCTATCATATGGAATGCTTTTTTAAAGTCTACAAAGATTGTTCCACAGAGAGATAAAGAGAGAGAGAGAGAGAGAGAGAGAGAGAGAGAGAGAGAGAGAGAGAGAGAGAGAGAGAACGAAACAACACATGACACTCCTGTCTCATCCCTTCTTTTAAAAATATATTTTCCCCAATTATGACACTCTTCTCTGTCTGCATTTCCTCAGGAATTCATTATTGCCTCGTACACTGTACGACGCCTTAGGCTCATCTGTTCTCAGTGAGATCTCGTGCGTTCAATCAGAAATAGGAAGCCCTCTCCCATGTAATATTCAGATTTTTTTGATTTTCTAATTATTTTGTTCCGTGTAGTCCTGGGGTCTTTGGGGCGACAAAGATGGATTATCTATCTATCTATCTATCTATCTATCTATCTATCTATCTATCTATCTATCTATCTATCTATCTATCTATCTATCTATCTATCTATCTATCTATCTATCTATCTATCTATCTATCTATCTATCTATCTGTCTGTCTGTTTCTATCTATCTATCTATCTATCTATCTATCTATCTATCTATCTATCTATCTATCTATCTATCTATCTATCTATCTATCTATCTATCTATCTATCTATCTATCTATCTGTCTGTCTGCCTGTCTCTATGTCTGTCTATATCTATCTATCTATCTATCTATCTATCTATCTATCTATCTATCTATCTATCTATCTATCTATCTATCTATCTATCTATTTATCTATCTATCTATCTATCTGTCTGTCTGTCTGTCTGTCTGTCTATATCTATCTATCTATCTATCTATCTATCTATCTATCTATCTATCTATCTATCTATCTATCTATCTATCTATCTATCTATCTATCTATCTATCTATCTATCTATCTGTCTGTCTGTCTGTCTGTCTGTCTGTCTGTCTGTTTGTCTCTATCTATCTATCTATCTATCTATCTATCTATCTATCTATCTATCTATCTATCTATCTATCTATCTATCTATCTGTCTGTCTGTCTGTCTGTCTGTCTGTCTGTCTGTCTGTCTGTCTGTCTGTCTGTCTATCTATCTATCTATCTATCTATCTATCTATCTATCTATCTATCTATCTATCTATCTATCTATCTATCTATCTATCTATCTATGATCGACCTGTTCAAAAAGAGTCTAGCCTACTCTGGTGCCTACTTATGGAACAGCCTTCCACACCACCTAAAAAGCCTACCTACACAATATTCTTTTAACAAAGCACTTTTCAAACACTTCCTCAACACTGATTATCTACCCCCATAGAAACAGCATTTGCCTGTCAACATCTCATCCATAGGTCAACATTTCTTTTCCTCTTCCGCTCGTTTTTTGTGAATAATTTGTTTTATATCCATGTAATTGTCGTGAAACGAGTGTGTAAACCCACTTCTTAGTTTAATCATTATGTCGGGATACATTTTTGCCCCAGCCAATCAACGCACAGTCGCTGAGCCAGAATACATTACACGAAGTTACGCCAGGGAAAAAACTTAAGCCCTGTTTTTCGGATGTCGGTTGCGGCCATCTTTTCACCCAATATGGCGGAAAAACAGAATAAAATTAGGTAAGCCCTGTTTTTTCGGAACTCGTCTAGGTCAAGGACGGTACGAAGGATGGTACGGCGGATGGTACAAAGCCGCATACAGCCAATCAGCTTGCCCCGCCAGGAACCAACCAAACGCTTTCCTTAAGCAGTAGAAGTTACCTCACCTGCCTATATAATCGGGCGAGATTTTATTCAAAAACACGCAACACCAACACGAAGCCAGATAGACCGACTGAAGAAGAGAAGCTGTCAACCTTGATTTATTGCTTACCTGAGTGCATTGACCTGGCAGACTGCTTCCCTAGTCGAGTCACTGGCCGGTTTAAATCTTAGAGGGTTTTATTCGTGTCATCAAACCTGAGGTCGTATGTCGTGTCAATCCATCTGCCTGGAACGTCGCAGGAGCACAGTGATTGAGCAGGATCTACCTCTTTAGTCCCCCTTAGTCTTGGGTGGGCTAACGAAACGACCAACAGCGGGTGCTGTGTGCAAGAAACTAAGAAGGACATAACTTTTGAGAGATGAGTACACATTAGTACCATTTCTGTCAGCATTGTGAGCAAAGTAACTGTCAGTGACGAGTGTCGTTAAACGAGTGTGTGTAACCCCACTACTTTGTTAAATCATTATGTCGGGATACAAATTTGCCCCAGCCAATCAACGCACAGTTGCTGAGCCGGAATAAATTACAAAAAGTTACGCCAGGAAAAAAACTTAAGCCCTGTTTTTTTCGGATGTGGGTCGCGGCCATCTTGTTCACGCAAGATGGCGGAAAAAACAGAATAAAATTACGCTGTATGACGCTTGGGACTAAACTTCAGGAAACCAATCAGCTTGCCCCGCCAGGAACCAACCAAAAGCTTTGCTTAAGCATTCATCTACCTATATAATCGGGCGAGATTGTATGCAAAAGCACGCAACCCGACACGAAGCCAGTGAGACTACCGACTGAATAAGAGGAGCTGTCAACTTTGATTTATAGCTTACCTGGAGGGCATTGACCTGCAGCCTGCTTCACTAAGTCGAGTCAAAACCTGGCCGGTTTAAAAAATCTTAGAGGGTAAATATAATTCACTATAAACTGGTAGGAAAATAGGTACAGCAGGTCTATAATGTTGGTATTTGTTGTGTGTCATTTATAATACCTACACCTGTATATATTTAATATATTTTGGTTCACTATGAATGTATCAGGTTACTGATTGTATCTTGGGGGAATTAGGTAAAATGATTGTATTTCCTAATATGATTGAATAGACGAAGACTAATAGGACTCATACTTCAATCTATTGTCTCCTATAACTTCAGTCTATTATCTCAGATAAAACCAACTGAAATATAACCAAAACAGTCCTTGTTAGGACTCAATCTATTGTCTCCTATAACTCAATCTATTGTCTCACATAACTTCAGTCTATTATCTCAGATAAAACCAACTGAAATATAACCAAAACAGTCCTTGTTAGGACTCAATCTATTGTCTCATCTAACACCAATCTATTGTCTCCTATAACTCCCACCTGATATATCACCAAACAGTCCTCGTCTCATATACTCCTATCATAAGAACATAACAATATTGTTAGGATATATGTTACCAGCTTGCACAGCACTTGTCAGAGAGGACCTGGTATATTATAGGGGGAAGGAAATGGTTGTATCACACCTAGGTGTACATATTATTGGATGTATTCATGTATTGAATTTATATTATGGGATGTATTCATGTATTGAATGTATTCATGTATTGAATTTATATTATTGAATGTATTCATGCATTGAATTTATATTATTGAATGTATCCATGCATTAGTTTATCAGAAAGAATGTTTTGCAAGTAGATACCTGTCTTGTCTCGCTATTGCTAAATCATACTGAGCCATGTTGTCATTCATCCTACATGCAGACACCTGAGACACGCTCATTTCACCCACACTAGAAATAGGTGGGTTCGAGGACAGAAATTAGCCCCTATTTTTCCTTGTTACAGGTTTTATTCGTGTCATCAAAACTGAGATCGTGGGTCGTCAATCCAGCTGCCTGGAACTCCGCAGGAGCATAGAGATTGCACATAATCTACATCTTTGGTCCCCCTCAGTCTTGGGTGGGCTAAAGGAACGATCCTCAGCCGTTGTTGTGTGAACCAAACAAAGAAGAACAGACCTTAGAGAGATGAGTACACATTAGTACCATTTCTGTCAGCATTGTGAGCAAAAGTTAGTGTCAGTGACGAGAAAGAGATTTAGCGTAGAAAGAGA
Organism: Oreohelix idahoensis; assembly: GCA_024509875.1. Classification (NCBI taxonomy): domain Eukaryota; kingdom Metazoa; phylum Mollusca; class Gastropoda; order Stylommatophora; family Oreohelicidae; genus Oreohelix; species Oreohelix idahoensis. Next base: position 105,731 of record JAMPIV010016156.1, read on the forward strand.
CAAGATTAACAGCATAGCTAATAATTGTTATAGACGTAATTAACAGCACAGCTGATACCTGTACTATAATTGAATAACAGCACAGCTGATATAATTTTTTGTTCCTATAATCGGAAAACTTGTTGTAATATATTTATATATCTATATAAATATTTGTAAATCATATGTAAACTTACAAATCCATTACATTCCCTTTTTCAACATTCACCCTTCAGCACAAGAGTAGATAGTGTATATACTAAATAAATAATAAGGAAATTGTATTTGAAGACTTGTCAATTTTATCATTGTTAAGTAAAATCTGTTTCCTTGTCTTAATATCACAGTTAGTTACACAGCGGAGGTGGCAAGTTATGTCGGTCTCCTCTCTACTAATTTTTCGAGATCAGATCATTCACAGCCGTAACTAATTTGTGATACCAGTAGTTCTCTCAGACACTGGGACTTCACCATTTTCTGCAGAAATTCTATTTCTGTAATTGTCAGTACTATACTGATCGAAGAGCCAAATAAAAACCTCACGCCACAACGAGAAAGCGAGTTAGCATAGCAAGAGACAAAAATAACAGCATAGCTGATAAATTTTATATACTTTATTAACAGCACAGCTGATACATTTACTATAAGTGATTAACAGCCCAGCTGATATAAATTTGTTTCCTATAATTGGAAGACTTGTAATATATATAAATATATGTGAATCAATTGTAAATTTACAAATCCATTACATTCCATTGTTTCAACATCCACCCTTCAGCACAAGAGTAGATAGTGTATATACTAAATAAATAATAAGGAAATTGTATTTGAAGACTTGTCAATTTTATCATTGTTAAGTAAAATCTGTTTCCTTGTCTTAATATCACAGTTAGTTACACAGCGGAGGTGGCAATTTATGTCGGTCTCCTCTCTACTAATTTTTCGAGATCAGATCATTCACAGCCGTAACTAATTTGTGATACCAGTAGTTCTCTCAGACACTGGGACTTCACCCTTTTCTGCAGAAATTATATTTCTGTAATTGTCAGTACTACACTGATCCTAGAGCCAAAATAAAACCTCACGCCACAGTAATATTATTATTATTATATTCACTTTAAAATATTATTATATAATGTAATGTATGTGTGAATGTACCCACATAATACTGTACTTTAGAAATGTGAGTCGTGAGAATGTACCCGCACACCACTGTACTTTAGAAATGTGAATTTTTTTTTTTTTTCTTTTTTTTCTTCTCAAAGACTTTTCCTGCCACAGAAGTGCGTAAGAAAGTGTTATTATTATTATTTCATTTCCCACCAAGAATGTATGGACATAAGCGAGAATATGTTTATGTAATTTTTGTATTGATGATTGATGACACATTCAAAAATACAGATTAATTGTAGACGGATTGACCGCATGAGTGAGTGTCGGTATACAGAATTTATTTATTTTTATTTATTGTTTTATTTATTTTATTTTATTATTACTTTTTCCCCCATATTACTAGCTTGTTTGTTTAAAAAAAACCTACTCATTTTATTATTATGATTGCATACTGTAAATGAATGCTGTTATGGTAACTTTATAATGTTGCATGCCTTTAAATTAATGCTTAAAGCATGATGTGGGAATGAAATGATATAGTATGCAAGATTAATGAGAGTGGAAGGGCAGAATGTTAGACGGGCCTGCGCGCCCAATTCTTTACCCTTCGAAAATAAAGTTCGTTCTATCTATCTATCTATCTATCTATCTATCTATCTATCTATCTATCTATCTATCTATCTATCTATCTATCTATCTATCTATCTATCTATCTATCTATCTATCTATCTATCTATCTATCTATCTATCCATCTATCTATCTATCTATCTATCTATCTATCTATCTATCTGTCTGTCTGTCTGTCTGTCTGTCTGTCTGTCTGTCTGTCTGTCTGTCTGTCTGGTCTCGGTGTCCCGAATTTATTCCAAATGTCCCGCTTTTTAAGGGCCCTTCCTAAAAAAAAAATCTTTGGGTAACAGATTTTATTCCGTGTTTTAGTAGTGTTACTTTATCAATTTCCGGTTACAGTGGACCCTCGGTTTGAATCTCGAACAAAAATTCGAAAGTCGACCAAAACAGTGTTCAGTGAGCATCTACCAAATGATTTAACTACAGGAAGGCAGAAAAGTTTCTTACTACTACTGTGAGAAATCAGTTGCAAGAATTAGAAAAAGAAGGACACATAACAGTTGAAAAGTTTCAAAGCTATGCAGTAGATTTCTATGACACTTGCATCGAATATATTCAGGAGTGGTGTACACCATTTCTTACGTCTCTTCAGTCTATGGATTGGATCAATTTGAAGGTAAAGGAGTCTGTGACTTGGAAGAACATCCAAGAAAGCTACATATTCACGAAGACAGTGTCACCAAATTTTACTGTGAATGAAGAGGACTTATTTGATGAGTTTGCATGTGTGAAAAAATATTGTGAAAGCAAATTTGATGTGTGGAGTGAACTGAAGGATCAAAGTGTCAGTGAAAAATGGTGTGAGATGTTCGCTCATTTTACAAAGCAGGATTTAAATGCTGAGAACCTAAAATGCCTAGTTAGTTTTTGTTTGGCACTGCCAGGATCCAATGCAGCTGTTGAACGTATTTTTTCATTAATAAATGCGCTTTGGACAGACGAAAAAAAAACAGACTTAAAATTGAGACAGTGAAAGCTTGCCATTATAAAGACCAATTTTAAGGATCTCTCTTGTGCTGAGTTCTATGTCCAAATATCAGAAGAAAAAAACCTTCTTGAACAGGCCCATAAATCTGATAAATATTCTGATGAATCTGAAATATAAACTTGACTATTGTGTATTTTTTAAAGGTGCGATTTTTCTAATTAAGTATGTTTGTAATTTAGAATTCTTTTTTAAAGTGGAAGTTGTGTTAGTTAATGTGTATTTTTATACCAGTATCTTATTTTAAGTGCAACATATAATATATAATAGATTTATTTGTGCTTTACCTTAATTTTTAACATGTCCCGTTTTTTTTACAAAATGTCCCGGGTTTTTTAGGTAAAAATTTGGAAATGTCCCGGTTTTTTAACAAAACATTATGGGAACCCTAATATATATATATATATACCAACGGGCTGATCACCCGTTTGCCAGTCACTTCGATTACGGAAACAACAGCAAATGGATTGATTTGCCGTTGCCCTAAAGACGCCATTAGGCGTGATGGGCAACAATGGCAAAGAAAACCTATCTGCTGTTGCCCTAAGACGCCACTAGGCGTAATGGCCACTGACTGCTTTGACGGTCGGTGGCTAAGGATGGAAGAAGAAGAGAAGGAATATATATATATATATATATATATATATATATATATATATATATATATATATATATATATATATATATATATATATATATATATATATATATATATATATATATATATATATATATATATATATATATATATATATAAAAGAAACCAACTACTGACGTCTCCCTTAGGCATAAAGCTATATTAGGTTATGTCCGCATTGACAAGATAATTAAAATGTTGTCAAAGCTAGCTCCTTCCAATTAAAAGAAATTTTATTGTCCCTCTACGTCGTGCCCACTTACCGCTGTCAGATCTAATTAGTTTTCTGTCAATCATTACCGCGCGGGGGAACACCCTGACCTTAGCTCATTCTGGTGAAAATGAACGCGAAAAAAAAAACCCCCGATTGCCATGACGTTCGAAATGATTGCCATCTGAAGCCAATTATTTAGTTCATTATAGACAGACGAACTGGCACACTGGCATGTACTGATCTATGAAATACTGACTATTGGGAATCGGTAACGATCTCATCAGCTACTCTTCGGTATCTTCAGGACCATAACCGGCTGGAGTCGGCTATCATGACTCTTGTTTTCAATTTTTCTTCTTCTTTAGTGAATAATTTTGTGTGTACCTCTGTCTGGTATTCTGTTGTTGTTGTTGTTGTTGTTTAACTAGGGCTGCTGAGCTTCTCGCTCTTTTGTAGCCAATACCAAGTTGAAGAATCCTTGGTATTATCAACGCTTTAGATTTAGGCTTTTTTTTCCCCCTGTGGCTTTTATGTCATCCCGAAACTTGTTGAAATGAAGTCATGAGCTGCAGTTTCTCCAGCTTGGGTTTCATTTAAAGGATCGTCACATCTGGTCCCAAGCTAGGAGTAAGAAGCGCGTGACATATTGTGCATTCCCCACCATCCATGGAGGCTTTCCAAATATGCAGAGCTAAAATACTGTGCTCTGGTTCTGGGCTCTCCCAAGAAATTGTCACGTCCTGCACAGAGCCACTTCTCAGCTGTCCTGCCTATCACTGGGTCCATAGTGAGATCCTCCTGCATGCAGTCAACCAGGTCTAAGCCAAAGAATCACGTCTGGGGCTCATGTGACTTATCTAAGCTTAGTGTGCAATGCTAGGTTCTCAAGAAGTGCCAGCACTGTGAAAATCCCTGGAAGTGTGTGGATGATTTCAAGAGTCAATGAGGAGGTAATTAGCCTCACAGGCAGAGGTTCACTTCCACATATGTATATTGTAGCATTGTGCATGACTGGTAGTCATATAAGGATGACTCCAGGTATTCCTCTATACATGGTATTCTGATGTATTCTTGCACGTGCTGTTATTGGTATTATCTGCCAGCTCTGACGAAGGCATACGTTATTTGTAATTTTGCTTCTTTTGGAGCATGGCGCCGTCACTGCAGCTAGTCCCCTTGTAGGAAACCTGCACCACGCATTCACATGCACAGGTGGTTGCTGCAGTAACTTTTTTACGTTATGAGGTTGCCAGCCTCATACATAATCTCTCATTAGTGGCCTTATACGACATGACTGAGCAAGCAGTCTTTTGCTTTCACGTTTTCTTTTTTTTTAAATTTGTTTTGAGGATGTAACTCGGTAAATCCCAACACTTTGACACGGACCAGAAAATGTTATAGCTTGGAAAGCAACCCAATTACTCTATTAATTTAATGCCAAGAACAATTATGTTGTATCTGTATGTACACATACCCCCACACGCACACACATCCAGACGCGTGGAATAAGTCTTGGCCACTGAGTTTACGTCACTGCTGCGTTCATCTTGTCTTGCAGGAACTACAGATGAGTGTAACTGTGCCCGTGATAAAATGACTGCTCAACATCTACTTCAAAGATGACCAACATATGAGGAACAAAGAAAGCACATACGGCCGTCACCAGTACCATTACTGGAAACAACTCTATAGAAGCTGACCACAGCTGTCTTTCAAAATGTTCAAGTAGACGTCTGAAGGTATACGAAAAAGAGGCATTTGAAAAAAAGAAAAAACAAACACTCCAACATTGAGCTCCTGTTGTGTAAAATAGAAGTTATTTCTTACTTTTGGCAAATGCAGAAAAAAGATCGTCAAAAAAAAAAAAAAAAATTAAAAAAGTCCACTTTAGTTTCTTTGCCAGTAACAGCACAATTCATATGTCTGGAAAAAACACCTGACCCACCTGCCCAACTGCTACTATGACGCCATCGATTTCATCAGCGATGATCTTCAAGTCTAAGTGATTTGCTAATTTATTGTTTGTTTTTATTTTAAGATCTTTTAAAACTATTTGTTACTCACTTCTAATGTAAGAATCAAGTATAGTCCTGCCACATGTAAGAAATACATATTTTATATGTACTCGCAGAGCGTCCGATTGGCAGAGGGGTAAGAGCGCTTGCCTCTCACGGCAAAGGTTACCGGATTGAATCCTGGCAGCATCATGCTCCAGCCTGCCCAGCTGTAAATAGGTACATGACTGATTGTGCGTTGAGGAAGGCAAATGAAGCGAGGAAGGGAACTGGGCACACCACTTCATAACGCTGGACCTATTATTGTAAAGTTTTTAACACTTCATTCGTCTATGAAATACATTTACCACGTGTGTCCCTGCGGTAGCCTATCGACGGTTTGGAAAGAATTACAGAAAACAATATAATATTTTATATTTTGTAGAACGAATTATTAAATGATCAATTACTTTGAAACAAATGTAAATAAATATGACTGGTGATTATGAAAAAATAAGTTTCATCATTGAAACTGGGATTTAGGACTGGAATACAGTTCTTTGGTTATGCTTGTTAAAAATGGGACTTGCCAAAATGTTGAAATGCCGATGCTGCTTTTCCGTAGATTCGTCTATGTGGTGAGGGGCACGTTTCCAGATCAGTTCAAGAAGTAACCTCTCCTGGTCAAGGCAAGAATCTTCAAGTGTCGATCTCAAGCTTCGAACCTTAAACTAGTAGTACAGCAAATGGTCTCTCCGCGTTGTACCTTAAATAGTCGGGTCGCCTCGTACAGGTACCACAAAATCAATAATTGAGAAATCTTAGACTTCTTGCTCAGTAGAATGGTCTTGGCAAATTAACACAGATGCCTGGAACACACGTCTGAGGTATTATTTCTATTTCAGAATCCCCCTGTGACTTGTGAGTGGTCCTGTAGAATTCCGGGTTCCGTATTAATATTGGCGAGTTTTCTACTGATGTATAGAGATGCTCTTAATACTTTTTGTCCGGTCCTATAAATTCAGAATCCAACTCTATTCTTTTCTGTGGCAAGGCCCGACCAGTCTACGTTGACGATTTCTGGAATGCAGTGCCGTATGTCAAACTTGTCCTACGTTATATCGTAGGTTCCCCGGTCCACTCTTTCACCTGGCGTTTTCCGACAAACTCCCAATCAAAGCGATTGTTTATTGGCGCCTCAAATGCCAGCCAATACATTCAAAAGTTCATGTTATGAAAACTTTCCTCATGTAGTATTCTGTATGACTCATGCGTTTGAAAAATTCAAGCAGTCATCCTCCATATATGGAGTTGTGATATCCGTAAAATGTGGTCAAAGTTGACTTATATCACACTTCCAGCTCACTCTTCCAAATGTCTTCCAAGATTGCGTTTATCTATTATCACATGTCCCAAACAGTTGAGTCGGAAGTGATTATGCAATTTTAAGCAAACATTTCATGCTCGTATCTACCTGGAGTCAATGTGGTATTAACACGTTTGGTGATTCAATTAATCTCTCAGGGATGGGCGATACGCTTGTCTGGACATACGAAGTGAAGTGTGACAAATGGAAACAATGACTCTAGTACGGAGTTCTGTACAGCGAAAATAAGAAATAATAGAAAGCGAGGATAGAGAGAGGTAAATGGAAGAAAAATTGAACGGTCCAATTCCGCGACAGTGTGTGTGTGTCAATAACAACTGTTTATTTTAAAATAAAGCGAAATGGGCATATAATGCTGCTCTTGAGTTAGTGAGAGCTATGGCATCGAGGAAAGTGTAGCAGCTTCCTGTTACGGAGTGCTATAAGTTGATATAACAGACTGGTACTACTGGCAAGGGCGATGCCAGAAATTTCGGGCTTAAAGTCTCTATTGCCGACTTACAATGTTCAACGCGAATATTATAATGGTGGGATGTAGATGGGTCAATGGTAACTGGAACGAACGTCAACTGTGACGGTAGCAAGTAAGGTAAACTGGACTCATGACTTGATTATGAATGTCAACAGTTTATTATACGAGAACGTGGACGCAGACATCATAGTAAGTAGTCATCAATAGTACAAATAGCATTAAGACATCATAGTTCATTGCATTCTCATCTAACTTTGATCATGAACTGATCGACATTCTATAACGGCCGACCCTTCAAAGACGGCGATGAACTTTACGACAAGTAGTTCTATCATGACTTTCATTATGGAGCTTGTATAAAACGACAGGGGTTTTATAGAGTAACCCTCTAAATATTGAAGAATAATCCCGATAATCTTCGGTAAGGATCTGGAACCCACTAGCGACACAACATGGCGTATGTGTGTCGAAGTTTAGCCAGATTTTGGCAATCACGAAATAGCATAATATATAATATGTAAACGAGCCCTATACTGGCTAACGTAGATACTCCATACAAGGAGGTTTATGGATGCTTCCCACAATTTGGGCAAGATTTACAATCAGCTCCGTCCAAAGACGACCGTCTCAGGTCATGGACATTAGGCATCTCTTATCATCACTTAATTGTTCTTTGGCAACAAACCAGAGTGCACCGCGTTGCGCTTTTGTGTTCAACATCGTGTGTGACAGCGCGTAAATAATTAATCTTATATATATTTTCTTAGATGTGCTCAACATTTAAATTACATTAGGACTTAACAAATACCTTCCCCCCACGAGACAAAAAAAAAGCGATGCTTTTTTTGGTTTTAAATTATACCGACGTAATCGATCAAGTTCATTTCAACAATTAATGTAATATCATTTAAATGTTAAGATATTTGTAAATATTAATACGTGGGATGAAGTATGGAAAAAAGAAAACAAATTCCAAATTAAAAATTCAAACGAAAGAAATGACACATAATGTATCAAAATGGTACGAAATTCCAATGAAGCAATGAAATAATAGTATCGAAGGATGAAAAGAAATGGTGAAAAATGAAAACAACAATGAGACAAAAATGTAAAAAATTTTCAGTAATGGAAGTATGAATGTATGAGCCAAAGTGATAATTGGTAACAAGAATTAAACAAAATCAATATGGAAAGTAAAACAATAGAAGAAAATTAACACAGTCCATAGCAAGTGTCGGGAGAAGCAACAACATGGCCTAAGCAGATATGCTATGGAGGACACATGAATTGTACTTATGTGCCAAAACTATAAAATGTCACTAATGTGTGATCGTAAAATAATTATGGCAATATACCACATTTTTAAAATAATATATTAAACTAATTAAGTAAATAGTGTGGTATTAATATCTAATATTGTTCGTGAAAAATTAAAATGTCACTAATTAATCCGCAATTAAAGTTAACTATAGTGTTAATAATTCACCAACTCGGCAAAGAGGGTTATCTTAGTTGCACAAAAACAACTGTGATATGTGATTATCACACACTAAAAAGTTATTAAGTTATGAAGTTATTAGTAAATTTATAATTATATCACTCTATAAGTTCCAAATATTCTGTATTCCTAGAATGAAATAAACGCACCAAAATGTTACTGTTGAAATAGCGAACGAGATATTCAAAGTACATGAAAAGATGGTGACGTTTGGTAAAATAGTCATGTCAATTTAAAATGAAAAGATAATGTATTCACACGAAATAAGTTACAATTGATCAGTAGGCTGTGCAGAAGTGTCACACTCTGTAAGGCGTAACTGCCCGGTAGGTTCTTGGGGGCAGCGGGACAACGTATCTGCAAGGACATTCTCTGATCCAGGTATTGATCGGATCGTGAAGTGAAAAGGCTGCAAAGATATGGCATACCGAATGGATCTGGAAGACTTCAGGTCCCTGTTTTGGAGCGCAGTGAGAGCCTTTTGATCCGTCTCAATGAAGAAATGTGCGCCCAGAAGGAAACGCTGAAGTTTGAGGATGGACCATACCATTGCGAGTAATTCCTTGTCCAGTACAGAATAGTTTCGTTCCGTCGCTGTGAGCTTCCTTGATTCATAAATGACTGGATGTAATGTTCCGGAGTAGCACTGCATCAATGCCGCACCGATCCCAAAATTTGAAGCGTCGCTGAAGAGTATAAATGGTAGATCTGCGTTTGGTAAGCATAAAATAGGCGCAGATGAAAAAATGATTTGATTAAGTCTGAAGTGGTCTGACACTCATTTGACCACCGTACTATGTTAGGTAGGCCTTTCTTTAATAAATTAGAGAGGTGTGGTGACAGTAGACAAGTGGGGGATGAATCGCCTATAAAATTGGATTAGTCCCAAAAGACTCCTAACCTGTTTCTTAGTCATAGGAATAGTGATGTTTAAAATTTTTGAAATACTATTATCCTCAGTGTATAGGAAACCATGAGCAACACTGTGACCCAAAAAAGATATCTCACTAAAACCTATATATGCTTTTGACGGTTTAGCCGTTAGATTGTGAGAACGGAGTGTGGATAATAACGAAGATAATGCATGGACATGATCATTCCAACAGTCACTGAAAAGGCAAATATCATCTAGATATGCAATTACATTAGTGTGGTGATATAAGATACGACGCATCATGCCTACGAAAGTAGCAGGAGCTTTAACAAATCCAAAAGGCATAAAGTTCCATTGGAATAGACCTCGGGGGGGGGGGGGTAGAAAAAGCCGTGAGTGGTTTAGCTCGAGCCGTTAATGGTACTTGCCAATAGCCTTTTGATAAATCGAGTTTAGTGAAAAAGGTTGATTTAGCAAGTTTCGCAAGTAAATCCTCCAAGAGAGGGAGTGGTTTGGCATCAAACTTGAAAACTTTATTTAAACTACGATAATCTATACAAAGACGGATGTTATTATCCTTCTTCCTTACAATAACCATAGAAGAAGAATAAGATTATGTAGAAGGTACGATGATATTCAATCGGAGCATCTCGTCTAATTCCTTCTCTACTTGAGTTTGGAAGTGAAGAGGAATTGGATAGGGGCGGACACGAATAGGTGTGTCATCGGTTAGTATAATGTCATGATAGATGACAGAAGTCCGACCGGGGATGTCAGTAAGTACATCCTGATACGAATGTAAGAGAGCAGAGATCTGCTGTTGTCTTTCCGTAGAAAGTTTGGTTGAAATAGACACATCCCTCCAAGTTTCGGTTGAATGTAAATGTATTACTGAAAGAGGTAAGGGTACATCAGAGAAAGATGTCCCCTCCTCCTGAATAACCGACAAAGAGATATAATGATGACGACAAAGCGGGGGGTCGTCATTTGCTGAAAAACAGACTGAAGATAGTCTGGACGGGCATGAAATTCTTTCCACATATTTATGTGAAAAGTCTTGTGTTTACCATCGATGTTAACGATGTAGTCAACATCTGAAATTCTAGACACAATAATGTACGGACCTTTCCAGGCAATAAGTAGACAATTGTCTTTGCGATGAAGTAAAACCTAAGCCTCATCACCAGGAGAAAGTTGACGCAGACGTCGGTATCTATTCATAAAGAGTCTTGCATTCTCTTTGGCGGACTCTGAAGAAGAAATAGCCAACCTACATGCGTCAATGATTTTCTGTCATAAAGTGACAACATATTCATACGAAGATTGGGTGTCATCGAAAATATCGTCGGCAGTGAGCAAGTCGTGAAGTAACGATATGGGACAACGGGGTTGTGCACCAAAGACCAGCTCAAAAGGTGAAAAACCTGTATTTTCATTTTGCACCTCGCGATAAGCGAAGAGAGCAGCGGGTAAAACTTTGTCCCAGTTTTGAGCATGATCATCAGTGATTTTACCCAGTAACTGTTTAAGTGTCCTGTTCGGACGCTCAATTAACCCATTTGACATGGCGTGATATATGCTACTAAGAGACCTGTCGATGTGTAGCATGGCCATTACTTGAAACATAGATTCAGATACAAATTGTGCCCCATGGTCTGATAAAATTTTCTTCGGAAAACCTGAACGAAAAAAAAGCAACCATAGCGCATCTGCAACATCAGCAGATGAAACACTCTTAAGTGGTATAGCCTCAGGCCAACGAGTACACATGTCAATACATGTAAGAATGAATTTGTGTCCTCTAGCAGAAGGTTGTAAAGGTCCAATAATATCAATAGCCATTTTCTCAAAAGGTCGAATAGGAATGTCGGCAGATTGAATAGGGGCTGCGTGACGCGGACCACGTACCTTAACCTCTTGACATGTGGTGCAAGAACGACAATAGATGGTTACATCCCTATGGGCGCCTGGCCAATAAAATGAATACAGCACCCTGGATTTAGTACGGGAAAAACCCATATGACCCGCACATTGGGAGTCGTGAGCATGTCGTAAAATACACGCTCTCATGTTTGTGGGTACCAAAATTTGAGAACGTAAGGATGAAGTAGCATCACGTACCATTCTAACTAGTACTCCATTTTTAAGTATAAAACAATGTTTAAAGTTTGTTTCGTTGATTGTGCTATTATTCTGAGCCAAGAGAAATTTTTTGATGATGCGTCATTCTGTTGTAACTCAATAAAAGACTCTCGTGATATAGGAGAGTTACCATCATCATTATCATTATTGTCAGAAGATGTGGTAGGTATAACATGTAATATATCCTGAGCCTGTGCTCTAGTGGTAACTGCATAAGCAGAGTGGATATGTTGCTTTTCCCAAATAGCAACCTGTTGTGGAGTACAATCTTTAACTCCATGTATACGCCCGATTATTAAATCGGCGATTGGTGACGGCAGCATACACGCATGGATTTTACCTGTAAAAAATGGTGTATCTACATGTATGATCGCAGTTGGGAATGTCTCAACTGTACCTCCGAAGGTGACACACTTAACACTTTTCCCTGTTGCTAATGACGGGTGTACTAAGGATTGTCTAATCCCTACTGTAGAGCATCCTGTGTCCAATAAAATAGATACGGGGATTTCATTTACAAATCCTTTATGTAAGGTTAGAGACCCTCTTCCGTCGTGTGTAGATGCTGACATGGCGGTAGACATCGCAGGAAGGCTTGGTAAGACATGGCCGTAACTCAACGTAGTGATCGCCTTGGGCTGAAACAATGTTGTGCATTCATTACAAAGTTTAGCCTGCTCGAAATCTAGAGAACAAGCGGATGCATTATGTACATTAACATTTGTAACCTGATCTAAATTAGCTTGTGGATCATGCTGAGCAGAATTAACATGGCGATGTTGCATATCATTTAAATTTATGTCTCTACGTCTGGATTTATTTTGACTATTATCTCTAAAATTATTATAATTATTTGACCTGTTGCGATCACCATTTTGCGTTGCACGCCAATTACCGTGGTAACTATTGTCCCTTTGACCATAGTTTCGGTTTGGTGAGTTATGTTGGTTATAAAATGAGTTAGATCGTGATTTATCATAATTGTTATAATTATTTCCCTGATAATTTCTATAATTATTTTTATTGAAATTATGTGGAATATTAGATTGTCTCCAGTTTTGTTGTGATGGAGAACCACCACGAAATGGTTTCCCTTGGTAAGAATTAAAATTCTTATAATCTCCCTTTCTAAAGTTTCTATCGTGACTGAGAGATCGACTTCGAAAGTGATTATTGTGTTGCATGGCCGACGCAACGGGTAATTCTTCTCTAATCCGCGAATGGCTATAAACCATATTAGGATGTGCGGTACATAATTGTGTACAGATTTGATCCATTTCCTTCACATTCGTAGACTTTCGTTCATGTAAGAACGAAAGGAATGTTGCATTAACTGATGACATTACTTTATCACGTAATATCAAATCGACAATAGCTTCATAGGAACGCTCTATCTTAGACAGCTCAATCCATCTATCAAATGTGAGACATATCTTGGATATAAAATCAGCTACATCCTTCCCAGTTTCAGGCAGTAAGGATTTGAAACAAAGACGATACCCTTCCTCGTTAAGCTGATATTTGTTAAGTAGAGCAGCCCTGACATTATCGTAATTCTTTCGAAGAGTTTCCTTCATTGTATCTATAATAGATAAAGGTTCTCCCGCCAAAAATTCCATTAGCTTAACACTCCATTGAGTTTTATCCAACTTACGTGACTCACATACACTTTCGTAGCGTGACAGGTAGCATGCCACGTCATCACAATTTGGATTGAATATAGATAACTTAAATTTATCACTACCATTATTTTTTCCTGAAGATCCAGTAGTATTGGTGTTACCGTTATTCCCATTTTGACCTCTTAATTTTAATTCCTCCAAATGAAGAAGCATCATTCTTTCTTCATGTGCTAAGTTCAGAGCTTTCTCCTCCTCCATCTCTCTATCAAATTGCATTTTATTATTTCTTTCCTCTATTTCTTCAAGACGCCTTTTTTCAGCTTTTTGCTCCTCTTTAGCTTCCTTCTCAGCTAATCCTTGTTTTGCTTTGCCAACTCTGTCATAGACAATTCTTTTAAAACTTCACCTTTGTAGCCAAAAGCTTTTCCTTGTTCGACGAAATAATCCATTGTCGACATTTTTATCAATATTGTGACGTACTCAGTCGCAATATATAGTAAGGTATTTAAACAAATTGTTTACTTAATTACTGAGTGACAAGTTCTATGTCCAAGGAACTTGTAATACAATATATATAATCACTGAAATAGATGCTATATTATAATTATTATTATTAATTAATATTTAATTATGTAGTTATACTTAAGTCAAATAGCATAGCATACGAGATATACATGATGAAGATAACGAAAACAATAGCAACAAAGACAAGATAACAAGGAACAAATTAAGACGTTCGCAGAATCAACTAAGTGAGAAAGCAGAAATAAAGAAAAAATTTTAGCAAAGAATGCTATGACACTGCGAAAAATATCACAAGACAATCAACAACACAGGGATGGACAAAAGTGGAGGAACACAGTGTGATATTACTATAAGAGTACTGAAGGCAAGGGGACTTTTCAATACACTATGAAATGTATCGAAATAAAAAGAAATATTCTTCTTCTTCCACTCTCAGACGTCTACTTTTACTGTTTTCAAAGAAAGCTGTAGTCAGCTTGAGGCTATTTGAATCTCCGTAGAGCTTTTCCACGAATGGTATTGGTGTCGGCCATATGCGCGTTCTCTGTTCCGCATATCTTTGAAGCAGATATTCAGTAGTCATTTTATCAGTGCCACAGTTACACTGATCGGTAGTTCCTATCTTTAGCTTGTTGAATAGATGGTATCTCAATCTGTTGTGTCCAGTGTGGAGTCTGAAGATTACCACCTGTTCTCTTCTGTTGAGATGAAATCAAGTCCAACACAAAAAAAGAGAATTCTCCACCGCAATGTTAAGGCAATTTTTCTGTGTGGCTCTCAGATATGGACAACAACGAACAACGACAACCAATGGATGACGAACTTTAATACACGAGTGATTGCGCAGAATCTTTATCATCATTATTTTTCTTTGCGCTCCTAAGGAGCATGGAGTCACCCTTGCAGTCGGTCCTTCTCGCAGGAAGCCTGTACCAGGCATTTACATGCTCTCTTGTAGTCATGGTTTCTGTAACAACCTGTATTGCATGATGAGGTTTCCAGCCCCATGCACAACCTTGTATTAATCGCCTTTGTAAGACATGTCTGAGAGTACAGTAGTCCTATTACTTCAATATCTCTTCAGAAACCACCGGGAACTGCCTGGTTACTCAGAATAACAGGATTAAAATGATATTTTCATTTTCAGATCCATCTACTGTGGCTTCTGACCAAGTATTCTCACGTTGTCTTGCATCTGGATTCGATTATGGGACAGAAGAGCAGTATCATCGGCATAACCGAGACCAGTGTTTCCCAAAGTGGGCGGTATCACCCGTAAAGGGGGGGGGGGATAGGGTTACCGGAGGGGGGGGGGGGAACTAAGAGTGAACCTCTGTGCTAAAGAAAGCTTTTTAAAAGGTAGAAAAGGGGGCACTGGTGATGAGGTTATATAACCAAGGGGGTGGCGGCCCGAAAATGTTTGAAAACCACTGATCTATATCCTAGACCTGTTTTTTGTAAAGTCAATTGTACTCCCTTTCTACTTGTTGTTGTCGTTTTCACAGTCCAGGTGTGAGTCTGTAACAAGCGAAATGGTGACAAGAGGCTTCCCTGGGCACTAAAGTAGGTTATTTTGTTGTCTTTTTTCGTAGTAAGATGTATTATTTCTTTTGTTTTCTCTTATTGTTGTTGTTGTTATTGATCCAGCGACGCTTGGGCTCTAGCCCTTCGTCCCAATGCCATGCAGTGATATCTGCATGTTTTCACAAGTTGTTTTGTTTCTCTGTACAAGGTGTTCCACTTATCTGGCCTCGGAGGAAGGAGCATTTTCCTAACATCATCGAGTGCTGGGCACTCAAAGAGGTGGTGGTCAACAGTTTCGTAGGGGTAGTTATATCTGCACCCTGGAGAGTGTTGTGGTTGGATTCTGTTCAAGTGACTGTTGAGTTCTGATTCCAAAACACCATCGTTACCACCGTCGTACTCTAATTCTTCTCACTTTTTTTTATTTATTTAGAGTCCACACACTCGAAATTGACGAGATAGATAAGCCAAAATAATTCTTACAATGCCCTTTCTATGTTCTACCAGCCGCAGTAGCTGACTTACTTTTGTTTTCATATCTAAAAGCGAGTTTGCTGAACCCAAAAGGAATCATATTTTGTTATATGCAAAGCTAATCACTGAAAACAAGCAGCCAAATCGTGAACATTAACACGTGAAATTCACAACAGAAACAAAGAAAACCGCCAGGAAATGTCAAAGAGCTTCCATGAAAAGCCTAAATGACTATTAGCAACAAGGACGCGGATAACACAACAAATAATCCATGAATAGCAAAGTGGAGATCACTGGGTTAGATCTGTTGTCATAATGTTATTACGGCTCTTGATAGCGGCAGTTTCATGCAATATGTATATAAACAAAATGTCATCTTTGTCATTAAGTGTAGCCACTTCAATAACGAATATTTCCGATTAATAAATCATTCCCGAAGAGCGAGGTCAACGAAAACTGATTGATCTCTTGTACGTTGTAAAAACAGAATCTAACACACTATAATATCAGCTTTTGGAAAAGAAAAACTGAGATTGTTGCAACTAAAAAAAAAATAAAACATCAAGATTTCATTAATATCCAGACACGCCCATGTGTTAAAGGCCCCGAAATGGAAGAATATAACAGTAACACTATAACCTACCAAGAATGTCGTTAAAGGCAATGAAGAATGGTTTCTCCTGATAGACGCCAATGCGCTAAGGAAACTTATTTCACAAGTTAGAAAGAAGCAATCCACTTTATTTTGGGCATGTTATGAGAAGAGGAAAGCTGGAATATATCATAACAACAGGTAAGATTGAAGGAAAAAGAGATAGGGGAAGACAAAGAGAGCAAATACTGTTCGACATCGTGGCATGGAAAGAAGTCAAAAGAAGAATTGATAAATTGTACTGGAAACAGGAGGTTGTGGAGAGACATGATCTCCTACGCCACCGGACACGGTACTTGAAGAAGAAGAATGCATGCGGCTGGTTACCTCATCTGTAGACCTTTTAAGCCACAAAATCTTCAGCAGAAAATATGAACACGTCAACTAAATCAAATAGTTCAACTCTGCCATTCAAGACAGAAAAGGTCCACTGCTAAGGAGGAAACACCTTGACATGATGACACTGAACATGAAGATTTGATGTAGGATTGTTGAAGGCCTACGCTCATCCGGGAACTAAAGCGTAATGAATGGATGACTGAATGAATCTGAAGAAAATATTTAGCCGCGAAGTCCAAGTTAATTTCTGATCGTAGGCGTAAAGCTGACATTTACTTAATTGACTTAGGTATGATACGTACCTCTGGCTCTACAGGAAGAATGAAAAGTCTCTTTCTATTTTTAAATTCGTATACCCTCACTTGTATCCAGTAGATAATACGTTAAAACAAATGTCGAATTAATTAAAAATAATCACCACTTCATTAATAAGTTTGATTTCTTGATTTTTATTTTTTTTCAGAAACAAAATTAAACAAAGAACATCTAAAATTGCCTTTAAACTGACGTTACAAGATACAGCAAAAGTTGCTGACCGTTATGACATCACCTGTTGAGCAGACCGGACCTCACGTGGGTTGTAATTTTAATGTGACATAGAATGTTATGTAAAAAATGGCAGTTAATTTCCTTTATTATAATATTTGTTTCATTTAAAATAGTTCGGCAAATGTGAAGAAATACAATTTAAAAATGTAAAGTGACTTTTTCAATTACCCTGTACCAAACTTCGCTTCGTGCAATCATCCCGCGACACATTTTTTTTTTGTGGTCAGTATTTGTATACGTTGCCCCATGTAGTTCTCGGGTTCTCTGTAGAGACAGAGGAAGAATATGCCTACTGTTTCCACAGGCATGTCGTACAAGGCGACTAGTATGTGGTTATCATTTTGGCTAGCAACGTCATCGTGTATAAAATGACAGAAAAGTTACAGAAAACACCACTGCAACAGCATGTGATTGGTTGGTGAGGCTTCCTGCAAGTGGACCAGCTGCGGTGGGGGCTCAGTGCTCCACGTGGAGCAAACAGGAAACTGATGATAATAAATACAGGATTTTGTATTAGTCACCACTATTGTCTTCACTTAAGATATCCGCACAACCAAAGCGGGTAGACGCTGGAACTGGTTTGGCCACATTCTTAGAAGAGACCCTGACAGCATCACCAGAGCTGCCATGATATGGACTCCAGAAGGAAAGCGAAAGAGAGGCTTGTCAAAAGCTAGCTGCGGGTAGCACCGTGGAGGCAGAGATGCAAAGCGTGAACCAGATCTGGGGTACCACATGAAAGATGGCAGCCGACCGAGCAAAGTGGAGACAGAGTTTTGCTGCCTTACAAGACGCCATCAGGCGTGATGGCCACCGGTTGCTTTGTCAGTCAGCGGCACAAGACCAAAGAAGAAGAAGACAAAATACCACCAGGCGTGATGGTCACTGGTTGCTTTGTCAGTCAGCAGCCAAAGACCACAGAAGAAGACAGGACGCCTCAGGCGTGATGGTCACTGGTTGCTTTGTCAGTCAGCAGCCAAAGACCACAGAAGAAGACAGGACGCCTCAGGCGTGATGGTCACTGGTTGCTTTGTCAGTCAGCGGCACAAGACCAATGATGAAGAGGATTTCTTAACTTTTTAAAGTCATATCATAAAATGCTGAGCCTGATGTCGTTGCTGAGGGTCTACGAGGAAATACAGAATTATATAGGACTACTGCTCTTTAAGGCACAGGGAAAGAAATAATTAATAATGAGATTGTGCATCATTATGTTCAACGAGTTTCTACAGAAAGTATAGTGTAGATAGAAGGATAATGATGCTTCTACCTCGATGGAGTTTTCACAAGATATTGCAGAACCGTGTTTTAGTGTAGGCTTTTTGTAAGGGGTCATCGGTAGTACTGACTCCATGCTCCAAATAGAGCTAAAGGATAAGTAGTAATAGTAGTAGTAGTGGTAATAGTAGTAGTTATGGTAGTAGTAGTAGTAGTGATAATAGTAGTTGTGGTAATAATAGTAGTTATGGTAATAGTAGTAGTGGTAATAGTAGTAGTTATGGTAATAGTAGTAGTCGTAGTGGTAATAGTAGTAGTTATGGTAATAGTAGTAGTAGTAGTAGTAATAATAGTAGTAGTGGTAATAATAGTAGTTATGGTACTAGTAGTAGTGGTAATAGTAGTAGTTATTAGAGGTGGGCAAATCGACACACTCCGCTGTTTCGAGACATTCGGCTCAGTGATTTAAACTGTGTCGACACACTGTTTCGACACAACGGCACAACGGCACTTTTGCCCGTATCGGATTCGGGGAGAAAGAAGTCTCTAATAGACAGTATACATTATTATACATGAACTGTGTGAGACAATCTCCTCTGTTTTTTCTTGCGCGCTACTGGCGTGTGTGAAAATCTATGGCATTTCGTATGACCACAATTCAATATTTTTACACAAGTCTTCATTATGATGAAATAAAACGGAGATATGATGATAGCTGTGCAGTATATGTGAAAATAATAAAAAAACAACAATAATAATAACAGTAATAATAACACATGATATCAAACTAGAGTAAGCTAGTTTTGGTAGACAATGATTCAAATCCACACCGAGTACACAGATATCAGCAGAGCTAATAAAGTGTCCATTACATTTATACGAACACACGGACACTTTCAACTTTAGCATAGTGCCTAAAATATTGACAACTGCAGCACTGACACAATTTCCAGTGTCTATAACTTCTCAGCAAAAATAATATCACTTGTAAAATCAAGTCATCATAATACATCCCTGAAAAACATGACATGTTTGATATTCTTCTTCTTCTTCTTCCTCGTTCATCCTGAAAAGGACGGTGGTTGCGTTGTGTCTGTTTACGCCTAAGCTGTGATATCTGCACCTTTCGGTCGACACATCCGACTTCTGCACAGCATTTTTTAGGACCGGGTTTGCCTTCCCATTGCGATCCACACTCGCTCAGCCAGACTGCACTGCTGCAGACTGTTTCCAGGACCACCACGTGGAGGTGGAGTGCAGTCTTGACCAGCTCGGATTCGCTGGTCCTGACGCAGGCAGTCAAGCTATGAGTCGCTGACGTTTGATATTCCATACTAATGTTCCGGACGGTTGACTCAAATTTTGCAAAGGCCCACGGAAGGTGAGACAGTGAGACAGTGTGTCTCTACAAAACAGCGAGGCAGACAGGAACTGAAACTGTTTCGAAACAACAAGCAGGCTGTGTTTCGAATCTTTCGGAATCAACGCTGTTACGAAGCATTGTTTCGACACACACACACACAGTAGCCATCTCTAGTAGTTATGGTAATAGTAGTAGTAGGAGTGGTAAAAGTAGTAGTAGTGGTAATAGTAGTAGTACTGGTAATAGTAGTAGTAGTGGTAATAGTAGTAGTGGTAATAGTAGTAGTAAGGGCAATAGTAGTAGTAGTGCTAATAGTAGTAGTAGTGGTAATAGTAGTAGTAGTGGTAATAGCAGTAGTAGTGGTAATAGTAATATTAGTAGTGGTAATAGTAGTAGTAGTGGTAATAGTAGTAGTCTTCTTCTTCTTTGATCCTTAGCCGCCGACCGTCAAAGCAGTCAGTTGCCATCATGCCTAGTGGCGTCTTGTAGGGCAACAACAAATTGATTCCACTGTGCTCGGTCGGTGGCCATCCTTCGTACAGTGCACCAACTCTGGTTCATTTCCTGCATCTCAGCCTCCACAGTCCTCCGCCAGGTTGTTTTTGGTCGGCCTCTCTTTCGTTTTCCTTCAGGGGTCCAAAGCATAGCTGTTCTTGTGATGGCATCGGGGTCTCTTCTGAGGACATGACCAACCCAGCTCTAGCGTCTGCCAGCTATGATGGTGTGCATGTCCTCTTGCTTGCTACGAGTAAGCAGATCTTGGTTAGTGATGGTATTCGGCCAAAAGATTCGGTGAATTTTTCTTAGGCATGTTGTGTGGAAGGAGGACAATTTAGACATTTCCTACTCTGTAACTCTCCAGCATTCCGCACCATAGAGAAGCACAGAAAGCACACAGCTCTGATATAATCTTAATTTTGTGCTTGTGCTGTATTGGGAGGACTTCCAGATGTTGTTTAGGCTAAAGAAGGCTGTTCTTGCCTTATTCATTCTGATGTTGATGTCTTTGCCTGCCCCGCCGTCTGGTGTTACTATGCTTCCTAGGTATGTGAAGGTATCTGTCTGTACCAATTGCTGATTCCTTACTGATATGGGCTCAGGGTTGCTCACATTGAGCGTCATGACCTCAGACTTCTTTAAATTGATGTTCAAGCCCACCTGCTGGCTAAACTTGTTAAGTCTATCCGTTTTTTCCTGGATGTGTTGATGTGAATGTGATAGTAGTGCAATGTCATCTGCATATTCCAGATCTTCCAATGTAGAAAATGTTGTCCATCTTATTCCTCTTGGACTGCCCTCTGTTGTCTGGCGCATCACCCAGTCTATGACTGTTAAAAATAGAGTGGTTGACAAGGGGCATCCCTGCCGTACTCCTGTCTTCACCTCAAAGGTTAGGTTGCTCTGCCCAACACTACACGTAAAGTTGGCATAGAGGCTTTTTATGATCGACACTATGCAGCTTGGAATTCCATAAGCCCTCAGTATTTTCCATAAACTGTCCCTATGTATGCTGTCAAAAGCCTTTTCAAAATCAACGAAATTAATGTAAAGCTGTCTTTGCCATTCTGAGCACTGCTCTATAATGTTCCTGAGAGTGAATATATGATCTACACATCTTCTATTCTTTCTAAATCCTGCTTGTTCCTTCCTCAGTTTGTGGTCTACTGCCTTTGAAATTCTCTGTATAATTATCCTGCCTAGTATTTTGCTGGGAACTGAGAGAAGAGTGATTCCTCTCCAATTATTTCAGTCTGCAAGATCCCCCTTCTTGGGCAACTTGACAATTATTCCTTTGTTCCACTCTGATGGTGTTGTCCCCGTTTTCCAGACTTGTGCAAATAGTGGTTCTAATAGTTCTGCTGCTAGCTCAGGGTCTGTCTTAAATAGCTCTGCATTTAAGTTATCATGGCCCGGAGCTTTGCCGTTCTTTAACCCTTTGATTGCTGTGATGATTTCTTCTTTTCGTGGAATGTCTGTATTCACAGCTAGATCGTTTTCAGCTTCAGGAACATTCAGTTGTGTCTCTGGTGGTTCCTTGTTCAGAATTTCTCTGAAGTGCTCTGCCCATCTTGTTTCCTGTCCCTCTGCTGCCGTGATGAGATTACCTTGCTTATCTCTTACTAATGTAATATTGTTTGCACCTCGTTTTCCGCTGATGAATTTAGTTATTTTGTATACTGTGCTTTGTTCATTTCTCAGTGCTGCCTCCTCTGCCTGTCTTGCAAGATCGTCTAGGAAATTCCTTTTGTTGGCTCGGGTTTGGCGTTTAACTTCCTTGTCCAGCTGACTGTACTGTTTGCTATATAGTTGCTTTAACCTGGGTGTCGTGAAATATTCTAATCCACATATATAAATTTTCAGGTAAATATAAAGCCTAACAAATACATTTAATAAAGGAAGAAGAATGGTAAAGAACAGTGCTGTCACAATGACAGTACTCGAAATCCCCTTTGTTTTATGCTTCGTCTGCAAATTGTAACGTTTCCACGTTAAATATAAGCCACTGCATAAATACAAGCGTTTCCACAACACATTAAAACGGGTATTGCATTTCTAAGAAAAACATTGAGAGGCACACTGCGTAATGACCTAAATTAATCCTAACATTAATTATACTACGTTACCATAACGAACGAACAGATGGACTCAAATAGAAAGAAGGGAGGGCTGAAAATCAGGAACGCATGCAACACTAAACACGTGTCTCGCTATTAATGCCACCCCAACAAGCGTAACGCGATATACAATTACTACTATCACGCGTGTAAGGCCACATGCACTAACTTTTTTTCAGACGGACAGTGATAAAAACACTAACCTTCCCAGAGTTAGGTTTTAAAAACCTGGAAAACGCTTATTAGAAAAGATGACATTAGATGGGTTTACGTTTGAAAACATTACAGTACCCAGACAGCACATCTTCGAAACAGGAGGTAGAAGAAATTGCATATTTTGAACGCAGCCACTTAGCTCTTTTAAATTTGTATATTTGGGTTCCTTAGGGCTTGCTGACAAAGAATATGTAAAACGTTACGCAAATAGTCTAGGAATTACCAAATTATAACCAAAATAAAATAATGGGGGTGCCTGACAGCATGAAATCATTTCTGCTCATAAAATTTTTTTATAACGTGTTTGAAAAAACCTTACGTTACGGAAATAGCCTACCATGTTAACTCCTAATTGATTGGAGCGCAACAAATATAAGACTAAACACGATTGGTCGGGCTATAAATACTATATTGCGTTGTTATGGGAAACGAATAGAAGGGGTACTTTTTTGAAAAGATGTGGAGACGTGGTTTCATTGGGTAGAGCTGCGAATATACTTGATTCAGAGCGTCTGTTCATTGCCACATCTTGTAATAAACCTACTAAGAAGCAGTACGTTGAGCACCAGTGTATATTTTATATAAAATAAAGCCTGGAACATCGGCAGATCGGAGTTGTGCTATATCCATTGCCAGTCAACGAAACTGTTTATTATTCTATGAATTGTGGTAAGTGTGGTGAAGTGGGATGTTATAAATATTTATAGGGGACTTAGTGTACTGACTGAGATCAGCTGTGAAGGTATCTATATCTAATCAGAGTAGTGTATTATAGATAACCTTACTTGCTGCCACATATATATATATCTCAGTCAGAATTATTCTGGAATAGTGTGATGACTACGTTATATGTCTAGGGTATGTGTATGATGAAGTGTAAGTCATAACAACAACAAACAGATAAACAATTTAATTTATTCCACTACACTTGACAACACTGTGACACTCACATACATAAAACACTCTACAAGGATATCTTAAAGGAGTCACTGATAACTTTTCAAATAACAATATGTATTCATTGCTGTCATGAATGTATATGTGTCCTGATTCAAATACAAAGGGAACCAGGAATCACAATCAATTTTAATTACAAGTTATATGTACAGAATTTATCAATATGAATATTGTAGTGACATATATTATTAAAAGTATCCTATGTGTGTCTGTTGTGTAGTAGTAATATGAGGTAATACTGGTTTTGTTTTGTTCAAGCTCTGTTGGTATTTGTCATCATGACTTCAATAGTTTGTTTCTATGGGAACTAGTATTGGAGATGTTCTCAGTTCCTGGTATTAAAACAATTTACTTCCCCTCTTAAGTTTATGTTACAATGTTATTTTAAGATGGGGGGTACATAATGTTGAGCTCAGCTGGCCACATCAGCTTATCTTGCGTGATGGCGGCAGGAAAAGACTCCTCTGCTCGATTTCTCCCCTGGGCTCTGGAGACACCTCACTGATAGCTAAATGGACCAAGGAGTATGCTGTCCGACTCTGGATTTCAGCAAAGCTCTGACCAGGTGCTGCTCAATAACGTCAAGACCACGGTCCCTGAAAACAAGAAGGATGTACCTTCTACGTCATAACTAATTTATACTCTCTTTCTACACTGATCACAATACATCACAAACATTGAGTTCAGAGCGTTAGGCCAACTGTCAGCTTCATCTGAAATACTTTATACCAGTATTAACCTCCTTAATGGTTACTACGCCTCTGCACTTCCAGCATTATTTCTGTCTAATCAATAATCTAGGTGTCTGTGTACTGTTTGGCCATTCCATGCCGTTTTACTTTCCTCCGACACCTTCTGTTCAGGCTGGAGCATTATAGGCTTTACATCATGTTTGCTACTGAACTACACATATATACAGGCATAAATTAACAATTCACATTCAATTTTCATTAAAAGATACTGAATGTTTCAAGCTTACCACAATTCATGGAAATAAAAACAGATACGTTGACTAGCAATGAATTCTGGCACAAATACTGGCACAAATTCCCATCTGCTTATGTTCCAGGCTTTTATTTAGCAAAAATATGAGCTGGCTTCAACGCACTGTTGCTTTATCAAGCTTATTTGAACTAGTGGTCTCGAACTAACGCTCCTAAGTGATTATATCAGCGAGTCTGGCCAATGGAGCCACGTTTCGACAAGTGTTTGAAAAAATTTTACCTTCCTACGTCTCCCCTAACAACCAAGGATAGCATTTATAGTCCGACTAATCGTGTTTAGCCTTACATATCATTCCAGCCAATCAGTTCAAATGTAACTTGTGGCCCATTTCCCGTACAATGGTGGTTTAAAAAATCTACCACTGAGCGATTCTGATTTTGGGTGTTGTCTGACAGCACCATCATTTTATTTTGGCTATAACTTGTTAATTCCTAGACTATTTGCGTAACGTTTTACATATTCTTTGTCAGCAAGCCCTAAGGAACCCAATATACAAATTTAAAAGAGCTAAGTGGCTGCGTTCAAAATATGCAATTTCTTCTACCTCCTGTTTCGAAGATGTGCTGTCTGGGTACTGTAATGTTTTCAAACGTAAACCCATCTAATGTTATCTTTTCTAATAAGAGTTTTTCAGGTTTTTTTTAAAACCTAACTCTGGGAAGGTTAGTGTTTTTATCACGGTCCGTCCGAAAAAAGTTAGTGCATGTGGCCTTACACGCGTGATAGTAGTAATTGTGTATCGCGTTACGCTTGTTGGGGTGGCATTAATAGCGAGACGCGTGTTTAATTTTGCATGCGTTCCTGATTTTCAGCCCTCCCTCTCTCTTTCTATTTGAGTCCATCTGTTCGTTCGTTTTGGTAACGTAGTATAATTAATGTTAGGATTAATTTAGGTCATTACGCAGTGTGCCTCTCAATGTTTTTCTTAGAAATGCAATACCCGTTTTAATGTGTTGTGGAAACGCTTGTATTTATGCAGTGGCTTATATTTAACGTGGAAACGTTACAATTTGCAGACGAAGCATAAAACAAAGGGGGATTTCGAGTACTGTCATTGTGACAGCACTGTTATTTTACCATTGCTCTTTTCTTTATTAGAATTTATTTGTTAGGCTTTATATTTACCTGATAATTTATATATGTGGATTAGAATATTTCACGACACCTCCCCTCTTAAAACAGACATCCCATGTCAGTCCTTTATTCTATATACACATAGATAAATGTAAGTCAACTTGACTTTACTCTGCTGTGGTGCTATCATGGTTTTATGTAGTTGGGTCCATTCAGAGTAGGCACTACTCATGAAATCTGCCTCAGACTTCTACAACCAATAATATATTTCGGTTATGTTACTGAACAGCCGCAAGTGTGAGTGCTTGTCTTAATGCTGCTTCGCAACCCGTATTCACCATTTCTCTTCTCTGAGTCTGCGCACTGACATGTCCAGAGAACATTATATTTCCCTCAAAATGTACGTTATGAGGAGATAACATATACCTGGTGATAGCAGAGTTTTCGTAGTGGATCCCATAATCTTCTTATTATCCTGTATGAAACATTCGGAATATCCTCAATCAAAGAGGCAACTCAGGGATTCATTACGTTCCTCCGAAATGTTTACATCCAACAATTTTCTCATCATTCTAGAGAAGACACTAGGCGCATTCTTCAATCCAAATGGCAATCTATTAAACTCATAGTGTCCTTCTGAGGTACTAAAAGCTAGGTATGGTCTAACCTCAGGCTTTACTGGAATCTGATAGTATCCTTTACTCAGATCTACTTTTGAGAAATATTTCGCTTTATTTAGTCTGGCAAACAGCTGATTTGTATCCGGCAATGGATCCACCTGTCCTTCTGTAATAGCATTCAGTCTCCTGTAATCTATACAGAGTCTATGTTCTCCAGAGGGCTTCCTTAAGAGTACAACACCGGAACTATACGAAGATTCACTGGGTGAAATAATTCCTTCCTTCAATAGATAGTCTATCTCTTCCTTCAAAGCTTTCTCCTTAGCAAACGGAATCGAATATGGTTTCATACAGACAGGTGTGGGGTCTATCAGTTTCATATCATATTCCAATAGGTTTGTATGCCCTGGTCGGTCTGTTAACACCTCTGCATGATTATTTAGAACCTGTTGCACTCTCTCTTTCTGAGTTTTCGTTAAATGTGTACTGATTTTTCACCTGTGCTGCTGTCTCACAGGGGTGTAATGGATATTCAAATGATGAAAGTGGTTCCTTTTTCATCTCCATGGCGATGGACAAGGTCAACAAGTGTGTCTCTTCCTGATGTTCTCTTTCCAAATATTTCTTCAGGAGATTCACATGATAGATTTTTTCTTTCCCTTTCTTATCTATCTTATAATTTGTTCTAGACACCTTCTCTAGAACTGTATATGGACCCTGCCATCCAATTTGTAACTTATTCTGACTCTCGGGCAAAAGAAGCAGTACCTTCTCTCCCACAGCCAAATTTCTGTCTTTCGCCTTCCTGTTATAATAGGCAGCATGTTTCTTCCTGGCTTGTTTCAAATTTTCATTGGCAAATTTCCAGCCAGTTTTTAAACGAGTGGTCAGCTCATTCACATATTGGTATGAAGATGTAATGTTTTCCTCTGCCTTTTCATCAGTCCACGTTCTTAACAAAGCTACATATGGACCTTAGTTTTGTGGACCTATTTGTCCATGCACCGGTATGGTCTCTTCCACTCGAAGCTTTATAGTGATGATTTTTCCTCCCAGAATTATCATTCACAAAACGACCGCTACCAATTCTTTTCCTGGGGCTTTCTCCCCACTTAAAATTCTTGATGAGAGATTTCCTCTCTACATCTTCTTCCTCCAGTTTGTTTAAGTCCGATTGAGGGATTTTCGGCTTATCCTGGGGTAAGACATCTTTTTGCACTCTCCGCATAGTGGCCATTGTAAAACAGTTAAGTGAAGCTTGTCCGTGAAAAGGGGCTTCCCATTCCATTTGGTCCACTTTATCAAATCTATTTTTCTGTTTATTATCAGGCCTAATTTTGCCCCGTGGCGTGTCCAGGTCCTGATCCATGTTCCCACTTGTGGGTGTTCCCTCATGTGCTATGCTACACCTTTCTACAAAATTCTCAATGTCCCATCTTGCTTTAGGCAAATAATAATTGTGAGCCACCTTTTGAATGATGGTACCTATCTTCTCATGGTCCCCATCTGGTTTCACATGTAGGCTCCTTATTAAGTCTGCCCTATATCTTTTAGGAAGTACCAGCTGTCCCTGACCTTTGGATCTAGCTCCAGTCTTCCTATACATCAACTTGTTTTTCATGTAAAAAATCTCCCTTGCCTGGAGTTGTATGACAAGTTGACAATTTTCTGAAACAAGGCTTGAGTGTTTTATCCCCAGCCTGTGCCTTCCTCATCTCTTCTGGAGTGGTATCCAACATAATATCCTCCTCCTGTCTTGAGGTCGACCTGACCTGAAGGGTTGCCATATACACAGGTTTCCTTCTGCAACGGTCAGTGTCATGATTGTCCATCTGACAATTTTTACACCACCTTTTTTCCTTGGTTGAAAGATTTTCTTTCATCATATTTCCTTTCATCGAATTGTGGGAATTTATTTTTATTTTCATACCGTGGCCTATCAAATTGGTGCTTACCTTTGTTTTGATCCCTAGGATCAAATTTATTAAAGTTCTGTGGTGCCCTAAAGTTATCCACTTGTTTCTTTTTATTACCTGTTACCTCTGCTTGAGCTGCTTGATACCTTTCAGCAACATTTAGCAACTCACCCAGCCTCTCTGTCTGCACCTTGTTCCATGAGAAACTTTCTCAGGTCTGGAGCCATGGACTCTCTTAATTGCTCTATAAGGACCATTTCCTTAAGATCTTGGGTTTTCCCCAGAGAAGTCCATTTCTCCAAGTATGTCTCTATTCGTGCAGAGAACTGGTGATAGGTTTCACCTGACAGTAGTTTAGCATTCCTAAATTTTTTCCTATAAAATTTTGCATTCTTTTCATATCTTAACAAAAGAGCCTGCTTTAGCATGTCATAATTTTCCTGATCATCTCTGCTCATTTTTGCAAAAACTTCATAAGCTGCCCCACGAAGTCCCTGAGATAACTTTAAGCTCCACCTTTCTCTCTCTAACCCATATGTGGTAGCTAATAGTTCATACCTATTTAGATAGCTCTCTATATCATCGTCTTTCTCAACAAAATGATCTAAATGAAAATTCATAGCTGAGGTTGAGGCTCCTTGGCTAGCAGTGGCATCAGAGGCAAAGGGACTGGCACCATTTTCAGGAGCATGGCCTTGAAACTCAAACTCCCTTAGTCGTAACTCATGTTCCCATTGTAATCTCTTCTCCTCCTTTTCTGCTTCCCTCTCTGCAGTCAATCTTCTTTCTTCTGCTTCCCTTTCTGCAGCTAATTTCTTCTCTTCCCTTTCTGCAGTCAATCTTCTTTCTTCTGCTTCCAATTTCTTAGCCTCAGCCTCAATCTGCAACCTCTTAGTCTCAGCCTCAGCCTGCAACCTCTTAGTCTCAGCCTCAGCCAGCAACCTCTTAGTCTCAGCCTCAGCCTCAAATTGTAACTTCTTAATTTCCCTTTCAGCCTCTAACTTTCTTTCGGCTTCAAACCTTCTTTCTTCGCGTTCAATAAATTTGTCACATTCCGTAGTGACATAGGCAACCATAACTTGCCCATCTAATCCTAACTCTTTTGCAGTCTGAACAGCAGCAGATCGAAATTTGGCCAGGTCCGCCATTGTCTATCAGGTAAGTTTATAAAATGTCTAACTAACAATTCAATCTCTAAATATATATCTAATGGACAACACAGGCACCGAGAGCTCAACCTTATTTAATTCCACCCAAGGATACCTTTTAATTCTTATATTCCCTGAAGTGAATTACCCCCACTATTTTTAATAGGTAAAGATTCAAAATCCCAAGAGCGAGACCCCAATATATGTGGTGAAGTGGGATGTTATAAATATTTATAGGGGACTTAGTGTACTGACTGAGATCAGCTGTGAAGGTATCTATATCTAATCAGAGTAGTGTATTATAGATAACCTTACTTGCTGCCACATATATATATATCTCAGTCAGAATTATTCTGGAATAATGTGATGACTACGTTATATGTCTAGGGTATGTGTATGATGAAGTGTAAGTCATAACAACAACAGACAGATAAACAATTTAATTTATTCCACTACACTTGACAACACTGTGACACTCACATACATAAAACACTCTACAAGGATATCTTAAAGGAGTCACTGATAACTTTTCAAATAACAATATGTATTCATTGCTGTCATGAATGTATATGTGTCCTGATTCAAATACAAAGGGAACCAGGAATCACAATCAATTTTAATTACAAGTTATATGTACAGAATTTATCAATATGAATATTGTAGTGACATATATTATTAAAAGTATCCTATGTGTGTCAGTTGTGTAGTAGTAATATGAGGTAATACTGGTTTTGTTTTGTTCAAGCTCTGTTGGTATTTGTCATCATGACTTCAATAGTTTGTTTCTATGGGAACTAGTATTGGAGATGTTCTCAGTTCCTGGTATTAAAACAATTTACTTCCCCTCTTAAGTTTATGTTACAATGTTATTTTAAGATGGGGGTACATAATGTTGAGCTCAGCTGGCCACATCAGCTTATCTTGCGTGATGGCGGCAGGGAAAGACTCCTCTGCTCGATTTCTCCCCTGGGCTCTGGAGACACCTCACTGATAGCTAAATGGACCAAGGAGTATGCTGTCCGACTCTGGATTTCAGCAAAGCTCTGACCAGGTGCTGCTCAATAACGTCAAGACCACGGTCCCTGAAAACAAGAAGGATGTACCTTCTACGTCATAACTAATTTATACTCTCTTTCTACACTGATCACAATACATCACAAACATTGAGTTCAGAGCGTTAGGCCAACTGTCAGCTTCATCTGAAATACTTTATACCAGTATTAACCTCCTTAATGGTTACTACGCCTCTGCACTTCCAGCATTATTTCTGTCTAATCAATAATCTAGGTGTCTGTGTACTGTTTGGCCATTCCATGCCGTTTTACTTTCCTCCGACACCTTCTGTTCAGGCTGGAGCATTATAGGCTTTACATCATGTTTGCTACTGAACTACACATATATACAGGCATAAATTAACAATTCACATTCAATTTTCATTAAAAGATACTGAATGTTTCAAGCTTACCACAATTCATGGAAATAAACACAGATACGTTGACTAGCAATGAATTCTGGCACAAATACTGGCACAAATTCCCATCTGCTTATGTTCCAGGCTTTTATTTAGCAAAAATATGAGCTGGCTTCAACGCACTGTTGCTTTATCAAGCTTATTTGAACTAGTGGTCTCGAACTAACGCTCCTAAGTGATTATATCAGCGAGTCTGGCCAATGGAGCCACGTTTCGACAAATGTTTGAAAAAATTTTACCTTCCTACGTCTCCCCTAACAACCAAGGATAGCATTTATAGTCCGACTAATCGTGTTTAGCCTTACATATCATTCCAGCCAATCAGTTCAAATGTAACTTGTGGCCCATTTCCCGTACAATGGTGGTTTAAAAAATCTACCACTGAGCGATTCTGATTTTGGGTGTTGTCTGACAGCACCATCATTTTATTTTGGCTATAACTTGTTAATTCCTAGACTATTTGCGTAACGTTTTACATATTCTTTGTCAGCAAACCCTAAGGAACCCAAATATATATATTTAATAGAGCTAATATGCTGCGTTCAAAATATGCAATTTCTTCTACCTCCTGTTTCGAAGATGTGCTGTCTGGGTACTGTAATGTTTTCAAACGTAAACCCATCTAATGTTATCTTTTCTAATAAGCGTTTTTCAGGATTTTAAAACCTAACTCTGGGAAGGTTAGTGTTTTTATCACTGTCCGTCCGAAAAAGTTAGTGCATGTGGCCTTACACGCGTGATAGTAGTAATTGTGTATCGCGTTACGCTTGTTGGGGGTGGCATTAATAGCGAGACGCGTGTTTAATTTTGCATGCGTTCCTGATTTTCAGCCCTCCCTTCTTTCTATTTGAGTCCATCTGTTCGTTCGTTTTGGTAACGTAGTATAATTAATGTTAGGATTAATTTAGGTCATTACGCAGTGTGCCTCTCAATGTTTTTCTTAGAAATGCAATACCCGTGTTAATGTGTTGTGGAAACGCTTGTATTTATGCAGTGGCTTATATTTAACGTGGAAACGTTACAATTTGCAGACGAAGCATAAAACAAAGGGGATTTCGAGTACTGTCATTGTGACAGCACTGTTATTTTACCATTGCTCTTTTCTTTATTAGAATTTATTTGTTAGGCTTTATATTTACCTGATAATTTATATATGTGGATTAGAATATTTCACGACAGTAAGCTTGAAATATTCAATATCTTTTAATGAAAATTGAATGTAAATTGTTAATTTATGCCTGTATATATGTGTAGTTCAGTAGCGAACATGATGTAAAGCCTATAATGCTCCAGCCTGAACAGAAGGTGTCGGAGGAAAGTAAAACTGCATGGAATGGCCAAACAGTACACTGACACCTAGATTATTGATTAGACAGAAATAATGCTGGAATTGCAGAGGCGTAGTAACCATTAGGGAGGGAAATACTGGTATAAAGTATTTCAGATGAAGCTGACAGTTGGCCTAACGCTCTGAACTCAATGTTTGTGATGTATTGTGCTCAGTGTAGAACTAGAGTATCAATTAGTTATGAAGTAGAAGGTACATCCTTCTTGTTTTCAGGGACAGTGGTCTTAAAGTTATTGAGCATCACTTGGTCAGAGCTTTGCTGAAGCCAGAGGTGGACAGCATACTCCTTGGTCCATATAGCAACCAGTGGGGTGGCTCCAGAACTCATCGAGCAGAGGAGCCCTTTTCTGCAGTCATCACGCAAGATAAGAGAGTGTGGCCATGGAGCTCAACATTATGTACCCCCATCTTAAAATGACAGTGTAAAATACAATTAAGAGGGGAATTTAATTGTTTTAATATCAGGAACTGAGAACATCTCCAATACTAGTTCCAATAAAGACAAACTATTGAAGTCATGATGACAAATACCAACAGAGCTTGAACAAAACAAAACCAGTATTACCTCATATTACTACTACACCACTGACACACATGGGATACTATTAAAAATACATGTCACTACAAGATTCATATTGAGAAATTCTGTACATATAACTTGTAATTAAAATTGATTGTGATTCCTGGTTCCATTTGTATTTTAATCAGGACACATATACATTCATGACAGCAATGAATACATATTGTTATTTGAAAAGTTATCAGTGACTCCTTTAAGATATCCTCGTAGAGTGTTTCATGTATGTGAGTGCCACAGTGTTGTCAAGTGTGGTGGAATAAATTAAATTGTTTATCTGTCTGTTGTTGTTTTGACTTACACTTCATCATACACATACCCTAGACATATAACGTAGTCATCACACTATTCCAGAATAATTCTGACTGAGGTATACATATGTGGCAGCAAGTAAGGTTATATATAATACACTACTCTTATTAGATATATATATACCTTCACAGCTGATCTCAGTCAGTACACTAAGTCCCCTATAAATATTTATAACATCCCACTTCACCACACTGGGGGACTTCGCTTCTGTTTTCTTTCTTTTCATTTCCTTTCTCATCGTTATGGTGTTTAATGTTTCTGGTGTTATCCAGTCTTGCTTCTTCCTTTCTCGGAATCCCAAGCATGATTTGCTGCTTTCTTTGTATATTGTTGAAATGGTGTTGAAATTCTGGTCTATATCATCAGTCAATGTCTTTTCCTGACTTTTGGCAAATTGATATCGTTTCTTTATGTCCGCCGCAAAAGCTTTTCTGGTAAGGGAGTCCTTCAATTTGCTGATGTCAAACCTTTTCTGTGTAGTTACAGTTCGTGCAGCCCTTCTTAGTTTCACTTTCAGTTTTGCTACTACTAAATGGTGATCACTTCTCACATCTGCACCTCTTCTTACCTTCACATCTTGTAATGCCTGTCTCCATCTACCGTTAACCATGATGTGGTCTATCTGATTTCTGTCCCGACCATTTGGTGATTCCCATGTTAATTTGTGAATTTCTTTATGTGGGAAGAGTGTTCCTCCAATGACCAGGTTGTTAATGCTACAGAAACTTATTAGTTTATCCCCATTTTCATTTGCTCTTCCGCTGCCGCATTTCCCCATCGTTCTTTCATTATATGTATTGTGTGTACCAACTTTCGCATTGAGGTCTCCCATTACTATAACAAGATCATATCTAGGTGTGTCTTCCATTTCTTTCTGCAGTTGTTGATAGAATTCATCCTTGACCTCCTCATCGCTATCATTCGTTGGTGCGTAGCATTGTATTATTGTAGTGTTGGTGAATCTCCCTATCAATCTTAATCTTATCAGTCTGTTGTTGATGGGTTTCCATTCCAGTAATGTCCTTTCTATTCCTTTCTGTAGAATAATGGCTACGCCTTCATTGTGCTGTCCATCCTCTCTTCCAGAGTAAAGTACTGTTTCTCCTGTTGCTGTTTTAACTTTTCCTGCCCCTGTCCATCTGCTCTCGCTTATCCCTAGAATGTGTAACCTGTAGTTTCTCATTTCTGCCGTGACCTGTCTTAGTTTACCTGTCTCGTACATTGTCCTGACGTTCCAAAAACCTATTCTTGTATCCTGTTTTGCGGTCAGGACATCCGTTTTCATGTCAGTGGCTTCCTTTCGGCTTTCACCACTGACAGTCATACGAGCCACAGACTCCGAATGTCCATCCCGCAGCAAAGTTTTTCCATTTATTGTTGTTTCCGTAACGTGCAATTTTTTTTTACATAGACAGGGGTGTCAGCCCTATGCTAAAACCCCCAACCTGGAATAGTAGTAGTGGTAATAGTAATATTAGTAGTGTTAATAGTAGTAGTAGTAGTAGTAGTAGTAGCAGTAGTAGCAGTAGTAGTCCCCTACTCACATAACCGATTATGGGAATGCGCCCCTGAGTGTTTTTGTGTGTGTGCATAGTCTTCCTTTCGGCGTGTTCTTTTCTCTTCTGCTTGCTGTGAGAGCTTCTTTTCGCCCAATCTGAGGTGGCGCCGTAGGGAGCATCGCCTCTTGGTGAGATCGGCAGATTCATCTCCCAGGCTGCTGAATTTATGACCAGTGCCTTTATGTATCTTTTGCACATATTTTTGAATCTCAGCTGCGTTCGCCATACTGTTCTTTTGCCATCTGCCACTTGTGCGTACAAAATATATTTGGGGATGTGACCATCTTCCATGCTGCGGACTCTGGCTGCGCAAAAGATAAGTAATAAAGAAATAATGCAGATAATAGTTTTAGGAACAAAAAAATTTCCAATGCCATTTTGTTTACTCGCCGAAGATCACTAAACAAATTTTGGTTTCTTCTTCGTACACTCTCAGACGTCTACTTGAATGTTGTCAATGAAAGCAGTAGTCAGTTTGCGGCTATTTACATCTCCACAGCGCTCTTCGAAAACTAAAATTTTTGACTTGAAAATACAAGCCTCGTCAACTCGAACTTCTTGTCTTTATTTACATTGCATCTTCTTATATTATCGCGCTTGTCATGTCCACGATTTTCCCTTATCTTATGTCACATTTCTTTATTTCACCACTAACTCTTTTCGTCCGCAAGCACGAGCACTTTAACCCACTCAGTTACTCACATTTTACCTCCGCGTGTTATCATTTTCAACTCCATTTAACCTAGATCTAGGGAAATTATCTTAAAGATGTTAATAGCTCTGGGCTCGGGAGGAAAGTGCCAGGACTACTAAGTTACGGTAAAATGTACCGTTGTGCTAGATACCGGTACGGATTTGGTGGAGCAGAACTCAACACATTACACTATTTCACCTCCTGCCGTTACCCCTGTAAACGACACACCCCGGGTAAGGAAGTAATTCGAGTAATATTAGCCGTGAGCACTTACTGAATTGTTTTTTTTTTTTTTTTTGGTCACGTTAGTAGAAACTGTTACTTACTAACTTAGTAGTTCCTCTTCTACCTGGGGTGTAGAAGTAATGCACTGTTACTAAGCGAGTAATTACCTGGATCTGCATTTTGTAAATCTATAAACCTTAGATTTCCGTTGACGCTTCTGGGGCCGCGAAAATAAAGACATTAATATAGCAAAACAGAAATAAAAGTAAATAAATAAGGAAAGAAGTGACAATGTTTTTTTTTTTCATGGATTCCTTGGAAGTTTTTGCTTTCTTTTGTCGAGGCACCCTTCTTTCAACCTAGAATGGAGTCTGTTGGTTATTTCACAGCGTTATTGACATTAAAAAATAAGTGAACTCTGTCAACTGAAGCATTGTGTTGATAAAAGCTAAGTCCAATAAAGAAGTCCTAGCTTCTATCAGAGCTTTGGATTGGTGGAGTCATTAGTGCGCTGGTCTCTTGTGGCAAAGGTGCCAGGTTCGATTCACGGTATACTGACACGCTCGAGTCCACCCAGCTGTAAATGGTAACTAAGTTTGCTCTTGAGTTAGGGACGAAAAAGGCAGTGATGAAGTGAATTGGTCACTCCACCTCTTGATGCAGGACCTAGTATAGTGAAGTCTCTAACACTTCACTCCCCTTCGGTAGTATATGTTATAGAACTATCTTTTTTGTAGCTCCTATTAGCTACCTTGATGAAGCCCTCAAAAGAGCTAGTCCTAAAGAAGACCGCCAGCTTCTGCAGCGCTGATAAGTACTAAGCCCTGACAAGGGCTTGCAGTATCTATCTGCTATCGGGATGAAGCCCTGAAAAGGACCCGACATGAAAAGGATTGCTAGCTACACCAACACTGCCCGAACACAAAATGTGACAAGGAAATAAGAAGAAGCGAAGATGTAGGAACCAAGATGTAAATGAGAGTGAAGAAGCAAGGCAAGAAACAAGGGCTCATAAACAAGGAAGGAAATTAGATTGACATTAAAAAAATGGGAGGGGGCAGGAAAGAAATTAGAGAATATGATGAAGAAAACAAGGAAATGAGTATACATTGAGGTGAGGTAACTTAATTACTGAAGCAAGAAAAGATATCTGAATTCATTAATTCAGTGAAAGAAAAGATAAGAAAGAGATAAGAAAAGACGCCTCTTCACAGTTCCGTAGCTTGGGGTGAGGGACATGGAATATATCAGTTAAGGGGGGGGAGGGAGTTTATTTTCCTCAGAAATTGATGTTTTTTATTAAAAGACAAATAACATACCTCAGTTTACGTTACTTAACATTAACTGATCAAGTAATAGAATTAGGGATGGATATCGGGGCCAATGGGGCGTGTAATTGGAGGTGGGGAGGAAAATTGATATTCCCGCACGTGCTATATTAACAGGAACAATCAAAGTAGAATAATACATGCAAAGAAAATAAAGGAGAATAAAGAAGAAACATCACAAGTGGGAAAATATAGCACCGAACAATAACTGACCTATTACGAGAAGTATCTTCAACAAGAATAAGAGAAATCACTTGTGATAGTAGTGATATTAGTGATGATGGTGGTAATGGTGGTAGTAACAGAAGAAGACAACAACGAATAAGAATTAGTAGTAGTAGTAGTAGTAGTAGTAGTAGTAGTAGTAGTAGTAGTAGTAGTAGTAGTAGCAGTAGCAGCAGTAGTAGTAGTAGTAGTAGTAGTAGCAGCTACAAAGATCTTAGATTATACTCGACGTAGTTCCAGATTCTGTCAAGAATGTTTACGAAATGCTCTGGCAGGAAAAGTAAGTTGTTTTCTTCCCCTTCACAATTAAAAAAATCGTTGGATTTTCCTTTGCAGATTTATTCTCTCTCTCTCTCTCTCTCTCTCTCTCTCTCTCTCTCTCTCTCTCTCTCTCTCTCTCTCTCTCTCTCTCTCTCTCTCTCTCTCTCTCTCTCTCTCTCTCCACACATCTCACCTTTTTCAATACGAGAAGAAAATATTTTCATCATCATCATCTCCTTTCGTGCTTCTTGTGGTGCTATGAGCCATAACTGCAGCTAGTGCCTTTTTAGAAAGCCTGCACCAAAGTGCACGCTCTTGCAGCGATGGTTTCTATAGCAACTAGTTTTACATAATGACGATGCCAGACACAAGCACAAGGTCATATTAGTCGAACCTTACGATATGCAGTTCTATTCTCTTTGACTCCTCAGATTTCACCGGTAACTGCACACGGCAGGACATCCTCCTTTACGTAATTTGCGAATTTTCACCGACTTTTCCCTCATTCCCTTGGTGCATCCAGTTTCCTTGTCTTATATTTTGACTCTTTTTCCCCTCTCCCCCCTGTTTTTCCCCCCCCCCCCCCCCCTTTTCTTCTCGTGAGTCCTTTATTACATATCCTCAATCCGCTTCCATTTCGTTCCTCTCATTCTAATTCTGGTGACGCACCATCTGTGACTACCTCTAATCCGTGGCGCGTGAGAAGTCCCGCTTTTGTTACCCTGTGAGGAGAACACGAGGGCGTAATTTAAAACGAAAAAGTGCTAAGACGTGTGCAAACATTTGAGACTCCTGAAATCTCCTTTTCTTAAATTTGGCTACTTTGTTGGATCTGATCTGGTGAGCGAGGTGGAAAGTGACCGGACAGACACAACAATGGCCCAAGAGGGCGCAGAACAAACATCAAAATAAAACATGTGGTCACACCGACCAGACGATCATCTTTGGTGCCCTAGGTGCAGGTATTAGCTCTTTCGGTTAACAGACGTGACCTATCGTACACGGGTTCAACTAGACCGTTCAGAAATAGTGCTGTATGGTGCAGTCTTTTAGAACAGACAGGGAGGACAAAGGTGGGTTTAACCAAAATTAGTATTCAGTTAATTAGTTTCAAGTTTTCCCTTGGCTTTATCCATCCTTCACCTCTGTGGGACTGCCATAATCTTCTCTGATACCGGAGACTTTCACCCAAGCTGATCTTAATGACTGACCGGCTGATCGCCATGCCTTCTGATTGTCAACAACATGTCTGACACTGGACGAGCGGGATTCATCATTGTCCTTTGATGTGTTAGGAACAGGATCAGATGGTCTGACTGACATGCAACCACTTTTATAGTAAAGATAGATACATAGCAGATACTGCAGTAGGGGAATGAAGTGCTAAAGACTTAACTATACTCAGTCCAGCTTTATGAGGTGGGGTGTCGTGAAACGAAGTGTAACCCACTACTTTGTTAATCACTATGTCGAGATACAGATTTGCTTCAACCAATCAACTTGCACCGTTCACCAGTCTCTAAGACAGAATAAATTATACTGTTCACGCAGTTCACGCAAGATGGCGGCTAAAAACTGAATAAAATTAGGCTGTATGAGCAAAAGACGAAACCGGAGGAAACCAATCATTTTGCTCCGCCAGGAACCAACCGAAAGCCTTTCTTAAGCAGTTACCTGCCTATATAATAGGGCGGAATTTTATGCTAAACACGCAATCCCGAACTTGACGCCAGAGATACTGACTGAAGAGGAAGAAGCTGTCACCTTGATTGATTGTTTACCTGAGGGCATCGACCTGCAACCTACTTCACTAGTCGAGTCAAACTGGCCGTTTTTTAAATCTTGGAGGGTAATTATAAATTTACGATAACCTTTAGGAAAATAGGCCTTCAGCAGGCATATAATGTTGGTATTTGTTGTGTGTCATTATACTACCTACACCTGTATATATTTAATATATTTTGGGTTCCCTATGAATGTATATGATTGAATAGACGAAGACTAATAGGACTCATACTTCAATCTATTGTCTCCTATATTCAGTCTATTGTCTCTGATAATTCCAAACTGCAAATATAACCATAACAGTCCTTGTTAGGCCAAAACAGTCCTTGTTAGGACTCAATCTATTGTCTCCTATACTTCAATCTATTGTCTCAGATAAGACCAACTGCAATATAACCAAAACAGTCCTTGTTAGGACTCAATCTATTGTCTCATCTAACTCCAACTGCAATATAACCAAAACAGTCCTTGTCAGGACTCAATCTATTGTCGCATCTAACTCCAATCTATTGTCTCCTATAACTCCCACCTGATATATCACCAAACAGTCCTCGTCTCATATACTCCTATCATAAGAACATAACAATATTGTTAGGATATATGTTACCAGCTAGTATAGCACTTGTCAGAGAGGGCGTGGTATAGTATAGGGGGGAAGGACATTGTTGTATCACACCTAGGTGTACATATTATTGGATTTATTCATGTATTGATTTATATTATGGGATGTATTCATGTATTAAATGTATTCATGTATTGAATCTATATTATTGAATGTATCCATGTATTAGTTTATCAGAAAGAATGCTTTGCAAGTAGACACCTGTCTTGTCTCGCTATTGCTAAATCATACTGAGCCATGTTGTCATTCATCCTACATGCATACATCTGAGACACGCTCATTTCACTCACACTAGAAATAGGTGGGCTTGAGGACAGAAATTAGCCCCTATTTTTGCTTTGTTACAGGTTTATTTGTGTCCTAAAAACCTGAGGTCGTATGTTCGAGTCAATCCCGCTGCCTGGAACTTCACAGGAGCATAGAGATTGTACAGAAGCTACATCTTTAGTCCCCCTCAGTCTTGGGTGGGCTAAAGTAACGAGCCTCAGCAGGAGTGGTGTGAACCAAACTAAGGAGAACAGAACGTTTTAAGAGATGAGTACACATTAGTACCATTTCTGTCGGCATTGTGAGCATAGAAACTGTCAGTGATGAGAAAGTGACTTAACATAGCAAGAGACAAAATTAATAGCATAGCTGAGAAGTGTTATATCCTTAATTAACAGCACAGCTGATCCATGTACTATAATTAATTAACAGCACAGCTGATATAATTTTTGTTCCTATAATTGGAAAACTTGTTGTCTATATAAATATAAATATTTGTAAAATATATGTAAACTTACAAATTCATTACGTTCCATTTTTTTCAACATTCACCCTTCAGCACAAGAGTAGATAGTGTATATACTAAATAAAATATAAGGAAATTGTATTTGAACGACTTGTCAATTTTATCAGTGTTAAGTAAAATCTGTTTCCTTGGTTTTTTAATATCACAGTTAGTTACACAGCGGAGGTGGCGCTTTATGTCGGTCTCCTCTCTACTATTGTTTCGAGATCAGAACATTCACAGCCGTAACTAATTTGTGATACCAGTAGTTCTCTCAGACACTGGGACTTCACCATTTTCTGCAGAAATTCTATTTCTGTAATTGTCAGTACTATACTGATCCAAGAGCCAAAAAAAACCTCTCGCCACACTGGGGGCTCGTTCCTGGGATATTTCTGTATATCTTGAGCCATACTTAGTCTATTCATCTATCTACACTCTATCTTGTGCCACCCATAGATAACATAAGAAACCAATTTTTGAAAAAAATTCTATAATAGGATTTTTTATTGTTTTCTTAGGAGGAGTACCATTTAGTACTCAGTAAATAGTTGATGCTCACAAAGTTGCACGGAAATTTTTTGTTCATTTAAATTAATTAAGTTTAATTACAATAATTGGGTTATAGTAAATATACATACCCTATCTAAGTAACGCCATGGCTGATCTAGTGAAGTTCAGGACTGCAATCATGCAGATGGGTAAGGAATTAAATATTACAGGTGATGCTCTCACTCAGTATGTCACAACAGAAGTGGACAAACATATGGATAGGGAAGAAAGAAAGTTGCAATTAGAGACTGAAGCAAGGAAATTAGAGGCTGATAGAGAAGCAAAGAAATTAGAGGCTGAAGAAAGGCGGTTGCAAGCGGAAGCTGAGAGAGAAGCCAAAAGACTGGAAGCTGAGAGAGAAGCCAAAAGACTGGAAGCTGAGAGAGAAGACAAAAGACTGGAAGCACAGAGAGAAGACAAAAGACTGGAAGCTGAAAGAGAAACTAAAAGGTTAGAAGCTGAGGAAAGGAAATTACAAGCAGAGAGAGACCATCAGTTGAGATTAAAAGAGCTTGAAATTCAGGCAAATACTGGCAATAATGGTGGTAGCTCCCCTCACTCTGAGAGTAGCTCCAGCCAGAGCACCTCAAGTGGGGCCATGAATTTTCATCTGGACCCATTTGTTGAGAAAGAAGACGCCATCGAGTCGTACCTGGATAGATACGAAAGATTAGCCACTACCTATGGCTTAGTGAAAGAAAAATGGAGTCTTAAACTATCTCAGGGATTGAGAGGTGTGGCCTACGATGTGTATTTGAAGCTCTCAAGAGATGACCAGGAAGATTATGAAATCCTGAAGCAGGCACCGCTTGTGAGATATGAAAAGAACTCAGAATCATATAGAAAGAAATTCCGAACAGCTAAATTTCTTCCAGGAGAAAACTATCACCAATTCTCTGCTAGACTGGAAACCTATTTGGAAAAATGGAGTAGTTTAGGAAAGTGTCAAAATCTGAAAGAAATGATAATGATGGAGCAAGTGAAAGAGTCCATGCCTCAAGAAATGAGGAAGTTTATCATGGAACAAGGAGCAGAGAGATTGGAAGATATTGTAACTGTTGCTGAGAGATATCAAGCAGCTCAGGCAGAATTATTAGGAAATAAGAAGAAGCAGGGTGAAAACTTCAAATCATCGCAAAACTATACCAAATATGAACAAAAGGACCATACCACAAGGAACAAACAAAGATTTGACCAAAAGGACAAAAACCCTCTAAGATCGGATAAGACACCTTACCGGAAGGAAGGAAAGTGGTGTAAAACTTGTCTAATGAGTAACCACAATACTGCGGACTGCAGAAGGAAGAATCCTCCTCATCATGCTGCATGTCTTACAACAGGGAATCAGGGAAGGAAGGAAATGGCAGTAAGTCAGAAAGACTTCCATCATCCCCCTGTCTGTGAGGAAGTGACCGTGAATGGCACTCAAGTACTGTGTTTATATGACACAGGATTGGACTTTGATTCAGTTGTGTGCTCTTCTCTAGTGAGTCCTGACCAGATAACCACAGAAACAGTGGAAATCAGAGGACCGATCAAGGGAGCAAGAACCATGACATTACCCATAGCTCGAATCAACATAAGTTCTCGCTATGTGGAAGGAGAAATCAAAGCAGCAGTGATGGACGACCCTATTTACCCTTTGATTTTGGGGTGTAGGTATGTTTTCCTTGGAGAACCTATAAAACCTGTAGTTATGGCAACAGTCCAAACCAGGGAAAGCTCCAGGAAAATGGAGGAGAATCCTATCAATACTCATCCAGAAGAGATGAAAAAGGCTCAAGCAGCAGACAGCACGTTGAAGCCTTGTTTTGGCAAATTGCCTAAAGCACATAACCCTCCAGAGAAAGGAGACTTGTATATGAAGAATGGCCTACTATACAGAAAAGCTGGAACAGGACCTAAAGGGCATGGACAGCTTGTAGTGCCAAAATCTTACAGGGAGAAGGTTATGACGCTAGGACATGCTATACCCTTCAGTGGACATATGGGAATAGGGGCCACTGGACAAAGGATAGCCTGTCACTACTTCTGGCCAGGAATTACAGAGGACATAAAATGATATGTAAGATCCTGTCCAGAATGCCAAAGAGTAGCTCCTAAGCATAGGACTGCACCAGCAACACTGGGAGAAATGCCTATTATGGGAACCCCTTTTGAACGTGTTGCAGTAGATATTGTTGG
This sequence comes from Oreohelix idahoensis, assembly GCA_024509875.1. NCBI lineage: Eukaryota > Metazoa > Mollusca > Gastropoda > Stylommatophora > Oreohelicidae > Oreohelix > Oreohelix idahoensis. The sequence goes on from JAMPIV010016156.1 coordinate 149,389, forward strand.
ACCCCTCACTAGGACCAAGAAGAGAAATGCTTACATCTTAACCTTGGTTGATACTTGCTCTATGTGGGGAGAAGCAGTGGCCATGTCAGCTATAGATTCAAAGCACGTGGCAGAGGCCCTGTTGACAATATTTACCCGATTAGGTTTCCCGCATCAGATATTGACTGACAATGGGTCTCAGTTTAAGGGAAAGCTAACACAAGAAGTATTCAGGATATTTCAAGCCAGGCACTATCATTGTAGTCCCTACCATGCCCAAGGGAACGGTCAAGTAGAGCGGTTCAATGGTACGCTAATTTCAATCCTTAGAAAGCTGGCGAGTGAAAAACCTGATACTTGGGATACATACTTACCCGCTGCACTATTTGCATATAGGGAAGTACCCCACAACTCAACTGGATTGGCTCCAGCTACATTGTTGTTTGGAAGACCAATAAAAGGTCCACTGGAAGCATTGCTGCGGACATGGACTGATGAAAAGGCAGAGGAAACAGTGACTTCCGCATACCAGTACGTCAACGAGTTGACATCTCGATTGAAAGCAGGTTGGAAACTGGCCAATGATAACTTAAGACAGGCCAGGAGGAAGCATGCTGCGTACTACAACAAAAAAGCAAAGGATAGGGAACTGAAGGTGGGTGAAAAGGTGTTATTACTGTTGCCGAGCAGCAATAATAAATTGCAGATTGGATGGCAGGGACCCTATGTCATACTGGAGAAACTTTCCAGGACCAATTATAAGATTGACAAGAAACGGAAGGAGAAGGTATATCATGTCAATCTTCTTAAAAAATACTATGACAAGGAATCATCAGAAGTTGCACATATTATGACCCTAGCCATTGCAACAGAAATGCACGGTGAACCACTTCACTCTATGGAGTATCCACTCACAACTACAGAGGATTATGTTCAAGTAAATATTAGTGAACAGTTAACTCCAGAGCAGAAGAAGAGGGTTCAGAAAGTGTTGGAAACCCATGCTGATGTGCTCACAGATAAGCCAGGTCGTACGAATCTGTTAGAGTACGACATGAAGGTTACCGACCCTACCCCAGTATGCATGAGAACATACCCTATACCCTACGCGAAAGCCCAAGCACTAAGGGAGGAAGTTGATTATCTGTTGAAGGAGAAAATTATCTCGAAGTCAGACTCTCCCTATAGCTCAAGTGTGGTGCTATTGAGAAAACCGAGTGGTGAACACAGGTTATGTATTGACTACCGGAAGCTTAATGCGATCACTGAATCTCAGGTGGACCCATTACCTGACACAAACCAGCTGTTCTCTACACTGAGTAAGGCTAGGTATTTATCGAAGGTAGATCTAAGCAAGGGATACTACCAAATACCAGTGAAACCAGAAGTTAGGAAAATGCTGGCATTTAGTACATCAGACGGACACTACGAGTTTAATGTACTACCTTTTGGGCTGAAAAATGCTCCCAGTATCTTTTCAAGAATGATGAGGAAATTATTGGAACCTCTACAAAATCCCCATATCACTAACTTTATGGATGACATTCTTGTTGCTACAAACGCATTTGAAGAGCATATAGTAGCGCTCTCCATGTTGTTTGACAGACTGAGAGCCACTGGATTGACTGCACGTCCAACCAAGTGCTATATCGGTTGTAAGGAGTTGGAATTCTTAGGTCACACTATTTCTACAGGTCATATGTCTCCTGACCCAAAGAATATAGAGAAGCTAAAGAAGGCACCCAGACCTCAAACGAAGAAAGATGTGAGATCATTCGTGTCTTTATGTGGGTTCTATCAGAAGTACATACCCCACTTTAACTCTCTGTGTGCACCATTAACCAACTTAACGAAGAAAGGACAGCCTGACAAAATCCAATGGAATGCTGATTGTGAAAAAGCTTACACAGAGCTAAAAGCAAAACTCACCAGCAAACAAATCCTTACACTACCCGATATCACACAGGAATTTGTATTAAGGACGGACGCTAGCAGTATAGGGATAGGTGCAACTCTCTTGCAGAAATCAAAAGCCCAGCCGGAGGAACTTTTACCAGTCGCCTACGCCAGTAGGAAGCTGAATGCAGCTGAGTTGAACTACTCGACCATAGAGAAGGAATGTTTAGCTCTAATTTGGTCCATCAACAAATTTTCACCTTATCTGTATGGGACACACTTCATTGTCCAAAGCGATCACCAACCTTTAACATTCTTGGCTGCATCTAAAAGGCTAAATTCGAGATTATTAAGGTGGAGTCTGCTTCTGGCGCCTTATTCCTTTACCGTGAATTACATTCCGGGAAGAGACAATGTAGGAGCTGATTTTTTAAGTCGACTCCCTAGTACTCTGGAAGGACATACGCAAAAGGATTAACCACAGCAGGGGTTTACACGTCAGCTATGACAAGTCACAGCTAGGAAAGGAGGGGGCTATGTCGTGAAACGAAGTGTAACCCACTACTTTGTTAATCACTATGTCGAGATACAGATTTGCTTCAACCAATCAACTTGCACCGTTCACCAGTCTCTAAGACAGAATAAATTATACTGTTCACGCAGTTCACGCAAGATGGCGGCTAAAAACTGAATAAAATTAGGCTGTATGAGCAAAAGACGAAACCGGAGGAAACCAATCATTTTGCTCCGCCAGGAACCAACCGAAAGCCTTTCTTAAGCAGTTACCTGCCTATATAATAGGGCGGAATTTTATGCTAAACACGCAATCCCGAACTTGACGCCAGAGATACTGACTGAAGAGGAAGAAGCTGTCACCTTGATTGATTGTTTACCTGAGGGCATCGACCTGCAACCTACTTCACTAGTCGAGTCAAACTGGCCGTTTTTTAAATCTTGGAGGGTAATTATAAATTTACGATAACCTTTAGGAAATTAGGCCTTCAGCAGGCATATAATGTTGGTATTTGTTGTGTGTCATTATACTACCTACACCTGTATATATTTAATATATTTTGGGTTCCCTATGAATGTATATGATTGAATAGACGAAGACTAATAGGACTCATACTTCAATCTATTGTCTCCTATATTCAGTCTATTGTCTCTGATAATTCCAAACTGCAAATATAACCATAACAGTCCTTGTTAGGCCAAAACAGTCCTTGTTAGGACTCAATCTATTGTCTCCTATACTTCAATCTATTGTCTCAGATAAGACCAACTGCAATATAACCAAAACAGTCCTTGTTAGGACTCAATCTATTGTCTCATCTAACTCCAACTGCAATATAACCAAAACAGTCCTTGTCAGGACTCAATCTATTGTCGCATCTAACTCCAATCTATTGTCTCCTATAACTCCCACCTGATATATCACCAAACAGTCCTCGTCTCATATACTCCTATCATAAGAACATAACAATATTGTTAGGATATATATGTTACCAGCTAGTATAGCACTTGTCAGAGAGGGCGTGGTATAGTATAGGGGGAAGGACATTGTTGTATCACACCTAGGTGTACATATTATTGGATTTATTCATGTATTGATTTATATTATGGGATGTATTCATGTATTAAATGTATTCATGTATTGAATCTATATTATTGAATGTATCCATGTATTAGTTTATCAGAAAGAATGCTTTGCAAGTAGACACCTGTCTTGTCTCGCTATTGCTAAATCATACTGAGCCATGTTGTCATTCATCCTACATGCATACATCTGAGACACGCTCATTTCACTCACACTAGAAATAGGTGGGCTTGAGGACAGAAATTAGCCCCTATTTTTGCTTTGTTACAGGTTTATTTGTGTCCTAAAAACCTGAGGTCGTATGTTCGAGTCAATCCCGCTGCCTGGAACTTCTCAGGAGCATAGAGATTGTACAGAAGCTACATCTTTAGTCCCCCTCAGTCTTGGGTGGGCTAAAGTAACGAGCCTCAGCAGGAGTGGTGTGAACCAAACTAAGGAGAACAGAACGTTTTAAGAGATGAGTACACATTAGTACCATTTCTGTCGGCATTGTGAGCATAGAAACTGTCAGTGATGAGAAAGTGACTTAACATAGCAAGAGACAAAATTAATAGCATAGCTGAGAAGTGTTATATCCTTAATTAACAGCACAGCTGATCCATGTACTATAATTAATTAACAGCACAGCTGATATAATTTTTGTTCCTATAATTGGAAAACTTGTTGTCTATATAAATATAAATATTTGTAAAATATATGTAAACTTACAAATTCATTACGTTCCATTTTTTTCAACATTCACCCTTCAGCACAAGAGTAGATAGTGTATATACTAAATAAAATATAAGGAAATTGTATTTGAACGACTTGTCAATTTTATCAGTGTTAAGTAAAATCTGTTTCCTTGGTTTTTTAATATCACAGTTAGTTACACAGCGGAGGTGGCGCTTTATGTCGGTCTCCTCTCTACTATTGTTTCGAGATCAGAACATTCACAGCCGTAACTAATTTGTGATACCAGTAGTTCTCTCAGACACTGGGACTTCACCATTTTCTGCAGAAATTATATTTCTGTAATTGTCAGTACTATACTGATCCAAGAGCCAAATAAAACCTCTCGCCACATGGGGTGACCGTTCTTTTGATCTTTGCCTCTGCTTTTCGTGACTCAAGAAAACAGTCAAGTACCCATTTACAGCTGGGTAGACTTGAGCGTGACACTACTAGGTTTCAAAGCTGTAACACGGTAACTCTGCCGTGAGAGGCAAGCGCTCTACCCACTTGAGCACCTTCATGAACTGTTGTCATCCTGCAAGTAGTCCTCATGTACTATATGGAATATCTCTCAACACAGGCACTGAAATAAACAAAACAATAGAACAAAAAGAAGAAGATGCAAGTTTATAGGTCCTGGAATATCCGACATTGACTTATACATCACAAGACATGAGTCTTGATGCGTTCTTTAATTTTAAAAAACAAATGAGATGGCCATAAGACGTGAAACATGGATTTGAAAAGAAAATTATAACCTTTACAATTAAGTTCCACGAAAGTGAGAAACCACCCGTGTGTTACCGGGGCCTGAAAGGGGAGCAAAGAATAGTAACACTGCACCCTACCACGCATGTCGTAAAAGGCGACTAAGGAGGGTATGGGCATGGGGCTGTTTACCCCATCCCGTAAAAACTTCGCACAGTGGGCTGATCACCTGCTTGCCAACCAATCTGATTACGGAAACAATGATAGATTGTTTGGTCTGTTTTTGTTCCACAAAGACGCCACTAGGCGTGGTGGAAACAGCGATAGATTGATCAATTTGTTGTTGCCCTAAGACGCCACTAGGCGTACTGGCCACATACTGCTTTGCCGGTTGATGGCTAAGGATGGAAGAAGAAGAAAGTGAGAAACATGCAAATCCAGCATGATTATCTTCAATCTCTTCTTGTGATTCCCCATAACGCATGCAGTTCACCAGGGATTCCATGATCTTGACGCCTTTGTTCTTCTCACTTTGATGCTGCCTCCGCTAAAAGCCTGGTTTATTCTGCCGCTTGATCGATACCATCTCCCTTATCAGATAAAAGTGTTTGTGTTTCTTTCAAATTCTGTACTCCATGAAATAAAGGGCGCTATGAAATTTTCAGCTTTGAATTTATCTTTGACAAGAGAAAGTTGCGGAGAAAACGCTGGAAGGATTAAATTAATCTTTGACTTCATGAATAATGCTTCACGATAATTAGAATTTAATGCCTTCGCAGATAAATATTATTACTATTTAGCGTCTCTGTTTGATTTTCTTTTCTGTTGGGTTTTCAGCTTTACAAAAACCCATTCTCACCTTGCTAAGGTCTGTCACAACATTAGCGAAAGCCATTAGTCAGTCGATTTCACAATGTTTAGAACCGGAGTAGACAACCCAAGAGCTCTGGGGTTCTACATTAAAACACTGAACTCTCTAAAGATTTACCTTAATAGAAAATTATGTTTTCAGGTTTCAGAGTATCTTGAGTGTGGAATAAATCCAGTCTATATGTAACTACCACGAAGATGCAATCACTGCACTAGAAACAGCTGTATACCATCTGAAGACTAAATTTGGTGCCTTTCCCTCAAAGGCTCAAAATATCGTCATATTTACTGACTCAATGTCTGCCCTTGAAGCTCTAGAAGGCAGTGGACATTGTAGAACTGAATTAGCCAAACTAATCCTGGAGGCTGATCAGCTTATAACTTCCTATAGCATCAGAATAGTTGTGCAGTGGATCCCTGGTCACTCAAATACACCAGGTAATGAAAGAGCAGACCGATTAGCAAAGAAGGGAACAAGATAAGAACAACCACTCACAGCAACAACTCTCCAAACAGCCTAATAACTCATACCAACAACAAACAAAGAAACTTGGCTGAACAGGTGGGCCATGGGAAACACCAGGAGAGAGGTTTACAGCCATATGGCCGTTCCTGATACTAGTGACAACATCGGCCATCTTAAAGGAGAGATCAGAACACCATTTTTCGGCTCAAATCACAACATATATCACTCAACAGTCACTTGAGAATCCAACCACAACACTCTCCAGAGTGCCAGCTATGTAACTATCCCTACGAAACTGTTGACCACCACCTCTTTGAGTGCCCAGCACTCGATGATGATAGGAAAATGCTCCTTCCTCCGAGGCCAGATAAGTGGAACACATTGGACGGAGAAACAAAACAACTTGAGAAAACAAGCAGATATCACACTACATCACATTGTGCCGTAAGGCGCTAGCTCAAGCTGCGCTGGATTAATAACAACAACATGTAACTACTATCTCTGCCGCAAGATCTATTTCCTACAGCCATATCATCACAGCGGTGGAAAATTAAAACTAAATATTTTACCGAAAGTTAACTTCACTTCAAAGAAAAGATGGCTTTCTATCTTATACAGTTCATGAATAAAGTGCATTTTCGTAAGCTAACTGGTGAGTTTTTCACTGGGAATGCGGCGAAAGTACCTGTATAGCTGATGACATCGTGCTTTTAAGTGCCGGTGGGAGAGGGCTAGTCCGAAATTTACCTGTGATCAAATTCTCTTTTCCGCCCATCGTCACCTAGAGATCTACCAAATGATGCATTGGGATCTACAGGTAGCCAAGATCGGTGGGTTGCCGACCCTTGGACTAGAAGTACAACCGAGAATCTTTATTAATATCATCATCATCATTAGCGTCGTCATTATTTCCATTTGCTCTCATAATGGAGCATCGGATCACCCCTGTAGCTAATCCTCTTGCAGGAAGCCTGTACCAAAGCATTGGGCGCTCTTGCAGTGCTAGTTTCTGTATCGATTTCTTTTACATGCTAAGGTTGTCAGCCCTATACACAACCTCATATTACTCGCCTCGTACGACATGCTTGAGGAAACAGCAGTCCTGTTCTGTATTTGTCTCTTCAGTGACACCACTTCCCCACCCCCTCCCCCTTCCCCCACTCCGTAACGATACGTCGATAGTCTATGACTTTAGCCTTTTTTAAAATAGTTCTTCTCTGAATAACAAGTAAATTAACGCCATATAAATCAAATGTACAACAGTAATGTATGTTGTTGTTGTTGTTGTTGTTGTTGTTGTTTAACTAGGGTTGCCGAGCTTCTCGCTCTTTTGCAGCCAATACCAAGTTGAAGACTCCTTGGTATTATCAACACTGTAGATCTAGGATTTTCCTGTGGCTTTTCTGCCATCCCGAAACGTGCTGAGTTGAAGTCAAGGGCTCCAGTTTCTCCAGCTTGACTTGCATTTAAAGGATCACCACATCTAGTCCCAAGCTAGGAGTAAGAAGTGTGTGACAATCTGTGCATTCCCTGCCATCGGAGGAGGGGGGGGGGGGGCGCTCTCCAGCTATGCAGAGATTTCTGAAATTTATGTTAGAAGTGCACTATGAAAACTATATTAACTTTCTGAATTAAAATAAACATCCCAATAGTAATATAATAATAAATTATAAGTATTCTAGCAAATAGCCTCGTGTAGTTCCGGGGGGGGGGGGGGGGGGGGGGGGGGGGGGGGGGGGAGGGGGGGGAGAGGGAGATGTGTGTCTGGTGAGACAAATAAAGAATAGACCAACTGCTTTCTCATGCATGTCGTACAGGCAGCCTTACATGAGATAATACATCGGGCTGGCAACCACATCATGTAAATAGGATTGCTTCAGATACCACTGGTGCAAGTGCATTTGAAGGCTTGATGAAGGCTTTCTGCAAAGGGATCATCTGTAGTGGTGGCTCTATACTCCGTAAGGAGTACAAAAGTAAATGATGATGACTTTTAATAAATGTACACTCGTTGTGTTGTTGTGTAATAAATGTACACTCGTTGTGTTGTTATGTAATAAATGTACACTAGTTGTGTTGTTGTGTAATAAATGTACACTCGTTGTGTAATAAATGTACATTCGTTGTGTTGTTGTGTAATAAATGCACACTCGTTGTGTTGTTGTGTAATAAATGTACACTCGTTGTGTTGTTGTGTAATAAATGAACACTCGTTGTGTTCTTGTGTTATAAATGTACACTCGTTGTGTTGTTCTGTAAAAAATGTGCACTCGTCGTGTTGTTGTGTAATAAATGTACACTCGTTGTGTAATAAATGTACATTCGTTGTGTTGTTGTGTAATAAATGAACACTCGTTGTGTTGTTGTGTAATAAATGTACACTCGTTATGTTGTTGTGTAATAAATGTACACTCGTTGTGTTGTTGTGTAATAAATGTACACTCGTTATGTTGTTGTGTAATAAATGTACACTCGTTGTGTTGTTGTGTAATAAATGAACCTCGTTGTGTTGTTGTGTAATAAACGTACACTCGTTTTTGTTGTGTAATAAATGTACACTCGTTTTGTTGATTAATAAATGTACACTCGTGTTGCGCACATATGTGACGCACAGATTACAAATTTATGATATGACTAGTTGATATGAAAAAGAGATTACTTTTATTATAGTCAAAGTTATATCACCCATGATTTGATTTATACTTTTAATTATATGAGTGATCTCTCTTGAATATATATTGATTTGGCGTATGAATACGAGATTCATGCATTTCGCATTTTGTGATAGCCAGAAAATAGATTGGTCTTGTTCAATATGTTTATGGCCTGAATTTATATGTATTACTTGTCTAGTGCAAGAAGATTTGGTCTTATATTGTATATCTTTGTATGTTTAGGTCGGACTATATTCTTTGTGCTGAACTCTGGGGCAGGTATTCGTTTTTCGAGGCATGCGTAGTGAGTCTCGACGAAGCCGCTTGAATATGGCTGTGTGTGTTTTTTGGGCTGGTCCTGTAATATGGTTGAAAGTGATCTGTGAATGATCTTTCAGAAGGAGATTCTGTCTCTGCGAGATTCTATTGTCAGAGATTCTCCTCATGTACTTTATTGTGTTAAATTCGGACTCCAGGTAATACCAGACCCTTTAATGATCTCCATTTCGTTAGATCTAGATGAACATCGTATTATCGAGCATCTAGAATCGTTTGTATATCGACGAAGATGACAGGTTACCTTACAGCTCTTGTGACTTACATGAAGCAACCCTATTGATATAGAAGTGTATGGAAACTCTATGAGAATATTTAATCCATATTACGAATTAACTTCGGCCCATCATTTATCCTTCTGCTGAGTGAGTGAGCGAAACTCAAGAAGGTGGCCATTTTGGATTACTGTCATTACAATGGATCACTGTCAAGAGAACGGAATATTTATCCTACTATCGGACAGTGGTACGGAGATCTTGCTATGATGGAAAAACCCACTATCGTGGGGTAACATTATTGTATAAACAACACCATCATTGATCCTTATATATTAATTTTAGTTCTTGTTATATACAGTTTTACTATATTGTGCAATTCTCTAAGTCTATCTATTCACAACACCTGTTCCACGGTTATGGATGAATTGCATGCCTGTAAATAATCTAATATTGGTTTTATCTGTTGTTATAATATGTTGTGTAATCATGCGACCTCTTGTAACAAAAAGCTTCCATGTTTTGGTTCAGCAGGGCAGAAAACTTTTGTTGTTGTTATGGTTGTTGTTGTTGTGGTTTAACTAGGGCAACTGAGTTCATCGCTCTTTCGCAGCCAATGCCAAGCTGAAGAAAAAACTTCAGCTAGTAAAAGAGAATCCGATTGTTGTCGTGACGAAAATAAAAACAAAACAAACATAAATTAGCCTGGTTCTTACGTTTTTACGTCCTGTGTTACCAACCCGGTTAGGTAAAGATCTATCATCTGGTAAATTCATAACTAGGTCGTTGGTTCTTCTTTGTTAAGTATCAGGACAAGAGCGAAATTCTCACGTGCACTTAATATGAACAGCCGGAGGGTGTAACAGTGAGTCGTTAACTTAAGAGTACGTTGTTACATCTCTGACATTTAAAGCTAGGAAAAGAGAAAAGGGGAGTTATGTAATAGAATAAGTTGACAGCTACATGTAATCTACTTTGCCTACCTCCAGTGGTAGAAAAAGCTTGGAAGTTACAAATGTAATATTTATGATCTTTTCGCTGAAATATGACAGAAAGTATCATGGCAAATGGTGCATGCAAGGTGTGAGAACTAGCGTCTGTGTGGGGAGACGAGAGTTAATCTGAGCTCTAGCAGTAGCTGAAACAGTAGTAGTGTACTTCTGATCATAGGCTGTGTATAAATATCCATCATTTTTGTATCTTTGAACATACAGTTTTAAACATAGAGCTTTGTTTTTATTTTTATTAATTGTATTTTTATCTTACGTTCATATTCGATTTGAATTGGTCTGATATCGTTTAGATACTTAAATTATTACAATATTACAAATTGTCTTTACTGAAAAATTTATAACCAACATTTAAACAATCCTAACAGTTTTTCGGGACAATAGGGAAACGGCACGCATGGCACAGTGAAAAGGTAAATTGAACACTCATTAAAATAACTCGCCGGTCTTGACATTTTTTTTCACGATGCATTGACCATATGTTGTAATACGTTTCACTGCAAAGATGTAATTAAGTTGATATGGATTAGACAGGATTGAAATGGCTACAAGAAATAATCAGGACGTGCAGCAGAAGGAGCACTTCCATAATTAATCCTTGTCATTTTTGGCGGGTAACTTACTCGTATAGATCTAATAGAAGTTTGACTGGAACAGAAGTTATTCCTTTGAAGTAGAGATGGCTACTGTGTGTATGTGTCGATATAATGCGTCGAAACAGCATCGTACCCGAACGATTCGATACACAGCCTTCTTGCGGTGTCGATACAGTGTCAGTTCCTGTCTGTTTTGCAGAGACACACTGTCTCACGCAGATTCGACACATAGTGTATCGAAAAAGCAGTTTCAGTTCCCGTCTGCTTCACTGTTTTGCAAAGAGGCACACTGTATCATTGTCTCACCTTCTTGGGCCTTGTAAAAATGTGTCAAGCGTGCGGTACATTAGGCGTTCATAGATAGTATGGAAAATCAAACAAGTCATGATTTTTAAAAAATAATTCCTCAGGACTGAAAGAGGCTTACTACTACTAGGTGTCTGCTCGGTTTGAGTTGAATCATTGTCGCTGACTGTACCTATTTTAGTTTTATAATGTTTCATTTTTACATTATTACTGTTATTATTATTTTCACTTTTACTGCAGCTGTCAGCATGTTCCCCTTGCATATCATCATAATGAAAACGACTGTGTAAAATTCTTAACAGTGGTCACACGAAATACCATAGATTTGTACTAACGAGAATAAGTAAATCTGCATACTAGGGTATCACGACTCATGTCTCATTGTTTCAGTTAATTTACTTGTAGTCTGCTGTTTCGAAACAGTTCCATAGTTCTATTTCATCCAAGCGCTCATTATACGCATGTTACGGTACTCTTGATTCCTGACTTCAGGCGCTCTCGTAAGAAAACGTGTTTTGTTTATACATAAAATAGTGTTTAAAACTTGTGTTCAACCTCATTTAATCTTCATTTATGGCGGGGAGAAGCCCTGTTTGGGATTATTTTGTAAAGATCAAAGAGAACAAAGTAAAATGTAACGTGTGTTCTGGTATTTTATCATTCAAGGGTTCGTCAACTTCAAGTATGACTAGGCACATGATATTATTTTTGCTGAGAAGTTATAGACACTGCAGTTGTCAATGTTAAAGTATAAATGTAATGGACACTTTATTAGCTCTGCTGATATCTGTGTACTCGGTGTAGATTTGAATCATTGTCTACCAAAACTAGCTTACTCTAGTTTGATATTATGTGTTATTATTACTGTTATTATTATTGTTGTTTTTTATTATTATTTTCACATATACTTCAGCTATCATCATATCTCCGTTTTATTTCATCATAATGAAGACTTGTGTAAAAATATTGAATTGTGGTCACACGAAACGCCATAGATTTTCACACACGCCAGTACCGCGCAAGAAAAAACAGAGACATCGTCTCACACAGTTCATGACTGTCTATTAGAGACTTCTTTCTACCCGATACGGGCAAAATGTGCCGGTGTGTCGACACAGTGCGTCGAAACAGTTTGAATCACTGAGCCGACTGTCTCGAAACAACGGACTGTCTCGATTTTCCCACCTCTACTTTGAAGGGAATAATTTCCCTTTTAGCAGACGCAATTTTCTTCCTCACACCATACTAAATCAACTATTGCCACCATTATTACTAAAACTAGTATTACTCTTTCTTTGTAAATGTCTTGTTTTATCGAGCCAGGGACTCGGGGTTGTGGAGTCGGACAAAATATTTTCCTCCTCCTGAAATTTTAGAAGTCCGACTCCAACTCCCGACTCCTGACTCCGACTACAGTTCTTATTTTTACACGCTTTTATTTAACTTCACTTGTATGTCACTTTCATGTCACTTTCATATCACTTTCAAATCTTGCAATCGATTTTTCAATCACTTCCAATTGAGCAATAGCTCTGAGACTTGGCATAGTTGTGTATTCCCGATGACAATACAATAATGAGTCAGTTATTTAATAATTTAATATTGTAATTTTGACATTATGAGTAATTAAAATTTTTCGTAAAGAAATGTAAACACATCAGGGGCCATAATCAAGTTAATTAAAAATTCAAGAGTATGTGGTGTGCTTTATTTTTTTCTATGCGTAAAACAGGGCAGTACTCAAACAAGTTTCTAGCTAAATCAAGGGAAACAATCCAAATTATAAAATTATGAATCAAGGGAAAGTCGAGTTCGATCTCTAGATGGCCATCAAATTGAAGAAATTGATTGCACCAAATTTACAGGCACAAAGCCATGTAATATTGACGCTCTAAAAGAAATGGATCGCTTAAGAAATTTTAGACCAGATTTACAATAAGTAAAAATATTGTTTATGTTTGTATGTCATAATTTTTCAAACACTAAAAAGAAGAAAATAAAAAAAAAAAATAAAAAAATATTTTAAACACACGCTTTTAATGCACTAACAACCCAAAAATAATTTTTAGAGGAGTTTATAGCTTGCAGTCAAAAAATGTAACATCAAATTGACAAAAAGCGTGGGGCGCTGATTCTGCATGAAATTAACTTCTGCTTTATACTTCATTAGACACTTATGGATAAAATATATGACAAGCGCTTAATGCCCGCATGCCTTTTGTCAATTTAATGTTACATTTTTTTACTGCAAGCTATAAACTCCTTGAAAAATTATTTTATTCGGATAGCCGCCGAACGACCATAATGGAAGCAGTTTTGTTGCTGCCCTACAAGACGCCACCAGGCGTGATGGCCACTTACTGCTTTGACAGTCGGTGGCTAAAGATCAAAGAAGAAGAATAATGTTAACGTATTCCAGAAATGTGATTCAGTATGCTCTGACTAAACAGACTGACGATCTAGATAGGTGCTTCTTAAGCAGAGGTGCTTGCACCCCCTGTTGATGCGAGACCTACCTTCAGGGGGTGCAAGAAAAATGTACCTATCTCTTTTTTTTTTTTTTCACCTACTTGACCAGTGTGTGGAGAGACATGAAACAATTACCGGTTGCAACAACTGCGAATGTTTCACTTGAAATACCCGCCGTGCGCACGCGAAGGGTGCACATATTGAGGCTTTGTAAGGTATGAGACAAACATAAAGGTATGTTATCAGGCACTCGTAGGAAATAAAGAAGTAGAACACTAGACAAGAGAAAAACAGCAGACATGAGTGGCTTACCCAGGATTCGAACCCTGGACCTTCCGTGCGACAACCCCGCCTAGCTAATACCCTTATCCATCCGCAACTTTCTATCTATCTATCTATCTATCTATCTATCTATCTATCTATCTATCTATCTATCTATCTATCTATCTATCTATCTATCTATCTATCTATCTATCTATCTATAAAACGGACAGACGGACAGAAAGTGCATCGTGATGTTCGGAAAGAGCCAAGGAACTATGTCTACATGATTATGCAGAAACTATTCTTTGAAAAGACTGAAGTAAGAGAAGTGATAATGAACCTTAGTGAAAGGTAAAAAAAAAAAACGAAATAGGAAAAGGGGGGGGGGGGAGGAGAGAGAGAGAGAACGAATGTACATTAATCTGGTCCAGTATTCTTTAAGTTTGAGCTGGCACGCGAAAACACCCCTAGGCACGAGCCAGCCTGGCAGAAGATGATAAGCCAGGTAATTGGCACCGCCGCAAGTGAAAATGCAAAGAGGAGTCTGGAAGGTGAAATGGCTTGAAGATAGACGCGATGAAAATGGTGATGACGGTGAGATTAGGCCCCCGATGAGTGAAAGCGAGGGGTGGATAGGACAGTGGTTCTCTGTCTGTGGAATGTAATTTTTCAGGAGGTAAGGGAAGCTTTGGTTGATAATTCACAACGTGCAGATGGTGCCTTCAGAGGCAAGGACTAGTTAATTGTGGAAGTATGTGGGATATATTTTGGACTTTACTAATGCTAAACGCTGAACAGCAAAATGGTCTGTGTGGTGTCTGAGAACTGTCGGATTCAACAACGTCATTCTTTTCCTGTTTGTTCCCAATGAAGCATGGAGCCATCACAGAAACTAGCGCCCTTATTGGAGGGCATGCACCAAATTATTTATGTGATCTTACAGCCATGGTCCCTATAGTCAATTGTTTTGAATGAAAATGTTTCCAGAACCAATACAAAATCTCACATTGTTAGACTCAAGCATCATGCCTGAGGCAGTAGTAATTTTATTGGTTGTGCGTCTCCTCGGAGAACTCTCGGAACTTCACGGTGATAAAAATGAAATTGAAGAGTTGACGAATCCCAAAGCAAGACTGGAGTTGGAAAAGAACAGAAAATAACAAGCAACATAAACAATCAATACATTACATATACACTAACGGGTTTCTGGGGCGACACAGAAAGAATAAGGTCATAGCTCTCTCAAGCATATCGGAAGGTGCGCTAAGATGAAGGTGTGCGTGAGGCCTAAAATCTCATATTTTTAAACAGATGGCTCCAGAAACATCACATAAATAAGTAAATGAATCAATAAATAAATATATGTAATTAAGAGGCACTCGCTGGACATAAAAGAAGACACAGACAACAGAAAAGAAATATACGTGATAGACTTACCGGGAATCGAACCGAGGTCCGTCCAAAAGGCGCCATTGCCTTGCTGCGAAAGTAAATCGTGAAAGGACGGACAACCAATTTTGCACCTCACATGCTTTGGCGACAGGCTTTCGGCATCATGATTAAGTCTATTAATGGCCTTATGCTCCTCAAGGGGTGAAACAATACACATACACATATATAACTTATTTACTCTTTAGCACTCTATTGAACACATACCTTCAACAAGCTCATACCCAGACTCATCGTCCTGTGACTTTCTTTCACTTTCTTCCCATGTTTTTTTAAAACCCATTTCATGTCCCCAGCTCCTCTTACCATGGAATTCCAGAATATGGACTAATGTGTAATGCTATCTGCTTGTTTCCTCACCGTGCATCATATATTCTACTGTAGAACTGAGGATAAGAGCCGCTGGAACAAGTAGTTAAACGAAAACGCTGGCTTTGGATAGGACACACATTGAGTGCACTCGAATTTAGCATTACAGGGCAGTCTTTGTTCTTGAATCTCCACCGTAAGAGAGGTAGAAATATTAGCGAAAACACTCGGAGAAAGGAACTGGTTACAGGCGTAAAAGAGATACAGAGACATAGAAAGATTTTGATTGGATATCATAGGAAGACTTTGCATAAATCAGTTGAAGACCTATACTCCTTAGGGAGTGTCGTGTATGATATACTGGGCGGGGAAGAAGTATCTAGGTTGAACGAAGCGCGCCTAGCTAAAACGAGGCAAAACTACAATTTAAAAAATATTTGTTCGAAATAGAACATTGACAACGCGAATTTAGTTAATAAATTGTACTTAAAACATTAACATTCTTTAAATATTTCCGAATACAGACGCGGGTAATACTCAAAAGAATTATTTTCTATATTTGTACAGCTGTATGAAGCAATTCTGGAAATTGTTCATTTAACCACTTCTATTTCAGGTGCTTCTAACGACCAGGTTTTCACTTTTACAGGCCCACTATATCCCCGAAATGTGTAAATAAAATGCTATTTTTCTGTTCATTTCATGTAACTATACGTACTTCTCTGACTTTTCCACACGCATATAGCGTTCGTACATTCCAAGTTCCAACAACAAAACTTTCTCTAGAAAGTTTCAAAACAGGTGTTTGTACCCCATTCGCTGACTTAACACTCTCAAGGGGCAATGAGAGCGCGGTCGTTGTTAATCCGGGCCTCGGCCGATCCGGCATAATATTACTGAGTTGACTTTCCATCATAACATTTCAGTGGGCAAGAGGTTTGCTTGGCGGTGCCCATCTCCTCTCCAAGTATCCTTGCAGGTACATACAAACATGTACCTGGAGCAATCTGGTTTTAAGGCGCCGGACACTCGCCCTTCGCCTGTTAGTTTTAAACGGTGCCGCCACGTGAAGGCCAGGGGCTGTACTTTTGTTGTCAGAGGCTATGTGTTACGCACGCCTTAGGAGCATTTGGTCAGATATTGAGAGCTCGTCCTCAATTCCACTCCTGGCTATGACAACAATTGGCACCAAAATGACTCCCTTTCAAAAACGATCCTCCAGGGAACAGTCGAAGGTAAACAGAGAAGAGGAAGGCAAAGAAAATCCTGGGCTGATAACATCAAAGAATGGGCAGTGCACGGTTTTTCCACACTTGTATGCATTGCTGAGGATAGAGAGCAGTGGAGGACCCTTTCTGCTGATGCTTCCACCATGGCACCCCTACGACCCATGACGGGTTACGGGTTGAGATAATGATGATACGTACTAATTTTTTTTTTCTCGCATTTCCGGAATATATTGCGAGCTAGAAGGTAATAGTGAGCGAGGCTTCTTAAGATGCAGTAACGGGGTGCGGAACCTTTAAAATATTAAGAAGCACTGCTCTAGTGCAAAGGGACGCCATGAATTACGTGAAAGTGTAGAGTTCTTTGAGGTGGGACTTTCTTTCGGCTGTCGTCTAACCTGTCATTGGTGACTGTATATTTCTCCTATCTCATGACCAGCCCCTGGTACATAAAGTATTTGGCACCTGGGCCAGATCCTGCTTCTGACACCCCTCACTCATTTTCCAATAAAGAATTACGTTTGCAAGCATATCTTCAACAGTTAATACTATTATAAATGTATCACCCGGGGCAGACCACCACCTCCCCCCTTTTCAAACCCCTGTTTTTACGACGTTGCTCTAGAACGCAGGAGTTTTCAAGGTTAAAACGTGGTCCTTTTTCCTCTGTTCTAGGAAGTAATTTTGTTTCAAACGGTGTTAAGATTGACAGCCTAACTTCCAGTCATTATTAATCGCCTTTCACAACAAGCTTGTCGGGAAAATACCACTTTGTGCATCCCGAACCACCGCTCCCTTCAACCTGACATTGGTCAGGACACGACGGCAATAAATTATTGATAATGTAAATGAATGTCAGTGTAGTGGCTTTTCCTCTCCGCATTCATAGTCAGAACAACAGAATTAAAATACTGCAACAAAATTACTACAACAAAACAGACGTGCTACAACAAACGAGTAGTGATACAATAAAACAGAATTGCTACAATGTAGCAAGTGTAATTGCTGGGGAGGTTAAGATGTTACTTAAAAGGAAAGAAAGCTGTGTCTGTGTCAACCGTGTGAGGTCAAGCAAATGTAGGCCCCTGACTCTAAAAGATGATGATGATGATGTATTATCAGGGTACCTAACGCTACCTCCCTAGATCTCACACGGTCCGTATTTTTATTCTAGTGGCTGGTGTCTGATGTGCCTAGTGTCTAGGGGTGAAATGACAATGGTGGTACATCAACACAATACACTTTAACTCACTATAAGGAAATGAATAAGACTGTGGTTAAAGTTTTCTTTAAAATTGAATGTTTTTTTCTTTGTACAATTTAATCTGCCCGTCCTGCCATCTCTTTTGGACAGGTCTTTGAAAATGACGAAAATATATTTTACATATACTGAATTAACTAAAATGTTTGGACTCTTTGTCCTATAAGTAAAATGTCATTCTATTCTTCCTGTAGGTGTATTCACAGACTAAAACTTTAATATCTACTAGTGTTAGTCATTTGTTAGGAGGAGCTGTTGTTTCATCACGCCCCATATAATTCTGTGTATAACAATTTTTATTTGAATGAAGTGTCAGAAGTCCCAGATGTTAACACATTACCTGGGATTCTTGGTATGAAGATAACAAGTCAGTATGTCGCTGCAGAGAATATATAGATCGGCACACACAAGCTCCTTCAGGCTATCTGCTGACAGCGTAAACTTTTTGAAAGGAGACTTTTTCCTTTACAATCACTCATCAGGTTTCCTGTCGCCGGCTGGTAACAGGAAATAAAAACCCTGCAATAAAAGACACCCTGGCCTTTTCACATCTGATCACAATTTCTTATCACTATGTACACCTGATGGTATGGGGTCAGCCTCGTGTGCATGCAAGTGCACTAGCCCCTAATTTATATGACTCACACCTTGCTGTGACCACACCTCAGGTCCCTATGGCAGATACGCCCCTGTACTTTTCCATAGTTTTCTTCAATACAATAACGTGGAGTAACCACATCTCCTTTTTGATGATTTTCTTTTCTTTTCTTAATTATAAACGCTCTAGGCATGTTAAAGAGTGTTCATGGAACACTGAGGCTTACTAACATCTTCTAATACAATAGTATTAATACAAATCATAACAATATGCAACAGTCAAATACAGTTCAATGTGAGGACTCAATAATGTTTGCTCCCGGCATGTCCTTCACTTTTCCCAATAGCAGTATCTAACTTTTGCAGTTTTAATCAAGCATATTAATACATAAAGCATTCTTACCACAATTTCAAAGAAATATGACACAAATAACGTTGACTGGCAAAGAATGGCCTCAGTTTGCTCTGCCCTGTCCAGACTGTGAATTTAGTATTTAATTTTACAATTTATCACATCTGCTCTCAACGTACTTGTTGATATAAAAATTTGTCAAATGGTTACGAGACCCCTAAGCCTTTGGCCAATATCTATTTGAGCTGGCCAATGAAATCAGGCAACTACCAAATTTTGAATTTAGTTTTGAAAAAAACAAAACAAAATTCCTAACAAACTATGTGTCTCGTAGTCCATTGGTCAGTCTTCGTTAGTTATGCCAATACAAAAAGATGTTTAGTTTTGGGTAACATTTTCTTACCTTCCCCCCCCCCCCCTTTTACTCCTCTACTCCTATACCACCTAACCGGATTTGAATTACTCCAATGTCTCTTTTTTAAACTTGCGTCCCCAATAACGTTATGTGTAACGAGCAAGAACAACAGTCTGTCCGTCCTAGCGTTCGTAGACATATAGTATTATCTCAATAACTTGGCTAATAATTGGACTACCATATATTTCAAAACATATTCTTTCTCAGGAGACACTAAGCTATCCTACTATATGATTTTTATGGTCAGCTTCATTATGGTTTAGATTTTCAGTTTTGTCATTGTCAATCGTCAAATATAACTTTTACACAAGTCGGCCATCTTCCCTCCCTCATTCTCTATCACTTTTTTTCTTTATTCAAATAAACCAACTAGTTTGAGTGACGTCAGAAATACACTACTTGCGAGAATTTAAACTGTCTGTGTGTTTATATCTGCTGGCTTTGCCCACAGTGTGTATATAGTAAAGGAACCGCGTGCAGAGCAAAGAGGGTTTTTTTTTTTCAAAACGTGGTAGTGTTGGCGTTAATTATTACAATCGTCTCGAAACCGAAACTAAAAGGCGTGTTAGATTTTACGGTGGGTCATTTTTTTAAGCATTTCCACTGCACAAAAGGCAGCGCTCTACTGGCGTTGAAGATGCCAATAGTCAGACACCTGAGGGCGGGTGTATTTATTATCATAGGACTAAAATCTTACTGAAATAAGCGATTATCTCACAGATTTCGCTACATACAACAAAACAGAAGTACTACAAAAAATAGAAGTACTACAACAAAACAGAAGTACTACAAGATAACAGAAGGAACTTAGCAAATCAGAAGTAACACAACAAAACAGAAGTGTTACAACAAATCAGAAGTGATACAATAAAACAGAACTGCTACAAGAAAACAGAAGTAATACAACAAAAAAGAAGTTCTACAACAAAACAGAAGTACTACATCAAAACAGAAGAGCTACAACAAATCAGTAGTTATACAATAAAACAGAACAACTACAACGACACAGAAGTACTACAACAAAACAGAAGTACTACATCAAAACAGAAGTGCTACAACAAATCAGTAGTGATGCAATAAAACAGAATAGTTACAACAAAACAGAAGTACTACAACAAAACAGAAGTACTACATGTGACAATATGTCTGAACATGCTCTTTTGTGTGATCTCTCACACCTTCAGCCCTCCGGCAGTATCCTTTCTTTTTCTTCATTTTTCTCACTCATCGCTTTTATTTGGCATAAATCATGCCTTTTCATTTGCATTTTCACTTTTTTGCCCTATGCTGGACATAGCATGGTGAAGTCTCTAACACGCCACTCCCCTATGGCAGTATTTGCTACGGGAGTAATTCTTATCTTATTGTGTCGCGTTCACGCTCAAATCACCCTGTAGGTGATAAATATCACATTTGCAAGGAGTGCTACCCAGATTTGTGGTTATAGGCGCAGCAGATTAAAACTTACATCGGTCTGCGCTATCGGCTAAAATCACCGATAAGACTCGGAGTTTGCGCACTCATTCGACAGATAACGAGATTACTGTCTGTGTGACACATGTGGGCAGACAAGAGTGATATAATCGCTTCCGGGCACTTGTTTAAAAAGTAATCATGGATTTATTACATTTTAGACAATATGAGTCTGCAAATGTGTTGGTGAGAGTGTATGCAAGGCATCAGATGTCCATATATGGTAATACGTGACCTTTGCAGGCACGCACCTTATTTCACGTGGGACAATTTGAAATATCGCACCCTATCTGCATGATTTGAAATGATTGGATCTTTCGGATTAGATTCATAACATCATTGGAAGGAATATAGGCTGACAATTTCACAGTTTTATTTCTCTGTGATTTGCACGCTCGCCAAGATAACACCAGACCTCGCCACAGTGAAAACTAGATTCATAATTCCTAATTGTTATCCGGACCTTTTATTGGAGAACCAGATAAGACTTATAAAGCACAGAAAATCTATTTCAAATTTTAATAAGGAACACTGGAACTAGGAAACTGAAAAAACACGGAGTCAGAAGGGGCAATCTATTGTAAAATTAAAAGAAATCCCAGACACGTGTTGTAAGAGAATGATTCGTCTCTTTTATTCATCTGTGCGACAAGTCTGTAGCCAGGATTGGCGTAAGTTGTGATTTACATTTCATATTTTATTACAAAAATGTGAACTAACATATATGTGTATATATTACCCTGTGAATTTTATTGTGTGAAACTCGCTATTGGATGTCAAAGTCATTTGAGGCTGGCAACCTCAGCGTATAGAATGATGATTCATGAACCACCACAGCACGGGCTGGTGATTGCTTTATTGATAGTTTCGTAAAGAGAACTAAAAGCATAAAGTAGTTCCAGGTTCCCCATGGAGCAGGGAAGGAAAGATGAAAGAAATGATGTACATTCTAAGAATAAGACTTACATTTTCAAAGCAGTGTAAATGTCCCTATAAACATATTCACTTGAAAATTAATGTAAGTTTTCAAGCTTTAAACCAGTTTAAATGTTTATGTGAAAATATTCATTTTAATTAAAAGAAGTTTCAAACTTTTCAACAAGTGTAAATGTAAACGAAACATAAATGAATTTATATTGTGAACACTTTTCAATCAGTGGAGATGTATATGTAAACATACTCTATCTGTATTATTAACCTTTTATTTAAATGTCATGTAAAGCTAAAAGCTATTCTATTTAAATGTAAAGGAAGTTTTATCCCGAGGGATTAAATTTAATTCTCATCGAGGGTAAACTCTGAGTTAAATGGGATGGTGAAATAGAAGAGGGGGGACACATAACTATGTGTCGGAGAACGCAATACTCAGAAGAGCGTTATTTTCTATTCTTCTATCACGGTTATTGGTGGTACCAGCAGAACGTACAATGTCTGGAACAAGACGAGATCAGTGGCCTACGCTTTAAGACAAAGGACGCACTGTGTAAACTTTCCTTGAACTTTCTTGGAGACAAACTACACCCGACAACCTTGACCAGAGACGAGTGATCAGTGTGAAAAGACAGAACCATCATCAGCAGCTAAGTTCAAACATATGCTGCCACTTGAACTTCCTAACCCTTTTCGCAATCCCCAAATACGAGGATGATAGCTTTTCTTTAGCCATAACTATTCAAATTATTTTCAAACTGTTAAACCTAAAGTGATTATTAAATTTTGTTATTTGTGATGTTACAAATTTAACTTCGATTTAATCTTTTAAATGCACTACATGTTTGTCTCAGTCAAAGGTACTAAACACACACTCTAAACAGAGATATATATTTTATAATAATAATTCCACTGATTAAATCACGGGTGGGGGCTTAAACGAGCTGATAAATAAGTGCTTAAATTCTTCACAAAAGTGGTCGGCAGGTTACAGAAATAATGTGCTCAGCGACAGCCAGCATTGTTTTCGCTAACCTGAATTTCTTGTGAAGACGCCCATGTGACAGAAGCTTTACTACTCTTCTATCTACATTTCTGCCAAGAGTAATCTTGTGTACAAATAGACTCCATTAAAATCTATATTAGATATTCTTGAGCTTTGGCCATTGTTGGACCACTACAGCAAAGCAGGGGAGGCAACACCGTCACACTACTGTGATAAAATTAACCGTGATACAACGTTAAAATATCTCCAAAGATAAAATGGAGGGATAAAAACTAATGCGTAAGCTACTAGAATACATGATCGCCCACGCCGCGGGTCACCACCCGCCATGGAAATTAAATTGTTAGACGTGAAGGCAAAACGTTTACCCTTGGAACGGGATGAGAACGGAGATCAAAAGGAAAAATATGACTGAACACGTGCTTAAAACTAGCAAGGCTAAAAAAGACGCAATTGGTGGGGCAAGGAAAAAAATTCACGTCCCCAAGTTGACACAAGGTAAAGAAATCGACAAAAGGGACCTTAGCTATTATACGCAACAGTCATTTCTTGGACGCTTTTGCGATAACTTAGTCCGTTTATTTGAATTCAGCGACAAACGCATTACAAAAGATGCTCGAAAATATTTCAAAAAAACCAACTAACCTTGAAAAGTAATTTTTTCTTAATAATAATGTTAGGAATATAAAACCTAGCTGGCCGGATGGCCCATCTTGAGCAGTGAAATAATATGCTTTCATTTATACAGACGGATAGATAATAATGAAGATATTGACAAAAGACTGTGTTGTTCATATCAGCGAGCGACTGCATTGAAACAAAAAATGTCACTAATTTTCAAAAACTGCGGCCTTGAGACTCAAGTGCTAAAATCTAGTTGGAATGAAAGAGAGGGAATGCGGTGGAGAATTGTGGCTAAAAATAACTTTAAAAGCAAAATTGTGTAGGGGAAGGCAGAGTTGGTTCAAAAAACAAGTGTGTTTTTTTGTGAAACGCAAGTAGAGACGGACGGACCAACAGACAATAATACATACTTGAATGAGGTATGACTGAAATGACTTTTGGTAGGAGGTTTGAATTTGAAAAGGAAAAAAGGCGGTGATTGGCCATAGATGAATATATTATCGGCGCTCAGACGCGCATTTTTGCCATTCAACATAAACTGTCCAGTAGTAGACACAGTAAATTATTCAGTGGTGTATTTCCCAGAAGCTAATTGAAATATTTAGAGGGACGCCATACTAAAGCCAGCAGCTCAGCTGAGTTTTGCTAGCATTTAACTGTGTTCTATATTCATAATTCTGGTAAGACTGAAAGTATTTCTTTGTATATTTTAATATTTGTTTAATGTTTCGAGTGATTTGATACTGCCATATCAAAATCTATCCCTTACAACAAGTAAGGATTCGCTCTAGACCCCCCGCCCCAGTTCAGGGTCTAGAGACAAATAAAATACATAAACTCCAGCAAGGATTATGAAGGGCGGATCAAGTGTTGAGATCAGTGGAACATATCACCTATCCTATTCTATGGCAGGAAGCTAATGAACATATTTCAGAATATGTAGTCTGGGGGAACTTATCCTATGTGAAACCAACTTGGTAAGATGTGTTGTATGGTCAAAGAGATCTGACCCGTCTATGTGGTGTTGTTGTGTGTAGTGTTGTGTCCAGAAATGGTTTAGAGGATGGAATTCTGACACATGACCAATACTTTTATTACAGAACTGTGAGTTTTTATTTGGCACCAATGTGGTGTCAAATGAGGTGTTGAATAATACAAGAGTGGACCCGTGCAGTTTATATTTTGGCAGAGCAGCCTTATATTGCCCCCAAGCACGGAGAGGTGGGGCCACCAGATTCCAGCACCAGAACTACTCATTCAAGATACGTGAGCGTCTGGCCTGCTGGATATTCACCAACTCAACTTATTTTCTAACACACCAATTATATGCCCATCAATAAATGGACAATGTGTAGTCGCCATAGACAGGGAGTGATGAGGCCACCCCCAACAGCACATCCATTAATCGTTCTCCCAGATACCAACAAATCCACTACAAGAACAACAAAACAGAAGTGCTACATCAAACCAGTCTGCTTCATCATTGATCTTTAGTAGCTGACTTACAAAGAAGTCAGTGGCCATCACGCCTGGTGGCGTCTTGTAGGGCAGCAACAAATTGCTTCCACTTTGTTCGGTCGGCGGCCATCCTTCGTACAGTGAACCTAACTCTGGTTCATTCTTTGCATCTCAGCCTCCACAGTTCTCCGCCAAGTTGTTTTTTGGTCGGCCTCTCTTTCGCTCTTCTTCAGGGGTCCATAGCATAGCTGTTCTTGTAATGGCATCAGGGTCCTTTCTGAGGACGTGGCCAACCCAACTCCAGCGTCTGCCAGTTATGATGTTGTGTAGGTCCTCTTGGCTACTCCAAATAAGTAGTTCTTGGTTGGGGATGGTATTCGGCCAAAATATTCGGTGAATTTTCCTTAGGCACATTGTGTGGAAAGAGGACAGTTTCGACATTTCCTTCTGTCTTACTCTCCAGCATTCCGCACTATAGAGAAGCATAGAGAAGGACACAGCTCTCATATAATCTTAATTTGGTGTTTGTGCTGTACTGGGAAGACTTCCAGGTGTTGTTGAGACTAGCAAAGGCTGTTCTCGCTTTATTTATTCTGTTGTTAATGTCCTTGCTTGTTCCGCCGTCTGGTGTTACTATGCATCCTAAGTATGTAAATGTGCCTGTCTGTTCTAGCTTCTGGTTCCTTATTGTTATTGGTTCAGGATTGCCCACATTGAGTGTCATGACCTCTGTCTCCTTCAGATTGATGTTCAGACCTACCTGCTGGCTATACTTATTCAGTCCACCGGTTTTTCTTGGATGTGTTGATGTGAATGTGCTAGTAGTGCAATGTCATCTGCATATTCCAGGTCTTCCAGTGTAGAAAATGTTGTCCACCTAATTCCTCTTGGACTGCCCTCTGTTGTCTGGCGCATCACCTAGTCTATGACTGTCGAAAATAAAGTTGTTGATAAGGGGCATCCCTGTCGTACTTCTCTCTTACCTCGAAAGTTAGATTACTCAATCCAACACTGCATGTAAAGGTAGAATAGAGGCTTTTTATAATGGAAACAATGCAGCTGGGAATTCCATAAGCCCTCAGTATTTTCCATAGGCTGTCCCTGTGTATGCTGTCAAAAGCCTTTTCAAAATCAACAAAGTTAATGTATAGCTGCCTCTGCCGTTCTGAGCACTGCTCTATAATGTTCCTGGGGGTGAATACATGATCTGCACATCTTCTGTTCTAAAACAAATCAGTAGTGATACAATAAAACAGAACAGCTGCAACGAAACAGACCAAAAAAAAAAAAAAAAATGAAAGTACCACAACACAACAAATGTACTACAACTAAACAGAAAAACTGCAAGACAACAAAAGTATTACTGCAAAATAAAAGTAAAGATAGTCCCATACCAGATACTGCCGTTGGGGAGTGAAGTGTTAGAGACCTCACCATACTAGATCCAGCATCGAGAGGTGGGGGTGACCAGTTCCCTTCCTCGCTGCCTTTTCCTTCCCTAACTCAAGAGCAAAGTCAGGTACCCATTTACAGCTGGGTAGACTAGAGCATGTCGGTACCGTGATTCTAACCAGGTACCTTATCCGCGAGAGACCAGCGCTCTATCCACTCTGTCGATCGGACGCTCAAAGTTGTAACAGAAAAGAAATTCTACTGAAAAACGGAAGTGCTACAATAAAACACAAATGTTACAAATAGGCAGAAGTACTACAACACAAAAAGGTATTACAACACAACAAACGTGCTACAAGATATCAGAAGTACTTTACGAAAAGCGTCAACCGTGATTCAATAACAAACACTAAAAAATGACGCGTTTACTTCAGGTCAGGCTCAACTGACCCGGAACTAGAGTTAGAAACTTTGTCTACAAACGCTCCGGTCATCAGTCAAAAGGCTCATCTCCACAGCGAAGCCAGGCAGGATCAAGGTATGTCAGTCTGTTCTGAAGATGGCCTCAGTTAAACCCGGAATAACGAAAGGATGAACTCAAGCAACATGCTGCGAATTAAAAAGTCGTAAGTCTGTTCTCATCTCTTCCACGTCAAATGGTTCTGTAAAACATTTAAGATCTGGGTAAACTTGCCGACAGGAAACATTGTTTTCATTCATAAATGTAAGCATATCCATATTTATAACTAATAGTTATTTCCCTTCCCGTGGCAAATTACAATCGTACGAGTAAGCCACCCGCCAAAATATGGCTGGAAATAAATACAATTATATTGTGCTCTTTCTGCTGTATACCCTGATCACGGCACTAAATTCTCATGTGGTCCTTTCATTCATTTCCATTTTGCTTCAGAAGTACGGACACGCGAAAACAGTGGCACGAAAGCTTAGAAGCTTCATCTATGATAAGCACTTTCTCTCCTTGTACGAAAATACAGTCTATGACTGTCGAAAATAAAGTTGTTGATAAGGGGCATCCATGTCGTACTCCTGTCTTCACCTCGAAAGTTAGGCTGCTCAACTCAACACTGCATGTAAAGTTAGAATAGAGGCTTTTTATAATGGAAACAATGTAGCTAGGAATTCCATAAGCCCTCAGTATTTTCCATAGGCTGTCCCTGTGTATGCTATCAAAAGCCTTTTCAAAATCAACAACGTTAATGTTAATAATTAAATAATTAAATGGGGAAAAATTCAAGATGTCTTTTAACCGAAAATCAACGGCACATTTCTTTAAAAAAAAAAAACAACAACAACAAAAAACAAAAAAACAACAACAACCAAAAATGAGGTACATTTGGAACAAAATACGCGTTATTTAAACAGGCGAGCAAATGAGTTCCAATTCCCAAAAAAATGCGCCATGAAAAAAGATTACAACTTTGGTGGGGAAAATATGGGACTAAAGTTGCTGATAGACAAGAGTATTATTTTAGTTAATTACTCTTTTCTGGTTACGGTATTTCATTTTTTAATAATTATACTTATAACTTTACAATCTCTAATATATGATGCCCTGCACTGTGATTGATGATCCTATCTACCCGTTGATACTGGGGTGTAGATATGTCTTTTTGGGAATCTCTGTAAAACCGGTAGCCATGGCAACAGTCAAGACCAGGTCGAGTTACAAGAAAATGGAGGAGAGTCCCATAAACACTCATCCCGAAGAGATGAAAAAATTCTCAAGCAGCCGATAGCACACTGAAACCTTGCTTTGACAAATTGTCAAGAGCTCAAAACCATCCTGAAATGGGAAACTTTTACGTGAAAAATGGACTACTTTACAGAAAAGCTGGAACAGGACCTCAAGGCCATGGACAGCTAGTAGTACCAATTTCATATAAGCAAAAAGTGATAGAACTAGGACATGCTTTACCCTTTAGTGGTCACATGAGAATAGGCGCCATAAGTCAAAGGATAGCTTGTCACTACTTCTGGCCAGGAATCACTGAAGATATAAAACGGTAGGTGAAATCCTGTCCAGAATGTCAAAGGGGAGCTCCAAAACATTGGACTGCACCAGCAACTTTGGGAGAAATGCCTATTATGGGTACGCCCTTTGAAAGAGTTGCAATGGATATTGTAGGACCACTCACTAGGACAAAGAAGAGGAACGGTTACATCCTAACTCTAGTTGATACTTGTTCCATGTGGGGAGAGGCCGTAGCCATGTCATCGATTGACACTAAACATGTGGCAGAGGCACCGTTGACAGCATTCACCCGGTTAGGTTTCCCACATCAAATATTGACAGATAATGGATCGCAGTTCAAGGGAAAGCTAGCTCAAGAGTATTTAAGATATTTCAGACCAGACAGTACCATTGCTCTCCTTATCATACTCAAGGAAAAAGCCAGGTAGAGTGCTTCAATGGAACCCTAATATCCATACTTAGGAAACTGGCACTGGAAAAACCAGACACCTGGGATGAGTATTTACCGGCAGCATTATTTGCTTACCGGGAAGTCCCCATAATTCAATTGCATTGGCTCCGGCAACATTGTTATTTGGCCGGCCAATAAATGGTCCGCAGGAAGCCTTGTTGCGGGCATGGACTGATGAGAAGGCAGAGGAAACCGTAACATCAGCATTCCAATATGTAAATGAGTTAACCTCTTGTCTTAAAACTGACTGGAAACTCGCAAATGATAACTTGCGCAGAGCCAGAAAAAAACATGCTGAGTATTTCAAAAAGAAAACAAAGGATGGAGAACTTGCTGTAGGGGAAAAGGTGCTGCTTCTGTTGCCTGGCAATAACAACAAGTTACAATTAGGTTGGCACGGACCATATGTGGTTCTAGAAAAATTATCTAGAACTAACTACAAAATTGACAAGAAAGGAAAGGAAAAGGTATACCATGTGAATCTGCTGAAGAAGTATTATGACAGGGTACCTAAAGTAAATCATATGATGACTCTTGCCATAGCCTAGTGGAGAACACCGACTGTGTATAGATTACAGGAAGCTTAATGCTGTGACTGAATCACAGTCAGATCCCTTGCTTGACACTAACCAACAATTCTCAACGCTTAGCAAAGCTAAGTATTTGTCGACGATAGATCTGAGTAAAGGGTACTACCAAAATTCCAGTAAAATCTTATATCCGACACATGTTGGCTTTCAGTACCTCAGAAGGGCACTATGAATTCAATGTTTTACCATTTGGATTGAAAAACGCTCCAAGTGTATTTTCTCGTATGATGAGGAAATTACTGGAACCCCTCTATTACAAATTTCATAGATGACATCCTCATAGCCACAGAAACATTTGAGGAACATGTGTCAGCACTCTCCATGTTATTTGACAGACTCAGAGAAGCGGGTTTGACTGCTCGTCCAACTAAATGTCACATTGGTTGCAAAGAGTTAAAATTTTAGGACACACAATTTCCAGGGGAAATATGTCTCCAGACCCTAGAAATGTAGAGAAATTAAGAAGAACACCTAGACCCAAGACAAAGAAGGATGTAAGATCCTTTGTCTCATTGTGTGGGTTTTACCAAAAGTACATTAACAACTTCAATACACTTTGTGCAACTCTAACTTCTTTGACAAAGAAAGGCCAACCAGAACATGTGAAATGGACAACAGAATGTGAGAATGCTTATACTGAGTTGAAGCAAAAACTCACAAGTAAACCTATTCTGAAATTGCCTGATATAACACAAGAGTTAATAGTCAGAACGGACGCAAGCAATGTAGGAATTGGAGCAACTTTATTGCAGAAGTCTGAGGCACAGCCTAGAGAACTTTTTCCTGTTGCTTTTGCCAGCCGTAAACCCAACTTAGCTGAAGTAAACTATTCCACCATAGAGAAGGAATGTTTAGCCTTGGTGTGGGCCATTCAGAAATGTCAACCATATTTGTATGGGAGACATTTTACTGTACAGTGTGATGTCGTAGATTTTATCAGATAGGTAATAGATGTTTATAGTCCTGTCTGAGCAGAGGTGATAGTGATGACAATGTGAAAGTAAGGGGTAAGAAATAGTTTTATCACGAGGTGATCGTGTAAGAGAAAGGACAGTCTCTGGATAGAATAATTTATCTAATCCAGCCTATCTGGACAACTAAATTTAAATCAGACGCACTTTCTCTCCTTGTACGAAAATACAAGTTACACTACACTCAAATGCACACAATTCTGTGACAAATACGCACGAACGTGAAAACAAACTATGAATAACATATAATGGATAGGGGTTGACAGACACGATAACTAAAGGTTTAATAAAGTTTATTATCAATAGAAGATCACAACAATAAACATATACATTACTAGATCATGGTTTACAGACAAAATTGCAAAAGAAGAAATTAATCAAATATTTTCTCCCCCTCTGGTAAAGGAAAAAGAAAAGACGATCACAACAGAGGTTAATTAACCCAAAAGATCAAAAGTTAACAATAAAATATGAAATAGTCAGTATGGGAAAAGAATAGGTTCCTAATTTTATCTATCCCGTGACTACTCAGATTAGTGAGATAAAAAAAGAAAGAAGAAACCACATAAGTATATGATGTTAACAAAAGACATAAGTTTCTTTCTCCGTTCATTCAATTCACACCCATTCAGTGGTCACTTTCAGATTTTTGCTTACCCCAGTAGTTGTCGCAGGCATTCCAAGGAAATACACTAATAAGTAACATGACTAATTAGTGCCAAATTTAAGTTTTGTCAAATCCAGCCCCAGATTCGCCGTAGTTGCTGACTGCAAATTTCACGGGGGTCGCTAGAGTCGGTGATTTAATTTGTCCTGGTTAAAATAAGTTATCTATGCCTTCAGTTGGTTGGAGTAAGGTTCATGCGTGGTGATCGCCGACGTAGGATGAATAGAACATATATATAGTTCCTATGTTGTTTAGCCTCAGGTGGCTGAGACGCTAGGTTAAGTTACACAAATATTGCTGACAATATATTTCGCCACAGCTGGCTGGTGAGATTGATATAAGTAAATCTGGTAATAGTTCTGGTCCAGTTAATATTATAATTTAATGGTTCTATTCTGGTTTCTCTCATGAAAATGAGGAAAATTGGACCACGCAGGTCACAGCAAGAAGCTCATCAATATTAAATATCCCTGGATGCTTATAATATTATAACTTCGTATGATCATAAGTTCATATGGCCATTAAAAAAGCCGATAGTACTCAGGTTGATCGGCCTAGATTTTAGGAAAGAAAATATAAACATTTAACCAAATTATCAATTTCATATCTAACACGTGTTAAAATAGGACCTCTTTACCACTCCGTTATACATTAGATTTAAAACACACGTGCCTAACTTATCCTATCGTTTTTAATGCGTGATATGAACACTAGTCATTTAAAAAAATTACATAAAATGGATAGAAGTAAATATTATATATCGTCAGTAGACAGTTATTTAATGTATGTACTAGTCAATTTAAAACATCCCTTACTGGGAAATAGCGAGTAATTAAATTCACTTTACGGCTGACAAAGATTTAGCTATACGTTATTGTTAAACCATACTGGCTATTAGTTGTTAAATCACGCTTTATTTGTTAAATGACGTGAATGTCCACCAGTTGATAAATGTAGATGTTGGGACTGGTGTAGTAAAGTGTAACGATTGTCAACTCATTAAACCCAGCACAGTTTTGGTCATACAGGTCATCTTGTCCTGGAACGTGATGAGGCTCCGACAAGAATGTGAGTGTAGACAATGAGTGTGTATATGAATGTCAGAACGCGAATGGTAGAATGATTCGATAGAGTTGACAGGTTGGTAGTACATCACTCATACTCACACTGTTCGAATTCAAGAAGTACTGGAACTACGGTGGTCTTTTTATAACATTTAATGGGACGCACACTTGGACAGTACGTGTATGGTTACAGGAACAAATGTCGACATAGACAGCATAATGTTGATCACAGGAATATCATCTTAAGTTAGCATTCATGCTTGGCAAATATCATAATGGAGCATTCGTAAATAAGCATTCAGAGTTCCATCATGTAAATCATCTGGCTTTACTGACTGGGCACGTCAGACCATAACCAATATATAGGAAGGCTCCTAGACCTAACCTCGTCTAGCGAATATCCCTTCACGTAAAGTTCAATATATATATATTTTTCATAAAGATATAGGAATCCCAGACATGGGTTCTCACATGTAGCAGTGATCTCTTGGTTCATCGAGCGATAGTACAGGCATCCCTTTTTCTCGCTCGATAAATACAAAGTATATGGATTTCAACATGGCTGTGCTTCGTCCTACTCATACAAACACTACGTATAAATTCAGGCCATAGATATACTGAAGCAAGAACAATCTATTCCTACCCAGCCAAAGAATAAATCGCAGTAGGCCTAGATCCGTCCGCGGAGTCCGATCGAAGATGACGGAACTCCTTTCAAGGGAAGTAACTCAAAAATGACTTCTCCTTAAGCACTTAAAAAAGGAAATACTTTGTTTACAAAATATTTGCGAACATAATAAGTATATAAATGTATTATATTACAAGATAGTAAAGATTGCACTTTACAGTCTTACCACACCTCCCGGGAAAAAAAAAAAAATTTTTTTTTTTTAAAATACATCTAGGAGCAACGTAGAATAGGCTCACAACGCAAGAATACTGCGCAGATGAAAATATCAGGAATAACTATAATTCCTAATATGACCGGTGAGAATATATCTCAAAATCTGAGAGAAATTGTTTCTCTACGAATAAATGTTTCCAGGAAGGTGTGATCTACGTATAATACAATTCTGGTAATTATACAATGCATACCAAAAATTCACACTATAATCTTAAATTTATGATTTATGAAGAAACAATCATCAAAGAACAGCGGTGAATAAACATCAATAAACCGCTAAGTAGAGATACCATCATTCTATTATTAAATTACAAATGTGTATCTTAGTAAAGAAACAAAAATAACTGTTGTAAAGTTATACATATTAAAAAGATCCAATATTTAACAGTTAAGTGGCATCATGTGGGCATCTGGACAGAATGTCCGCCATCACATTTTCTGAACCACGGATAGCTCGTACCGAAAAATGAAAAGGTTGAAGAGCGATTGCGTATCGAGTTGATCTCGAGCTCTTCAAGTTCTTACTTTGGATAGCCGTAAGAGCTTTTTGGTCAGTTTCCACTACGAAATGCGCGCCCAGAAGGAATCTTTGGAGTTTGAGAATTGACCAAACCATTGCCAATAATTCACGGTCTAAAACCGAGTAATTCCTTTCTGCAGCATTAAGTTTTCTGGATATATACATTACAGGATGCAGAGTTCCAGAGTACTCTTGCATTAGTGCCGCTCCAATCCCAGTGGATGAAGCGTCACTACGAAGAACAAATGTCTTATCTGTTGTAGGTAACACTAAAATAGGTGGTGATGAAAACATAGTTTTGATCTTCTCTAGTGAAGATTGGCATTCATGAGACCAGTGAACCATGTTAGGCGACCCTTTCTTTAATAGTGTAGAGAGAGGTGCCATGATAGAGGACAGATTCGGAATGAAACGTCCATAAAATTGTATGAGACCTAAAAGACTTCGCACTTGCTTTTTAGTCCTAGGGATAGAGATGTTAAGTATCTTAGTGATATTATGGTCTTCTGTCTTCAAGAAACCGTGACCTACTCGATGGCCTAAGAAAGCAATTTCGCTAAAGCCAATACAAGCTTTGGATGGTTTTGCTGTCAGGTTATACTCACGCAGAGTTGATAATAATTCAACTAACCCTGAATAGTGATCTTCCCAAGTATCGCTGAAAAGACAGATGTCGTCTAGATAAGCAATGACATCTGACCGATACGATAGGATTCGACGCATCATGCGTACAAATGTAGCTGGTGCGTTCATAAGGCCGAAAGGCATAAAATTCCATTGGAAAAGGCCTCTGGGAGTAGAGAAAGCGGTAAGAGGTTTGGCGCGTTCGGATAATGGAACTTGCCAATATCCTTTAGACAAATCAAGTTTAGTGAAAAAAATGCGATTTAGAAAGACGAGTAAGTAACTCTTCTAGTAAAGGCATAGGTTCAGCATCGAACTTCGTAACTTGATTCAATTTGCGATAGTCAACGCAAAGACGTATGTTATTGTTTTTTTTCGAACAATAACCATCGGCGAAGAATATGCAGAAGTGGATGGTTCGATTATTTGTAAATCTATCATTTCATCCAACTCCTTTTCAACCTGTGTTTGGAAATGTATAGGGATAGGATAAGGTCTAACCCTAATTGGAGTATGTTCAGTTAGAACAATGTCATGCTCAATGACATGAGTTTGTCCAGGGATGTCAGTGAGGACATCCTGAAATGTTTGTAACATAGACGAAACTTGTCGCCGTTCTCCTAGAGACAAATCAGGAGAAACAGTAACGTCTTTCCATGATTCACTAGAATGAAGTGGGATCATTGGAAGCGGAAGATTAACATCCGAAAAACTTGTTTCCTCATCCTGTATTACAGACAGTGATGAGTAATGACCATGTTTGACATGAGAATCGTCCGTTGCCTGGAAAATAGGCTGTAGATAGTCAGGACGTTCATGGAACTCCGTAAGCATATTGATGTGGAAGGTTTTATGCTTCCCGTTGATATCGACGATGTAGTCAACATCTGAAATTTTCGATATTATATCGTACGGACCTTTCCAACTAATAAGGAGTCTATTTTCACGACAAGGTAGCAAAACAAATGCTTTGTCACCAGGACAAAGTTGTCGTAAAGTTCTCTTCTTATTAGCAAATTGTCTTGCCTTCTGCTTAGCAAATTCAGAAGAGGACGTTGCCAATTTGCATGCTTCGATAATCTTCTGTCT
This sequence comes from Oreohelix idahoensis, assembly GCA_024509875.1. Lineage (NCBI taxonomy): Eukaryota > Metazoa > Mollusca > Gastropoda > Stylommatophora > Oreohelicidae > Oreohelix > Oreohelix idahoensis. The sequence goes on from JAMPIV010016156.1 coordinate 184,837, forward strand.
CAGCGCGATGACATACTCGTAAGAAGATTTTGTGTCATCGTCAATATTGTCAGCTGTTATAAGATCATGCAGCAAAGACATTGGGCCGCGCGGTCGCGCGCCAAAGACAAGTTCAAAGGGAGAAAACCCTGTATGTTCATTGGGGACCTCTCTGTACGCGAAGAGGGCCGCGGGTAAAAACCCTATCCCAATCTTGAGGATGATCCTCAGTTATCTTCCCTAATAAGTTCTTAAGTGTTCTATTTAGTCGCTCGACCATCCCATTGGACATAGGATGATAGATGCTACTCAAAGATCTCTCTATCTGTAGAGTAGACATTACTTGAGACATGGTATCCGATATCAGTTGGGTGCCATGATCTGATAATATTTCTCCGGGGAATCCCAGCCGAGAAAATATAAGCCAAAGAGCATCTGCAATGTCAGCGGTAGTAATGCTCTTTAGAGGGATAGCCTCTGGCCAACGTGTGCACATGTCTACACACGTTAAGATAAACTGATGTCCTCTAGCAGATTTGATCTTGAATGGACCAATGATGTCTATCGCCATTTTCTGGAATGGACGAATAGGAATATCTGCAGCCTGAATAGGCGCAGCATGACGAGGACCTTTGGATTTGACTTCTTGACATACTTTACAGGATCGACAATAGATCCGTATGTCCTTGTTCACAAAAAGGCCAAAAGAAAGCCGCAAGAACTCTTGACTTTGTACGGGAAAAACCCATGTGACCAGCACACTGAGAGTCGTGTGCATGTTGTAAGATCTTAACTCTCAAATTCTTGGGTACAAGAATCTGAGAATGACTTGACTTAGTGGAGTCTTGCACCATACGTACAAGTACGCCATTCTTCATTGTAATCCAAGATTTACAATTTGAATCTTTATTCGGATCACCTTTCGTTACAAGAGTGAAGAATTTCTTAAGAGTCGGATCTTCTTCTTGTTGTTTTATAAAACGAGTCACGAGAAATTACCAAGGGATCATCTTGGTTCTGCACTTCATTATCTTCAACAGATGAAGTTTCAGGCATATTGAGAGCTTGAGCTCTAGTGACTACCGCATTAGCAGATTGCATATTTTGATTTTCCCAAACGGAAATTTGCTCCGGAGTGCATTCTTTGACTCCGTGAATGCGACCGATGATAAGATCAGCGATCGGATTCGGCAAAAGACATGCGTGTACATCTCCTGTGAAGAAAGGAGTAGCAATCCTAATGATAGCGGTAGAGTATTTCTCTATGGTGCCGCCAAATGTTACGCATTTGACTACTTTGCCTGTAGAATGAGAAGGATCTATGAGTGACTGCCTAACCCCAATAGTTGTGCATCCAGAATCAAAAAGTACTGAGACTGGATTGTCATTTACTAAACCTTTGTGTAAGACAAGAGAACCTCTCCCATCATGCGCGATTGACGCAGGAAGAGCGGGAAGAGGATGGCCACAGCTTAAAGTAGACACTGTGGTTGGCTCAAATAATGTTTTGCATTGGGGGCACTGAGATGCTCTCCCAAAATCAAAAGCGGCACATGCCATATTATTAGAGTCATCATTATCTTTACTTTGTTTATAGGCTTCGTGGGACTCTTGCTGTGCAGAGTTCGCCTGGTAATGAGCTTTATGTTTTTTGAATTGTGCTCTACCTCTGTTATTATTGCCTCTGTACTTATCATTGTTTCCACCATTATAACCCCTACTCGGGTTTGAATCATAGCTCCTTTGGTTACTATCATCATATTCATTATAATGAGTATCTCGGTAATTATGATCTTGTTGTCTCCATGAAGGAAAACTTGGATAGTTTCTAGAATGACTTCCTTTGCGAAAGTTCCTGTAATTATGACCACCCCTGAATCGAGGGCTGTCAGCTCTTCTCCAGGTATTCGAAGAAGAACCCTGAAATGATTGGTTACCTTGGTTCTGATAACTGTAATAGTTACCTTTTTTATTAAACTTATTTTGAGGTCCTTGGAATTTGTGAGAGTGATTAGGGTTGTATGGTGTTGCAGAAGCAACTGGCATACCTTCTTTAACCTTACTGTTGCTAAAAGCTACGTCCGGATGTGCAGTGACGTATTGGGTACAATACTGTTCCATTTCTTTTAGAGACTTAGGTTTACGCTCATGTAAGAATTCGAGGAAAGGTTTATTTATACTTGACATAATCTTGTCTCTGTGTATCAAGTCCATAAGGGCTTCATAAGTCTTTTCTGTTTTGGATAGCTCAATCCAACGATCAAATGTAAGACGTGTCCTTGCAATGAATTCTGAGAATTCTACACCTGCCTCAGGCACCATTGTCTTAAACAACTTCCGATAACCCTCTTCAGACAACTGATACTTCTTTAATAAGGCTGCCCTAATAACATCATAGTTATCTTTGTCAGCCTCTTCAACCAAACTTAAACTAGTCAGAGAATCACCTTTCAGATTTTCTGATAACTGGTTAGCATATTGCGATTTGTCCACATTATGGGCTCGACACGAGCGTTCAAATCTATTTAGCCAGAATGTTATGTCATCACTGGAAGGGTTGAACGCTGGTACCTTGACCTTGTAAGTAAAGGGTTTACCATTACCACCAGATGCTTGATTAACATTACTTATGTTTGTTAACTTTAACTTTTCTAACTCAAATGCTAAAAGTTCTTTTTGGTGTTCATGTTCTCTTATTGCTTTTTTCTCTTGAGCTTCAGCTTGTAATTTTCTCTCTTCTGCAGCAGCTTGTAATTTTTTCTCTTCAGCAGCAGCCTCATCTTTTCTTTTCTCTTTTTCCATTTCCATCTGGAATCTTTTTTCATCAGTCTGTATCTGCAATTTCTTTTGTTCATACTCTCTTTGTAATTTTTTTTCCTCAGCTTCTAATCTTTTCTCCTCAGCTGCTAATTTCTTTTCTTCAATCAGTGCTTTTCTTTCTTCAGCAGCTAATGCTTTGTCATATTGAGCAACTGCCCATTCTTCTAATTGCTGACCAGTCTTATCAAGAACCTTGCCTTGTGTGATAAAATAATCTAATGTAGACATCTTGTCTAATAAGATCAGTAATTTGCAAAAGTAAATAAATTCACTTTCTTAGTCTTAATCAAAGACCTTGTATGATAACTTTGTAACCTGTGGAAAATAGTACTTAACTATCCCAATCACTGTGGGAAACAAGCCTTACAAAGGTCTTGTATAAATCCTTATATAATAACAGCTATAAGTTGCTGGTTCACTCTATAATATAAGTGCAGTGCACCAGAAATAGTGTTTTATATCATCAACTGTGTACCTTTAGTAATAGCAATTAACTATCAGTTGATTCTTGTACATCAATTTATATGATCAACTATATTTTAAATAGTGTATGTCGATCAGGCACAAAACAAAACAGTTATACAGAAGAACATGAAAACATTTGCGGAAATGAAATAAATCAAATGGGAAAAACAATAAAAGATAAACCGCAAGAGGATAACAAATACAAATAACGCCACAGTATATAAATATAAATTGAGAATAGAACTGAAAGATAGAATAGGGTAGACCAACAAATTACAAACAAATCAAAACAAACTAAAGAACAGAGGAATATTACAAAAACAACAATGAGTACAGTCTTCACAGCTAACACTAATAGCAACAGCTGTCGCAGCAAATTTTCAATCAAGAAAATTGCACCTATAGAAACGCACACATCAGACCCTCTATTACGTGGGATACTCTGTTGTGTGACACCGCCCAACCAAAAACAACAACCCGCTGGATACAAACAAATATCACATATAAATATTTAAACATAAATACATAAATGCATAAATAGTATGGCAATATGATGTAAATAGAGTGTTGCAGAAAGAATGTGTTGGAATGAAGGCTCAGTTACACTGCCTAATAGTACAGTACTGTGGTACTTTATTAAACAAATACTTCTGGTCTAATTATTTTAAATTCAACACAGAAATAGAAGCTCCATCGTTGATGTGAATGATAACAATCGATGTAGGACTTCTCAGTTCAATAACATTTCCTTTCGCAAACACTGTCAAATATTCTCCAGTCCTGATGTGTAATGTTCTATGTTTCAACCAAGCTTGCTGTGTAACACTGTCAGTTGTATGGCAAATGTCCAACGAACCAAATGTCAACAAACGCTGACCTAGTTACTGCATACTCTCGACAGGACAGGTCACGCTGACATCACTGTAGAGTTGTACTGTTGATGTATTTGTGTGTCGTAACAGACCCCAAGGAACGTCTGGTCTCAGTAGTTTACTTCTCAATATGGTCACTGTGCAGGTTGACCCAGGAAGCTGGCACACCAGTTGTTAAACCATACTGGCTATTAGTTGTTAAATCACGCTTTATTTGTTAAATGACGTGAATGTCCACCAGTTGATAAATGTAGATGTTGGGACTGGTGTAGTAAAGTGTAACGATTGTCAACTCATTAAACCCAGCACAGTTTTGGTCATACAGGTCATCTTGTCCTGGAACGTGATGAGGCTCCGACAAGAATGTGAGTGTAGACAATGAGTGTGTATATGAATGTCAGAACGCGAATGGTAGAATGATTCGATAGAGTTGACAGGTTGGTAGTACATCACTCATACTCACACTGTTCGAATTCAAGAAGTACTGGAACTACGGTTGTCTTTTTATAACATTTAATGGGACGCACACTTGGACAGTACGTGTATGGTTACAGGAACAAATGTCGACATAGACAGCATAATGTTGATCACAGGAATATCATCTTAAGTTAGCATTCATGCTTGGCAAATATCATAATGGAGCATTCGTAAATAAGCATTCAGAGTTCCATCATGTAAATCATCTGGCTTTACTGACTGGGCACGTCAGACCATAACCAATATATAGGAAGGCTCCTAGACCTAACCTCGTCTAGCGAATATCCCTTCACGTAAAGTTCAATATATATATATTTTTCATAAAGATATAGGAATCCCAGACGTGGGTTCTCACATGTAGCAGTGATCTCTTGGTTCATCGAGCGATAGTACAGGCATCCCTTTTTCTCGCTCGATAAATACAAAGTATATGGATTTCAACATGGCGGTGTTTCTCTCGTGAGCTTCACTCACTATTGGATACAGACCAAAATTGGTCATTCGTTAAATGTCCTCATTTCTTCATAGCTTCTATCATAGAGGTAATTGAATAATATCATATAATCTAGTGCTGATACATAGGAATGTCATCTTCCTTTGAATAAATATTCTTTTCAAAAGTACCACTGTGCATCTGCTTATCGACAACGATGGCGAAGCCCAAGTTCATAATAAATTGTGGTTTTACCTTTCTATGCGAAATATAACTTTGCCATTCCTTGGCAAAAGAGAATAAACACTGGGGTAAAGTACATACAACATGTCTAAATGACTATCACTTTTCCCCATTTACTTATAGATCACTTTTTCGGCAAAAGCCGGCTACAACAAAATTCGACATCCCGACAGGATGACAGCCATGAATCACACCCCCTGCTAGCGATACTTCCGCTGCATAGCCTTTGACCTTTTCTAGCGACAACCAACATAGTTCGACTTAGAAATGTAAAGATATCCATATATAAGACAGACTCGTCCTACTCATACAAACACTACGTATAAATTCAGGCCATAGATATACTGAAGCAAGAACAATCTATTCCTACCCAGCCAAAGAATAAATCGCAGTAGGCCTAGATCCGTCCGCGGAGTCCGATCGAAGATGACGGAACTCCTTTCAAGGGAAGTAACTCAAAAATGACTTCTCCTTAAGCACTTAAAAAAGGAAATACTTTGTTTACAAAATATTTGCGAACATAATAAGTATATAAATGTATTATATTACAAGATAGTAAAGATTGCACTTTACAGTCTTTTAATTAGAACAGAAAATCTCAGTGAAATATAATGAAAACTTTAAACACACAAAATCACTTAAAGGCTAGTATATAAATTACCGCAATCAGAAAAATGAAACACTCCACGAAAATCTAATAATTTTCACTCTGTACGAGAAATCTAAGATATCGAGTAAGTGAATTTCAGATAGATTTCTGAACAACTGATCAAGGCTATCGGAGAGACATGATATATATCCGTAAATTCCTTTCTATCGCTCTTTAATGCGAAAGTCACACCTACTGCCAGACCCGAGCCCATTTGCCGTTCGATTCTTGAATCAAAGGTAATTTTACCACCTCTGCCGCCGACAACCTCTCTGGCTTGACTTTCATCATCTCCGCCTTGCCGAATATCAGCTACGCAATTAATTCCCCTGAAAGTTTTACAATTCAAGGTCCGTCTCAGACTTAACATCGCCCCTGATCAAAGAATCTATTACGCCATGCTCCGCGCTTTCCCTGTTTGTTCCACCGTGCTTAATTGCCAAACGGCTCACGTTTTAATTGCACTTGTGAATCCTTCGTTCATGTAGCAAAAAATAAACTAGATGGGGAGTGGCAAAAGTGGATGATCACTGCTGCACTATTTCCTTCTGTGACATGTGATCACAAACCATTAGCATTTCTAGCCTCGTCAAAGCATTTAAACGCTAGAATAAATTGTTGGGCTCTCCTGGTACAATCATATTCCTTCACAATTGAAACCAAAATGTGGGGGCAGATTTTCTGAGTCGGCATACCACCGTGTCAGAATAGGAAAAGGAAGAGAGTGACAGAAGAACAAATAAGGATAAACAATAGACCCCATCGATAATGTTTGCATGGTTAGCTAGGCCATGGTCAGCTAGATAAGGGAGGGGTAATGTGACACGATGAAAACAATATCTTGGTCGTCTCTTGAAGGCATAGTTACATTGGAAAGATGATAGGGAGAAAATGTGTGTTAGGATCGTACAGTAATACATTCATTAAAAATCAATGGAGTGACAGAAGGCAATCCTACTTCACAGATTTTTTTAAGGAAGAGTAGACGCATGTGTAGTTTTAGTCAGAAGACAATATCTTTTATAATTCCGGAGATATGATCACGTAAGTGTGTTATACAGTTCGAAAAAATGACGAAAAGTGTGGTTCCAAAATTCATAGAAAAAGGAAGGACTGGCGGATCTTGGAAAGATTGATATGGATGGAAAGCCACAGTTTGTCCGAGTAAAACGAGATATCTCAGAAGATAATAGCTGTGGTAGGAAAGGAGAACGGCTAAGTTATCTGTTTTAAGAAAACATAGATGAACGAACGAACTCGATAAAACAAGAAATATTTTCAAAAAGTCAGTTACCAGAATACCACTAAAACAGTGACATTCTTACGAGTTGTAAACATTTTTTGTGTATTGTGACTTTAATGTAAATATAATTCCTATAAATACTTTTTCATTCTAACATTTCAAGATAAGAAGAAGAGAAAAGAAATCCATATAAATAAATTGATTTAAATGATATTTTGGACTTTGTTAATTACCCACTGTTACAGTTCAAGTTTACTGGGAATTACATTGTTCTTTTTTTCATAGCATAGGGTAGTTGTTAACGAAAGGGAACTCTAGCTTCCTGCATCTAAATTTTACCATCGGGAAAGGAGTACTTTACATCCTTTACTACACCTGTGTTATCCATACACCTTTACTCATTTCTGGGGTATATCTTATAATTCTTTAATTCCTTCGTGAACTGTCATCGTCTATCAACAAGATCACTTATCACTCAGATTATTGAGACATTTAATAAATTCGTTACAGAGGTAATAACATATCTTCTATTTTCTTTTATCAGCATCGTTTTTTTTTCTTTTCGCTCATTATGGAGCATGGACCCACTACTGCAGTTAGTCTCCTTACATGTAGTCTACACCGGGCATTCAAATGCTTTTGCAGCAATGGTTTCAGCAGCAATTTGTTGTGCATTATGAGTTTGCCAGCTTCAGCCTCATGTACAAGATATGTGACTAAGATATGTGGCTAAGGTGTGAGGCTTAGATATGTGGCTAAGCTATATGTCTTAGATATTAATCAATACCCTTTAGCTCCCCAAGGAGCATAGGCCTTCAACAAACACATGACAAGTCCTTCTGTCCTGTGCTATTAGCTCAAGTTCTTTCCATGTTTTCCTCATCATTTTCACCTATGTCTCCAGTTCTCTTCTCCACGTGTTTCTTGGCCTACTTCTGCCTCTTTTATCCTGAGGGTTCCAGAACAAGGACTGCCTTGTAATGCTATGCACACGTTTCCTCAATGTGTATTATCCATCGCCAGCGTCTTCTCAACTCTTGTTCCACTGGCACTTGTCTGGTTCTTGTCATCAATTCCACATTTGTGACTTTGTAATATCATTTTAGTCCTTCTATTCTATGCAAGCACCCGTTTAAAAAAGTCTGTCGCTTTTTGGTTGTTGTTTTTGTTGTTCTCCGTGTTTCAGAGCCATACAATAGGACTGACTTGACATTTGAGTTGAAGATTCTTATTTTTGTGTTGGACTTGATTACTCTTGATCTTCACATGTTTCCCAATGCAATGAAAGCTCCTCTTGCGTTTTGTATTTTTATTTTTATATCATTGTCTGCCCCTCGTTTGTCTATAATGCTTTCAAGATATATGTATGATTCTACATATGGCTTGGGAGCCGCGGTAGCATAGTGGTTGGTGCACTGGCTTCCTTGCTCAGTGGTCTATGGTTCGATCCCCAGATGAGGTGGGATTTTTCTTAGGCCGCAAACGGCTCCTGTGTCGACCCAGCCCAAATGGGTACCAGAGCAACTCTGGGATGGTTAAGGCGGCCGGCGTGATGCTGACCACATCATCCCTAGTGTGCCGATGGTCAAGAAAATATGGGCCTAACACCATATTCCCAATATGCCTCAATGGGCGTGTAACGGGATCCTTTACATATGGCTTAGATACGTATCTTGGATTTGTGGCTTTGATGTGCTGGTTTCCTTGTCCTTCTGCTCTTGTGCTAAAGTGTCTTGAGAAGTCCTAACACGTTTTCTTGGCCGGTTCATATTTTCTGCAAGCTTTGGCGACATCTTTCTCCCCTTCCCAGCCACATACGCAGTTGTCCTTCGGGATCTTGGTATAATGTGAGATATGCGATAGATAGACAAATTGGCTGATCTATAGGCAGACAGACAGATGGTAAAGACAGACAGGCTTTGTAAAAAATTTTCTTTACAATCTCAGTGTAAAAATTCTGAATCAAAGTAACTGATATATAGATAAATAGACAGACGGACAGGCAGGCAGACAGACAGACAGACAGATAGATAGATAGATACACAGAACTAGGATATCTAGTTCGTCTGATTACAGGTTCAAGAGATGTCTGGAGTTATCACATATCATCGGTGTTGTCTCCCGTAATCTCACGCTTTTCCAGAAAAACTCCTTCATTAATTTTCTCTGTGTGGTATGTAACCCTTCTCGTCTAATTTCTGGTATTTCTTTTCTTCTTTCTCCTTCTTACTTTTTGAGTTTCCTTTTAGCCGTGACTTCAGTTTCTCGTTTGTTCTTCCTTCCAGTTTCTTTCTGTTCCTTTTCTGCTCGGGTGTTCTTTTGTTTTTAACACTGTTTTCTTTTTGTCTTTCTTTATTTTTTTTCTTTTTACTTTCTTTCTCTCTTTCTTGTACTTCCTTTTTTCATTATTTGTCGGTCATCCTTTCTCCTTTTCTGCCTTTGAGCCGTTCTATTTACTGATTTTTACCTGTCCTTCTTTCATTAACTTTTGCGTTGTCTTTCTTATTATTTCTTTTTCTTCATTATTGCTTCATTTCTTTCTTTTACTTACTTCTTTTTAAATATGTTTTTGTCATTCTATTTCTTTCTTTCATTATTTCAATAATTTATATGTGTTCTTTATTTCTTCTTCATCTTCTTCTTCTTCTTCTTCTTCTTCTTCTTCTTCTTCTTCTTCTTCTTCTTCTTCTTCTTCTTTATTTCTTTTTTTTTTCTCATCCTTAATTTCGTTTTTTTGTGTGCTTTATCTCGTTTCTGATAATTTTATTTTATTTCATTTTTCCTCATCTTTCTGCTTGTTTTCCTCGTGTCCCGTTCGTTTCTTTCTATTGTTCTTTCTTTTTTTTTCCTTTCCTATTTATTTTTCTCCTGCGTATCATCCACCTCATCTGTCTTCTGTGTCTTAATCCGATCTACTAAAATTCTTTACAGCAAGCACTATTATTTTCTTTATATTTCTGGTCTTGATATTTCTTCCAGAGTTTCGCTATTCTAAAGTATTGAAAATCCTCGTTTGAACTCTCTGTTTTGATGTTCTTAATTAAAGCCTTATTGATCAGACAAATTTCATATTTATAATAATTTCTTTGCCTCTCTCAGTGTTTCTCAATCTTTTTACCGTGGCGGAGTCCCTAGAATTTTTTTTATTAACCAATGGAACTTCTTAAAAAAATATTTTCAGGCAAAAAAAAAAAACGCAAGCAGCGCTTTTCAATTATGACTAAATTATTTGCTTAAAAACACATATGTGTGTGTGCATTTATGCAAGCATTTGTGAGCAAGCTTACAATCATTTACTAGACACAGTATTAAGGTCTTTGTCTTGTGTAATCTGATCTATACTGTTTAATAGGGTATAATAAGGGGACCGCTGAAGTGATTGCGTCATTAATTAGACTGGATCGCCCTAGATACACATCCGGTGTTGTGTGTGGAAAATCGAGCTAATGACCCCAGTCCACGAAGCATTATTTTTGTAGTGCCTAGTTGGCAGGGAGGATAGTGTGATTCGCTTCCGTAGCTAGGTGGTGTTGCCATTCGGATGGTACTGGGTTCGATTCTCCAGCAAGCCTATAATTTCGCCTAGATTTCTACTTCTTTATTTTCTCACGAGTGCCTGAAACATACCATTATGTGTGTAATTTTTATTTATTTACAATGTAAGATGATAATGTTGAGCTTAAATAGTATGACGAGATCACTAATTTGGAACTGATGGAAAGATCCAGACAAATACGCGATGCTGGGAGAAGACGCTGCTGTTGGATAGAGCACACACTGAGTAAACGAGTTGATAGCATTACAAGAAGAGACCAGTTGGGCGACCGCAGCTGAGGCTCAAAGACGTGTACAAGAGAAACATGTGGGCGCTGGACATAGATCCAAGCAACCTGAGAGGATGAAGCTGCCGAGCGCACCACGCGGCGATGCTCTCGACGGCGCCACCTCGGATTTGGGCGAGGGGAAGTTCTCACGGCTAGCAGAAGAGATAAGAAAATGTCGAAAGGAACATCAGGAAAAAAAAAAAAGCAGCTGAGGGCTGTCACCCCTGGGGCGCATTCCCATAGTCAGTTATGACTGAAGGGCTGTCACCTCTGGGGCGCATTCCCATAGTAGTTATGACTGAAGGGGCTATTATTATAGTATCACATATTTTCTGGAATCCCCAAAGTAAACAAAAAATAGTGGGAGACAAAATTGCACGAAGAAGAGAACTAGTGACAGAAATTAAATGGGTAAAGTTGACACGGACAGAGCGTGAATTGATGACACAGGACAGAACGGCCTGGCGTGCTGAAAGTCTTCGCTTTTTTTGGCACTGAAGGGTAATGAAAACTCACTGAGTTACTTAAAAATGTCTATTAAAACTGTCGTGTTGCCTGTCATAACACTACATGAGGCAATAAATAAGAATGTTGGGAAAGCAATGAAATTAATCCAATATTGATAATCGCTGGACAAAAATCCCCTAATCATTCAGATATTTTTACAATTTATTTAGTGGATCTTACGGAACCCCTTAAGACACCTCGCGGAAACCTAATTCCACCGAAACGTGGTTGAGTGAGAATCAGTAGTCGATGTTTTCATAATGCGTTCTTTCCACCTAGCCAGTTTAAGCCCCTTAGAAATGTCGTAATGAAAAGAATTAAGACGAGGCAAGGATTACGCAGGGAAAAAAAAGTAGAACATAAAATAATTATTTCGAAATTGTTAGTTATCTGAATCGCCAGCGATGTTCCCGAAAACAAGAAGAATAAGAATCACACGTCCATAGACGATTTATCGGCTCAATATTTCATTCATCATCATCATCATCATCATCATCATCATCATCATCATCACCATCATCATCATCATCATCTTCCCTTTCTCTCCTTATGGAGCTTGCAGTCTACAGCTGATCTTCTTGCATGAAGCATGCACAAAGGATTCACGTGCAGTAATGGTTTCTGTAGCAAATAGTTTTGTATGATAAGGGTTGTCAATCCCAAACACGGCCTCATATTAGTCGCATTGTAACAACAAACCTGAGCAAGCTGTAGTTCTATTAATCTTTGTTTCAATACAGACTGGAGGGAACTACACGAACAATGATTAAATGAACAGCAGGTAAACATTTGTATGCTACAATAACGGAGTATTTACTGACAGAGTTCAATAGTTCATATGTGGACATGCAAGTATACCTGTCACATGTTCATTTAGCCCGTCGCTTTATTCCATCTCGACTTTTGACCAAAATTGCCTCCAGGTAATAAATCGGCATCTTAATCCAAAGGGTAAAATTCTGAGGCAGATGGGATAGTGTAATGAAAAGGTGGGGGGGGGGGGGGGGGGGGGGTTTTGTTTTAGGACACCCAATACTCAGGAGGGTATTTGTTTCTCTCTTATTTCATGATACTAATCGGTGGTATCAATAGGTGGTGCTGTGGAACAAGAGGGGTATAAGTGGCCTTGCAGTAAAAGCTAGACACCATCTTCAGACGGGTCTTGAAGACGCTGGACCAGCTTCGTAATTACTCCATGATACTTCTTGGAACGTGTTACCGCCACCAGACTTGACCAGTGACGAGAATGAACCATTCTACAATCTGCAAAGAACCAAACATTGACTGGAGCAGAAAGCAACCGACCTCCTACTAGCAGCTGTACCCATTTAAAAGCTGCCAAGTGAGCTTGTCCAAGAAAAAAATTCCCTTATCTAACCATAACATCACCTGTGATGAGTTTTAAAAGATTATTCGTTTTTACATTGTTAAATAAAATTGATTATTAAATTTGTTATCTGAATATATAAAAATTTATAGTTGATTTAATCATTTTGAGTGTACTGCACCCGTATGTCTCAGTCATTTTAAAATACACTTAAACAGAGCTATTAAATAAATATTTCACTTAATTAATTCAGTTGGGGGCTTGAACGAGCTAAAATACATAAAAATTCTTCATAAAAGGTGGCAGACAGATAAAAAATTAACAATTGCTCAGACTAATTCAGCATTGTTATTGATTTCTGAAATATCTTACGAAGACTTCCTCAAGAAAGAAGAGTAGGCTAATAATTTGGGGAGAAAAACAGATCCACATGGGGAAACATTTATTCTGTACTCAACAGGAACATTTAAATTAATTATTATATAATTAGATATATAACTAAGTGATAATGCTAAGGTACTATGAGCAGTAGATATAACAATTGTTATGCACGCGTTTCCTAAGACCTGAAAATTATTTCAACGGTATCTCCAGGATAAAAAAAGGTTGAGAAAGGCTGTTTTAATCTATCATCCTACACAATATCTATCATCCTACACAATATCTATCATCCTACACAATATCTATCATCCTACACAATATCTATCATCCTACACAATATCTATCATCCTACACAATATCCTACACAATATCTATATCATCTACATCCTTTACATATCTATCATCTATCATCCTACACAATATCTATCATCCTACACAATATCTATCATCCTACACAATATCATCATCCTTTCCAATATCTATCATCCTACACAATATCTATCATCCTACACAATATCTATCATCCTACACAATATCTATCATCCTACACAATATCTATCATCCTACACAATATCTATCATCCTACACAATATCTATCATCCTACACAATATCTATCATCCTACACAATATCTTTCAGTTTGGATTATCATGCAAAATGTCATTTCAATATATATCCTTCTTTTCAACTAGTAACCCAAAAACTTTGAAAGCGTCTTTCTCAAAACTGGCTGTAAGTGGAGATAGAATAAAGCATGCCTAGGACGATGTCTTCTCTCCTTAGCCAGAACGATAGGAAGCTCCTTATTACTATCATTTCCTTTTCTCCGCCTTTAAAAATCGAGTAGCTATAGCCATTATCTCCTGTATTACGAAGACCTTATGGTCGTAACGTAAGCAATTCCCTTTGTCTTAGTAAGGCATACTGTCTTTTTTTTTCTTTTCATTTGCTTACCCCCTTTATTACAAATAACTTGTAGGGAACGATTTCCGGTAGAGTTGTGAAGTCGTAAAAGAATTTTCCAACTTCCATCCCAACTCTGACAGCGACTCCAGTTACTTAATAAGTACGACTCCAGCTCCGATTTTTATTAATTTATGATTTGCATCGTATTATGATCTCATCTTTGATATACGCGCAAAGTGGTTAACTGAAAAACATGGCACAATTACTGTCAACCCCAGATGCCAGTTGGTTCTAACGTAATTCCATCATGTGGATGTTGGTGATATATATATTTATAAATAATACGTATATTATATGTAAGGTAAATAAATAAGGGTTACTTGACATATGTTTCTTGGGTAATGATGAAATAAATAAATAAATAATATTCTTCTTTAACTTTAACAGTTTTAATTTGTAAAATGGTGCTGAAAACTACAATGTTCATAATAGCTACAAAATGATAACATTTATAGCGTATCTTCATCTCACGAAGAAAATAAAATTTTCCTAAGTTAAAAAGAAAGACGATTTCACCCGATATACGCTGACCAATCTGAAACAGGTTAGCCACCTGCGTTATCGGACCGTTGCATAACACAATTCCTGAGAATTCAGAGACAAGTACACCTGACCGGTCTTCGAAGGTTTTGAAGTGGAACAGCCGTGATCACGAGAGAGGTGGCATCACAGCCACGTGCTCCAACACCACTGATTGGCCAGCACCCTGGAATCTTGGCGACACGATGACGCAAAACCTCGTCAAGGTCGCTTGCACCACACGCATTGTCATTAATGTAAATATGCGTAAATAATTTAGAGGGCTGCTGTAAAACTGCTTAGTAAAAAATTAAAACACATAAACTAAAAATATTTTTTCTGAAAAAAGCATTTTCTCATCATATTTCTCTGCAGTGAGGTTAAAACATCTTCTTCAGTATTTACAGAGCAGGTGATAAAGAAAGCAAGACGTAGTGAAAACAGATTTTGCTCCTCACCCACGTGATATCCTCCTACAACAGTAACTACAGTCGGCTTTGGATTTACAATTTTTTTTTAATTATTAAAGTATTTGCTACTTTTCTTTGTAGCTGTCGTAAATTTATTTGAGAGGAAGAGTCTTGGAAATAGTGGTCCTGTTTAGAGTGGAGAATGATGGAAAAGGCTATGTGATAGTAAGGGTTTTAGAAGTAAATAGTTGATTCACAGAATGCTGGGAAGAGTAAGGACAGACTGTTTTACGACAATTTGCCTCTCAATTCTACTCCAAACAAACTCTTCTGGACAAACAATTATTTGCCAGTTTCCAGACTCACAACTGCGCTCACACCGATTTGGTGCTTCAGACACACAGACGCACGTGAATACAAACTACGATAAGGAATATGGGAAAGTTTGGGTTCGGGCCTGCCAACACAAATGCTAAAAGTTTCATTCCTTTTATTTAGCATTAAAAAAATTAAGTCACAAACAATTTTCAATTTACATGCAGAAATCGAAGTTTCAAAATACAAAAAAAAACAAGGAGGGTGGGGGGTTGTTGAAGAGTAGTGTTCAATATGCCCTTCCCTCTTGTACAGAAAAATGGAAAAAGGAACCCGGTCCAAATGACAGGTAGTTAACAGAAGTAGATAAGTTAACCCAACAGTCAATTAATCTATCCTGAAAAGAGGGATTAGGAAACTAGTCCTATTATCTTTAACTGTTTTCCCTTCTACTAAGCAGACTAGGAAGGGGAAATAACAGAGGTAAAGAAATCCCACTAATAAAGTGAACCATGTAAAGAATAACTAACAAAGTGTCTACCAGGTACAGCAATTAAAATAGTTGCACATAAATCTCCTTTTAGTCATGCACGCACGTGCTGGCCAACACACAAACTCACACACAGACTTACTGATCTTGGAAGCAGGCAATCCATAGAATTATACAAAAAACTCATCAATTAACACTTGACATATTGAGAGTGTCTGTTACTTCAATGTCCGGCCCCAGATTTAGCGAGGTTTGGCTGGTAGCAAATATTCCCGCTTATCGCCGGTCGTGAAGACTAAATGTTCTTGTGGTTTATTTTTCTGATATAAAAAGAGTCTATGGGATGGCACCATCGCAGTTAGAGACTGGTGAGAATGGGGTGTGGCTTCTTAGATTTCACCGCTGGTGGTGAACCTTCTGCTTTAAAAAAACCGAGGTGACTACAACTGTCCAGTGAGGTAGGTTTTAAATCCGGTGAGGAAAAACTAGGTACCGTCACAGTTCAGGTAAATATGTACTATCTCTCTCTCTGTAGCAGTAATTTTAATTTAAAAAACTCTGGCGATTGTTCATCTTCCAGTTACAACTTAATATACTTGGTGAGGTGTTTAAATTCGTCAATGGGGGTGCTTTCTTTCTATTAATTTAGATAGCTGGATCCCAAACATAGGATCGCCTCAAAGATTTAAAATTTAATACACAGTCTCATCAGAATCTGGAAGGGGGTTTAAGAACTGAGTCTGGGGACTCTTTACCAGGTTGTACTTCTTCTTGCTGGGATCGCTAAGGTAACGATCACTCTAGATAAAAGATAGAAAACATATAATTCATACCGAAAATCAAGTTCCCTTTCCAAAGCGCGATAAATTTACAGTTAACTATTTATACACTCGCGTCTATAATTTTTTATAAAATTCAGGAAGAACTCCACGCGAATTTAATAGTTAAAACATTCGTAAAACTAGAACTAAACTCAATTAAATTTAGTTATAAATTCCCTCGCGTATTTAAATGTTACTTTAAGCATTTAAGTATCTATCATTTTGGGAAATAATATAATAGATATTTCATTACCTGTTCCACTGGAACTATTTGAGATAAGTTTAATTTAATAGCTTTAAGTTAATCACAAAATCCAGTGAAATAAAATGAATGAATGAACTAGACCACTGATCACTTTAAAACAAATATATTATACCGTTTAGCACAGAATAGAATTCACTGCAAATAAGTTGAGTATCCAGAGTGAATCAAACAGGATTTCACTATGCTAGTGTTTCTGTCAAGGTCTGGCGAAACGAGTGATAAAGTTGCATTCTTCAGGGTCTGTATATATCTAAATGGAATTCAAGATGAGTGAGACCTGTTAGATTCTAGCGCCTCTTTAGAACCCAGGAAAAGTCGAGGTTTCTAGCCGTCGTGTTAACCGCGATTGCCCCCTGGCTTCCGATCTCCGTCTCTCCTGTTTCTCAGTCTTTCGGGCAAGTCTGCCGGTTGCCACAGAAGTGCGAGGTCTGCAAGAAGCTTTCTTCGTCTACTCTGGTTCGCACTGCCGTGTCATCTTCCTGCGAGACGTTGCTCTGTTCGCTGCCTCCGCTTTCTTCTGACCGCTCTGGTCCATCTTGCGAGCGGTTCAGTGTTCGCACGGAGATGAGAAATTCCTGCGAGAAACTAGCTTCTCTGTTCTGGGGATCGTCTCAGTGTCTTTAGATCTCATGCCGCATACTTAATGAGCCCCGGTGGAATCGGTTCGCTCTGGCGAAACAACAAAGTTACAACAAATGTTCAGGGGTTCTAATGTTATGAAAAGCTAAACGTCCCTTTAATCATCCATCAAATCAGGGAAAATTCACTTGTCGAACTAGACGTACGTCACAGTAGCACGCCCCATTCAACCATCTACCATATCAATTGTCCCATTACTTTTGTAGTACGGTACTTCAACAGATCTCGCCACTTTTCATTGTCGAGGTACATAGCTAATCAATATCTGTAGATTATGGTTTCACAATTTTTGCCTTTCTGTAGGTGGTGGGGAGTGTTCGAGCGATTCGCGTAGTTCCAGAGAGATCCAGAATTAACAGGATTGGTTTGGTTTGTTTTTAAGGACCATCTTCATTGCACACGGACAAGTCCATCACTGCTCCATTCTCACGCGGAGGATCTCAGCACAGTGCACGAACTCCATAGCACCGACGAGGATCCCAATGTGTGCATACAGAAATCATGCATTCTATAAATATGTTTGTTGTGGGTAGGTTTTCCTAATTTTGTAAATTTTGCCCGGGCAGCGGCCGTATGGCCTACTATTTACGATTTCCAACTGCTGACGGATTTTTAACACGCGCAACTTGCACACGGGACTTCATATTTTTCACCGTTATTCGAGAAGGCTAGGCATGCGATCTCACTACCCATGAGACCAGGGGGGAGTATGACATCATTAGGACCACTGGTTCTGAAAATATTTCCATCAAATATATTCCCTGTACTGAGAACCGAACCTGGTACCTTTAAAATTAGAGGCGGACGACATACCTCTTAGCCACTCCGACCCCCATTTTTTAATTAATATGATTACAAGACCTTCACGCATGTCGTACTAGGCAACTAATATGAAGGTGCGCATAGGGCTGGGAAACTCATCAGGTAAAACAAACAGCTACAGAAACTACTATTACGAAGCGTGTGACTGCTGCAAGCTTCCCAATGAGATCAGCTGCAATGGTGGGCCAATTCTGCGTAAGGAGCGCAAAGGAAAAGAATGATATAGAAAAGCATCTGTTTGGCAGAGTGGTTAAAGCTCTTGCTTCTCGCAGCAAAGTTACCGGGTTCCGGGTTCGAAGCCTGGTAGCGTCGAGTTCTAGCTGACCCAGCTGTAAATGGATACCTGACTCTTCGTCAGGGTGGAAATGCGCATCTAGTGGTTCAACAGTCTTGCATCACTTTAGCAGTGTAGGCAGCGGAGAATTTAAGAACTTAATCAAACTGCTGAAAGAACCAACAAGGTCGTGCCAGATCAGAGAAGAATTAAAGGTACCCTCGAACAAAAAGCTGTGGTGTCTCCGTCTCGGTGCAGCGTACTTTATGATGGAGGAACCACACTGCCAAGAATGTCAGGAAGAAAATGATATAGACCACTACCTGATCCACTGTAAAAAATACGTGAAATCTATTTCTTTACCTGATCTCTCACTGAGTTACTACCTTTTCCAGTTCTATTCAGACGAGACCAGAATCTATCTTAATCACCTATCAAAAATCTACGACACATAGTGTAGCGAAAGGTTTTTCTAGTGTGATGATAGTGGTAGAGAAGAAGTAGAATTTCTCTCCAGAAAGTATGAAGTCCCAGTGCCAAAGAAGTACACTGGTATCACAATTGAGTTACGGCTGTGAGTACTCTGAGCTGGACAATAGATTTAGGCTTCAGAAGTATACTGCGCCACTTTCGCTGTAGTAACCCTTTGTGATAATATAATTAAATGAGAAAAAGTTACTCAAAATTTAACAGTTAAAAATTTACCAAGTCAAATGAATACAATTTCATAATTTATTATGTACATCTATCTAGCCTTGTAATGAGAAATTGGTGTTGGAAGATGGTAAAATGTATGATTATTTATATTTACAAATTAAAATAAATAATAGTAAAAAGTCTTGGATGTATCTTCCAATGAAATTATAAAATCTGTCACAGTAGTTTGATAATTCTTGCTATCTAGTCTCTAGCCTTTTTCATCATTGACAGGCGCTATTGAAACCGCCCACAGTGTTTGTAGGATTGGATACACATAAACTCATCTTGCATTAGGCCACGTCTTTTCGAGGTTCCTGAGACACACTGGTATTCAATAAGACCTTCCTTCAGCCCGCCCTATAACGACGGGGGACTAAGGTGTTGAAGATTGTTTGACCACTAGGCTCCAGTTAGTAGGATCAAAGGTCCTCAAGTCTTTAGTTTATACTTGATCACGAACTCGATCATGAGCTCGATCAGGAACGATCATAACACCTGGAACAAAAGGTAATAGGTGAGTAGTATATAATGGCGGAAACGAGTCGTTTTCAGGCGGAGGGGCATAACTTTTATATAGCAAAATACTCGATCGATTTCAGGCGGAGAAATTTCAGGCGGCGGCGCATGACTTTTTATATAGCGATATATTTTAGCCGGGGGACTTCCTCTGACGATCAGACGCATGACTTGTTATATAGCAATAAATTTGTTCGATAATGGCGGGCGTGTTGTGTATACAAAATACTTAGACAATATATATAAAAAAAGTATTTAAAAATCGATAATGACGGAAAATATAAAAAATCGATAATAACGGAAAATTTAAAAAAATCGATAATGTTGGATTAGTAGGGGTTTTTGAAGCGAGTGGGGGTTTTTTGTGCGGGCGAGGGTGACGATGCATGGGTGTAATGTAGCGGGCGGGGTTAGGTTAGGGGGATTTTTGTGTGATGTTGGGTGTGTTTGTTTAGACATATATACATACATATATACATTCATATATACGGAGATGTGGTGACGTTGTCAGGATGCATCTGTGGTGACGGTGGCTTAGGTTACTAAGGGGTTTTTTAAGGGAACGGGTATTGCTTTTTGGGTGGCGGTGATGACTCATGGGTGTGTGCTGGGGTGTAGCTGGTGGTTGTATGTATGACGCAGGAGTGAAGTGTTAGATAGAAGTATATAGTTAATGATCTCTTTTAAAAGAATACTTGAGTTAAAGAGGAAAATATAAAAATCGATAACGGGGGCTTAGGTTACTAATGGGTTTTTTTAAGGAAGCGGGTATTGTTTTTGTGCGAGGGGGAGGATGACGATGTATAGTGGGGTGTAGGTTAGGGGGTATTTTTGTGTGTATGACTCAGGAGTGAAGTGTTAGAGACTTGCCGGGTATTGTTTTGTTTGGCTGGCGGTGATGACTCATGGGTGTGTGTTGGGGTGTAGCTGGTGGTTGTGAGTATGACTCAGGAGTGAAGTGTTAGCTAGAAGTATATAGTTAATGATCTCTTTTAAAAGAATACCTGAGTTAAAGAGGAAAATATGAAAATCGATAACGACAGCTTAGATTACTAAGGGTTTTTTTAAGGAAGCGGGTATTGTTTTGTTTTTTTTGTGCGGGGGAGGATGGCGATGTATAGTGGGGTGTAGGTTAGGGGGGCTTTTTGTGTGTATGACTCAGGAGTGAAGTGTTAGAGACTTGGCGGGTATTGTTTTTTTTGACTGGCGGTGATGACTCATGGATGTGTGTTGGGGTGTAGCTGATGGTTGTGTGTATGACTCACGAGTGAAGTGTTAGATAGAAGTATATAGTTAATGATCTCTTTTAAAAGAATACCTGCGTTAAAGAGGAAAATATAAAAATCGATAATGTTGGATTAGTAGGTTTTTTTTTTTTTTGAAGCGAGTGGAGGTTTTTGTGGTGGTGTGGGGTGGGTGACGATCCATGGTTGTAATGTAGCCGGCGGAGTTAGGTTAGGGGGATTTTTGTGTGATGTTGGGTGTGTTATTTAGACATATATACATACATACATATACATATAAAAAATATAAGTTCAATAATGGCGGGGTGTATTGTTGTTGTGTTACGTGTTGTGTGTTGATTATTTTACAAACAGTTATATGTACATATTACAGACAGGTAGACAATATTTATATTTACAATATGTAGACGATATTTAGTTATACATATATTTAGACAATATTACATTAGTTAGACGATATTTAGTTATACATATATAGAAATATAAAAGAGAAAACACTAGATACATTTTATATATTTATTGGCAAAGTTAGTTGATCTATGGGTGACGTATAACCGCACTTCTTTTTCGTATACGCCTAGGAGCTCTCAGAACACAGTCGGTTCGGAGTACTTGGCGAGTCTGTCACTTCTTTTTCGTGTAAGCATCTTCAACAAGATGAGTGTCTGTCGTTATCACGCCATCGTTTATGAAGGAAAAAACAGTCCGGTGGTGTGCTAGCCAGGGTCTGACTAATTGAATAACTAATCGATCGTTGTCGTGTTGTTAAGCCGAAAAGGCCAGTAGGCCGCGTTGGATAGTACTACCGCGAGCTTTGACCAAGATGAAATAAAGGGCGTAAAGCCCACAAACATTGGTAACTACATCTTGTAAATGTCTAGCGTTGTAGTTAAAAGGTCGGATAGCTTTATTTAATTCTTTTAAAATAATGTCAAACGAAACCACAAGTCTCAGCCGCTTGGTAGGTTTCTCCTTCTTCTTCGGTGGTAGATTATGTGTTTGTGTGTGTGTGTGTGTGGGTGCTCGCGTGCGTGGTTATGTGTCTGTGTGTGTGGATGTGCAGGTTTGGTTGTGTGTGTGTATGTTGAGTTGTAACAAGCGGGTGTACCACCATCGAGAGATGAGAGTGAAGTGTTAGAGACTTACATATTTGAGTGCGCGTGTGTGTGTTCATGTGTGTACATGTTGTGCGCCTGTGTGTGTGTGTGTGGGCACTCGCGTGCGTGGTTATGTGTATGTGTGTGGGTATGTGCGGGTGTGTTTGTGTCTGTGTGTGTTGGGTTGTAGCAGGCGGGTGTGACAACAAGGAGAGGTGGAAGTGAAGCGTTAGAGACTTGTCTATACCAGGTCTAGCATGAAGAAGTGGAGTGAAGTGTTAGAGACGTCACTATACTAGGGCCAGTATTGAGAGGTGGAGTGAAGTGTTAGAGACCTGTCTATACTAGGACCAACATCTAGAGGTGGGAGTGAAAGAGACGTGTCACTATACTTGGGTCAACGCCTAGAGGTGGGAGTGTAGTGTTAGAGACTTGACTATACCATTTTTGTGTGTGCGTAGGTCTCTTTTTTCGGTGGTAGATTAAAGACATCGGCCGGCGGGAGTGAAGTGTTAGAGACATGGCTATACTAGGTTCATCATGTAGAGGTGGGGTGAATTGTTAGAGACGTCACTATAGCAGGGCCAGCAGGAAGAGGTGGGGTGAAGTGTTAGAGACTTGGCTATACCATTTTTGTGTAGATATTCTTGTGTTGTTGTATTGTGTATGACTCCGCATTGTGTTGTCTTTTTATACAATATTTATACAATATGTATTTTACAACATATATTAATACGTATACACACGATATTTATACATATCATATTTAGACAGCATAGATAACAAAGGCTCTTTAAGTGTAATAAATATATATAATTCTTTTAAAAGAAGACGAAATGTCAAGCTAAAACACTAGTCTCTTGAAACGTGTCCAACTTTGTTTGCACGCTAACCACAACTTGTTTAATGGAGAAACTAATCGATAGTTGACGCGTTGTGAAAATTCATTGTGTGCTGGCCTTGTGAGTATATGACTCAACAACCAGACTTGTGTGTTTTGTTCACAGGGATTCTCACGTTGTTGAAAACAGGGAGTCTCACGTTGTGTAGGGTCTAGCTATAAAATAACTACGTGTGAGTGTAATTTAAATCTATTCATCCCAATGACCAGCTAGTGTTATGTAAGTGACCCCGCACACAGCCGTAGTATCCAACATAAAAAAAAATAATGTCAAACGCTGGACAAAGCCAAATAGACAGTTTATTGAACACAACCGTAGAGATACATGTCACAGACAGACTACCTTATGGCACCAACTAGATCCTCCTTAGTGTTGCAGTCTGTAACTCGAACAATCTCGAGGCCAGTTTCATTCATTTTAATAAAGTTCAAACACGAGCTTTTACCCGCCCTTGTTTTGGAACCAGATCGATGGCCCGCGCAAAACATCGTGCGTAAATTTCTGTTCACGTCACAAGGTCAAAACACAATCGATCAATAGTAGAAATTTATAAAAGAAACAGTCCTTCGTTCGTGTGTTCGAATCCCCACGACTTAAGTTTTCAGTTTTTTCATACGGGCGATATCTGATGATAGGTTTTATATTGTCTCCCAAGCGATTCATACATACGGCGACCACGGAGATGTAGTACATTAAATAAATGTAACTAAGTATTTGTTCCAGTTATCAAACGGGTATCTACGTTTTTGCCCTGCGATTTTCAAATGTTAGTAAAATTCATTTTACTTTTGCCTTTGGCAATGTGTTTGAAAGGAGCATCACACTGTCTGTGCTGAGTATGATGAGTAACAGGGATAATAGGGTTCTTATTGTTCCGAACATAATCGTTCTCATTTCGGGAACTAGTACTAAACGTTTTATTCCACGATACAAATTTATCAGAAATTTGCGAAGTCGATGCTTGATTCGTTAGAGGAGCCTTTGTTGCGTAGCAAAATGTGTGTTGCGTATAAATGTTCCGTGGATGATGTCACATTTGCCACACAATGTTGAGGGTGCTATATTTCATCTGTTTTCCAAAGGTATGATAATACTGGCACTTGCAGAGTAGTGTATCACCCTCAGACACCAGGGATGATGAGGCAGAGTAACATGGTGTCTTTAGTCTGGTTTAAGTGTGTGACGTAAGGATAGAGTCAGATAGCTACAGTATCATACATGGACGTCACATCAGACCATGCAACGTAGAAAGTCAATAAAGCTTTTAACAGCAGTGATGTTTTTTGGCTATATATATTGTGTACGCCACAATGACAAGATGCATGGACATCGTTATGCAGAAACATCACAGGTATAGTACAACAGTCATTGTATCATCGACGTAGTCAATTCAACAGGAACAGCAGACAGCATCAAAATAATGTAAATCATATGCCTTTTAGGATATCGTAATCAGCTGTACATGTAGTCAGGTAGTAAACTTCCCCTTTCCATAAGAGCTAGTAGATATCAACTAGGAGATTAAATCTAGTCTCCTATATTCGACCTCAACAAGACAGGCATGTCTTTTGAGCGTCACATTATCGTCCTCTATGTTCCTTAAACAGCAAAGGTATCAAACCTAGATCCATCAATAGAGTTCAAGAAGCAAATGGTCCTTAGGACAGGCATCAATCGATGCGTGACAATATAAGTGGATCGTGAGCTGAGCAAACTCGTCATATCATAGACTCTATAATGAGGCAGGCTAAGCAAAAGTCAACATCACGAGATGGCGATAAAGTTACTCAGCAAAAAAGGATTCAGTTACCTGTTCATCAGGAATTAAATCACATAAATCACATAGATCACATATGCCTCCAGGCATTTGGAATAACGTAGAGATATATCATCTCAAAAAAGAAGGAACAACAATGATGAGGACTCCTTCCTGAATAATCTAAGCGAAGACGTTAGCACACCGCTACGTCTCGCCTTACCAGCATTTTCGCTCAGACTCTCCTGGGCGGAAATCATACAAACACTCCCACAAACAAAGACATGCGCAGAACACCCGAATCGAATACAACTCAGCTAATTTACGAAACAAAGAATGTTCTACGATGTTCGACTAAAGATTCGAACCTTAAAAGGAAATGACATCGCAAGTTGCCAACTGTTTCTAGGAAAACGCTCCATACATGGTTATGACTTAAAATCGCTCACACACAAACTATCAACAACCCTAGCTATCAAGATAAGACAACTTCCTGGCGATGCTATCAAGATTAGACGACTGTAGAAATAAAAGTGACTACAATTCCATGAGTTACTTCCCATGCATTAAAAAATTGAATATAGTCAAAATGCATAGTCAGAATATATAGTCAGAATAAGTTGCGACAAGTTTAGCGCAACATTACCGCCACCTCCCGATTAAAAAAAAAAATGTGCAACATTTTTTTTTTAAATATCCAAGAGTAAAACCAAAAGCGGTTTAACAACGCACGAATTATGCGGGGATAACTAATTGCACTGCCTAATATGAGGCTAAATTGACACATAAAGTGTCTGGTGAGAATATTTCTCAACAGATAACAAATCTGATTCAAGAAAAAAAATATATCGGGGAGGTGCCACCAACACACACTATGCTTGCATGAAAATACAATATAAATATGCAAGTTCATATCATTATAATCAAATAGCAGTGTCATATTCTAATACCGCTTAGAATGGATGTACACATCTGATATAGAATGTTAAATAGTACATTATCTAAATGTTTAATAATACCATTACATAATGAAATTAAACATAAATGACGATCCAGGACACATCTCCTGTCGTTCCAAGGAAAGTGTACAATGTGGAACTCTCCATTTTTGACACCAGAAAGGTAGCTTCTCCGATCAACAATAACATGCTGAGAAAAAACAACCAATATAATTCTATTTAATAGCCATTAAGTTTCATACTATACAATACATTATTATTAACAATTGTGACCGAGTAAACTTTCGGCCCTTATATTAACTACTCAGTCTTCTTCTTATATTAAAGATGGGAACAGAAGAAGATGATAACAAAGCACAATAGTATGTGTTCACCTAAAGTGAGGACAGTTGTGCTAATGTATTGTAGTAATATAGGTGTGTTATGGCTCTGTCGTATATCTAGAAATAGGACAGAAGTATTAGTTGGAATCATGTGGGCATCTAGACAGAATGTCAGCCATCACATTATCCGACCCACGGATAGCTCGTACCGTGAAGTGAAAAGGTTGAAGAGCAATAGCATATCGAGTGGATCTCGAACTCTTCAAGTTCTTAGTCTGAATAGCTGTAGGAGCTTTCTGATCAGTTTCTAGAATGAAATGTGCGCCCAGGAGGAATCTTTGTAGTTTGAGAATAGACCAAACCATAGCCAACAATTGACGGTCTAAAACCGAGTAGTTCCTCTCTGCCGCATTTAGTTTTCTAGAAATGTACATGACAGGATGCAGAGTTTCAGCATATTCCTGCATAAGTGCTGCTCCGATCCCAGTGGATGAAGCATCACTTAGAAGAACAAAAATCCTATCAAGAGTAGATAATCTTAGGATGGGAGGAGAAGAAAATATTTTCTTAATCTGGTCTAAGGAAGATTGACATTCCTGAGACCAACGAACCAGATTAGGCGACCCTTTCTTCAACAAAGTTGAGAGAGGTGCCATGATCGAAGATAGATTCGGGATGAATCTCCCATAGAATTGAATTAGACCCAAGAGACTACGGACTTGTTTCTTCGTTTTAGGTACAGAGATGTTCAATATTTTCGAAGTATTGTGGTCTTCTGTCTTCAAGAGACCATGACCAACACGATGACCCAGGAAAGAGATTTCACTAAAATCAACATAGGCTTTAGAGGGTTTTGCTGTCAAATTAAACTCACGTAGAGTGGACAGTAGGTCATATAAACCCAAATAGTGATCTTCCCAGGAATCACTGAAGAGACAGATATCATCTAAGTATGCGATGACGTCTGAACGATGAGAAAGAATTCGACGCATCATGCGAACGAAAGTAGCAGGGGCGTTCATAAGACCGAAAGGCATAACATTCCATTGAAATAGACCCCTTGGTGTTGAGAAAGCAGTAAGAGGTTTGGCATGATCTGCTAAAGGCACTTGCCAATAACCTTTTGACAAGTCAAGTTTTGTGAAGAATCTAGAATTAGAAAGTCTAATAAGTAGATCTTCTAGTAAAGGCATAGGTTCAGCATCGAACTTTGTGACTTGATTTAATTTGCGATAATCAACGCAAATTCGTATGTTCTTATCTTTCTTCCGAACAATAACCATGGAAGAAGAATATGGAGAAGTCGATGGTTCAATTATGTTTAATTGAATCATTTCATCCAATTCCTTTTCCACTTGTGACTGAAAGTGTATAGGGATAGGATAAGGCCTAACCCTAATAGGATTATTGTCGGTAAGAATTATGTCATGTTCTATGACATGCGTGTGACCAGGGATGTCGGTTAGAACATCCTTAAATGTCTGTAACATCGACGAGACTTGACGATGTTCATCAACAGAAAGATTAGGAGAAATGGAGACATCTTTCCAAGATTCCATGGAATGTAGTGGAACCACTGGAAGAGGAAGATCGACATCAGAAAAAACAGATTCCTCATCCTGTATGACAGACAGGGATGAGTAATGACCATGAGGTACAGAAGAATCGTCCGTTGCCTGGAAAATAGGCAGCAAATAGTCTGGACGCTCATGAAATTCCGTGAGCATGTTGATATGGAAAGTTTTATGCTTTCCATCTATATCGACCACATAGTCAACATCGGAAATTCGTGAGACTATTGCATATGGACCTTTCCATGCAATCAGAAGTCTATTTTCCCTACTGGGAGTAGGACGAATGCTTTGTCACCTGGACAAAGTTGTCGTAGACATCTGTTCTTGTTAGCAAACTGCCTTGCTTTTTCTTTAGCAATTTCTGATGAAGCAGTCGCTAGTTTGCATGCATCAATGATCTTTTGCCTAAGAGCAATGACATACTCATATGAAGATTGAGTGTCATCACTAATATCATCGGCAGTGATGAGATCGTGTAATAAAGACATAGGGCCGCGCGGACGCGCGCCAAAGACAAGTTCAAAGGGAGAAAATCCTGTGTGTTCGTTTGGGACCTCTCTATAGGCAAAGAGAGCCGCGGGTAAAACCCTGTCCCAATCTTGAGGATGATCTTCAGTTATCTTACCAAGTAAAGTCTTGAGCGTTCTATTCAGACGCTCAACTAACCCATTAGACATAGGATGATAGATGCTACTGAGAGATCTTTTAATGTGTAAGGTAGACATTACTTGAGACATAGTATCAGATATGAGTTGAGTGCCATGGTCAGACAGTATTTCTCTGGGGAACCCCAAGCGAGAAAATATCAGCCAAAGAGCATCTGCGATATCTGTAGTAGATATGCTCTTTAGAGGGATAGCCTCTGGCCAACGTGTGCACATATCGACACATGTAAGGATAAACTGATGTCCTCTGGCCGACTTTATCTTAAAAGGGCCAATAATATCTATGGCCATTTTCTGAAATGGCCGAATAGGGATGTCAGCAGCCTGGATAGGCGCAGCATGTCGTGGTCCTCTAGATTTGACCTCCTGACATACCTGACATGATCGGCAGTATATACGAATGTCCTTGTTAACAAAGGGCCAAAAGAAAGCCGCAAGGACTCTCGACTTTGTACGGGAAAATCCCATGTGTCCAGCACATTGCGAGTCATGAGCATGTTGCAATATTTGCACTCTCATACTCTTGGGAACAAGAATTTGCGAATGTGCTGACGTAGCCGAGTCTTGTACCATACGTACAAGTACGCCGTTTTTCATTTCTATCCAAGATTTTCTTTGTGTATCCTTATTTGGATCACCTTTCTTCGCAAGAATGAAGAATTTTTTTAGCGTCGGATCTTCTTCTTGTAATTTTATGAACGAGTCACGAGAAATAACCAAGTTACTATCTTGGCTATGAACTTCAACGCTATCATTATTCAACGAAGTTTGTGGTGTTTGTAGAGCTTGTGCTCTTGTAACCACTGCATTGGTAGCTTGCATATTATCATCTTCCCAAGCAGCAATCTGCTGTGGGGTACATTCCCTAACTCCGTGGATACGACCAATAATAAGGTCCGCAATAGGATTAGGTAAGAGACAGGCATGCACATCTCCCGTAAAGAAAGGAGTGGCAATGTGAATTACAGCAGTAGGATATTTTTCTAGAGTGCCGCCAAATGTGACACATTTGATAACCCTTCCTGTCGCACAGGATGGTTCTACAAGCGATTGTCTAACACCAATAGTGGTGCATCCGGAATCGAAAAGTAGTGAGACCGGAGTATTATTAACAAGACCCTTATGTAGGATTAGAGAACCTCTCCCGTCATGTGCAACCGAAGCAGGAAGAGCGGGGAGAGGGTGACCACAACTCAAAGTCGATATTGTAGTCGGTTCGAACAGAGTACTGCATTGGGGGCATTTGTTTGCTCTCCCAAAGTCAAAAGAAGAACAAGTGACAGCGTCAGAGTTTTTATTATCAGAAACCTGATTACAAGCTCCCTGAGATTCTTGTTGAACAGAGTTAGCCTGCTGATATCTCTTTTTTTTTGTATTGAGATCTACCGCGACTACTATTACCTCTGAAGTTATCACTGTTGTTATTATCTCTGTAGTTATTAGTGTCTCTATTATAATTGTTATCCTGTTTCGAACTACAGTTTCCATGATTATTATCATGTCCACATTGATGTGAACATCTATTTGTTTGGTTTTGAGGTCTACGCGAGGAAAAGCCTCTGTTACCATATCCTCTTCTGAAATGCCTAAAATTATTAGGTTGGAAGTAACGAGGACTGTCAGCTCGTCTCCAATTCTTCGAAGAAGAATCACCCTGAAATTGATTTCCATAATTTTGACCGTAACTACGGTTACTTTTCCTATCAAAATTTTGTTGGAATCTATGACTAGAGTTTTGACCATAAGGTGCTGCCGAAGCAACTGGCATACCTTCTTTTACTTTAGCGTTACCAATGGTTACGTGAGGATGCGCAGTTATATACTGGCTACAGAAATCTTCCATTTCTTTTATTGTTTTAGGTTTACGTTCGTGAAGGAAAGCAAGGAAAGACTCATTAACAGAAGACATGACTTTGTCTCTAAGTATTAAGTCTATAAGTCCTTCATAAGTTTTTTCTATCTTAGACAGCTCCACCCAACGTGAAAAAGTAAGACGTATCTTTGAAATGAATTCAGAGAATTGCATTCCAGTTTCTGGCAACATATTTTTAAATTGAAGACGATAGCCGTCTTCGTCAAGTTGGTATTTCTTTAACAACATAGCCCTGACAACCTCATAGTTGTTCTTGTCAGGCTCATCTACCATGCTTAACATACTCAAAGCATCACCTCTAAGTATTTTGGACAAATGATAAACCTGCAGTGATTTATCTATATTATGTACTTTACATGAAGTTTCAAATCTGTCCAGATAGAATGTTATATCGTCGATGGAAGCATTGAATGGTGGTAGATTAAGCTTGAAAGTGCTTGCATTAGTCTTATCTGAGACCTTATTTGCATCATTAGCATTAACCATGTTCATCACCTTTAATTTCTCAACTTCCAAAGCTAAGAGTTTTTCTTCATGCTCCATTTTTGCTTTTCTCTCATCAGACTCTCTTTGTAACTTCCTTTCTCTTTGTTTTTCTAACTTTTCTTTTTCTTCAGCTTCAGCTTGTCTTTTTTTCTAATCTAATCTTTTATTTTCAGCCTCTTTTTCAAGTCTTTTATTTTCAGCCTCAAGTCTTTTATTTTCAGACTCAATCTGTAGTCTCTTCTCTTCAGCTTTTGCTTCTGCTTCTCTTTTTTGTTTTTCCATTTCCATTTGGAATCTTTTTTCATCCACCTGCATCTGCAGTTTCTTTTGTTCAGCTTCCATTGCTTTATCATATTGAGCAGTTGCAAATTCTTCTAACTTATCACCAGTCTTCCCAAGCAATTTACCCTGCTCAATAAAGTGCTCAAATATAGACATGATGAGTAATAATATGAGTCCACAACCTGAAATAATTAATTATCTTATTTCAAATTTAATTATAGCAAGTCTTAAATGAAGCACTTGCTTACTCACAACACTATATTATTATCCCAATCTTTGTGGGAAACAAGTCTTAGATCAAAGAACTTGTGTATAGACCTTGTTGAAATATCATCAATCAACTCTTGATCATAGGTGCACTTCCCATTCAATAGTGCACAATACTATTCATCATTTATTTATCATCAGTATAGTAGTGGTGCATCAGCATAATCCATTATCTAATCTGAATTAATTACTGTAAGTAATATTATTCATCATTTATTAATCATCAGTGTAGTAGTAATGCATAAGCATAACCCACTATCAAATGTGAATTAACTACTATAAGTGTAACCAATGACTATGTAAACACAATCACAATGTAAACATCAAGCATGTAAACACTAGCAATGTAAACATTAACAATGTAAACAATACCAATGTAAACAATAACAAAGGTTTAGCAACAATACGAAAACATTCGCAGAAATCAACACAAAATAAAGCGAAAAGTAAAGAAATATCACAAAAAAATGTGATGATATCTGCGAGAAGATATTACAAATACAAGACACAACAGTGTATAAACAAAATAGTGTATGAAACTAAACAATATGAAAGAGTAGGCTAGCAAATACAAACAAATCAAAACAAAACTAAAGAGTGCGAAAAATAACGAAAACAATACTAACACATGTCATCACAACTAACAAAAAATAGCAACAGAAGTCGCTTTGCAAATTCCAGTATCGGAAATTTGCACACCCTACAGAAAACGCTCACGATAGACGACCTCTATGACGTGGTATGATCTAAGGGAGACACCGCCCAACCGAAAACCCGCAGAAACATAAACATATAAATATAAATATACAAATAACATATAAACATATAACATGTAAACAAAAGAATGAGAAATACAGAAGACTCAGTAGAAGTATAAGGGCACAGTTCACAATCAAACAGGCCACTTAACTTATGAAACTCCAATCGTCAGTACAGCAAAAAACAGGTGGTAATCAGCATTCTAAGATTGAAGATCCAACGTTGATCACACATCTGAACTTGCATCAAACAACTAAGACGATGGTTGAGACTTGAGCTTCTAAACAGTATAGGCAGTATACAGGTAGTGTAGTAACGGCACTTGACCTTCTTATACAACAGTAAATTGCTTGAATCGGTACTTGGCCTTCTCAAGAACTCGTAGCAACCAGAACTTGGCCTTCTCAACAACTACAGCAACCTGGAACCTTGATAGAAGCAACTTGTGTTATCCGGCAATATATACAACGCCGGGTACTGTCAAATTTCTTGCTTTATGGCAAAACTGCAATTTCGACATTTATCGGACAGCGCCGAGTAGTCTCAGAATTCTTTATGTTGATGTCTTGAAAAATGTTGAAATGTTGATATCATGTAGACTGAAGTGGGTAAGGGACCCCGTGCATGCTGGTACCAGAACAAACCAGCTTATGGCCACCAAATGTTGCGTAGCAAAATGTGTGTTGCGTATAAATGTTCCGTGGATGATGTCACATTTGCCACACAATGTTGAGGGTGCTATATTTCATCTGTTTTCCAAAGGTATGATAATACTGGCACTTGCAGAGTAGTGTATCACCCTCAGACACCAGGGATGATGAGGCAGAGTAACATGGTGTCTTTAGTCTGGTTTAAGTGTGTGACGTAAGGATAGAGTCAGATAGCTACAGTATCATACATGGACGTCACATCAGACCATACAACGTAGAAAGTCAATAAAGCAGGTATAGTACAACAGTCATTGTATCATCGACGTAGTCAATTCAACAGGAACAGCAGACAGCATCAAAATAATGTAAATCATATGCCTTTTAGGATATCGTAATCAGCTGTACATGTAGTCAGGTAGTAAACTTCCCCTTTCCATAAGAGCTAGTAGATATCAACTAGGAGATTAAATCTAGTCTCCTATATTCGACCTCAACAAGACAGGCATGTCTTTTGAGCGTCACATTATCGTCCTCTATGTTCCTTAAACAGCAAAGGTATCAAACCTAGATCCATCAATAGAGTTCAGGAAGCAAATGGTCCTTAGGACAGGCATCAATCGATGCGTGACAATATAAGTGGATCGTGAGCTGAGCAAACTCGTCATATCATAGACTCTATAATGAGGCAGGCTAAGCAAAAGTCAACATCACGAGATGGCGATAAAGTTACTCAGCAAAAAAGGATTCAGTTACCTGTTCATCAGGAATTAAATCACATAAATCACATAGATCACATATGCCTCCAGGCATTTGGAATAACGTAGAGATATATCATCTCAAAAAAGAAGGAACAACAATGATGATGACTCCTTCCTGAATAATCTAAGCGAAGACGTTAGCACACCGCTACGTCTCGCCTTACCAGCATTTTCGCTCAGACTCTCCTGGGCGGAAATCATACAAACACTCCCACAAACAAAGACATGCGCAGAACACCCGAATCGAATACAACTCAGCTAATTTACGAAACAAAGAATGTTCTACGATGTTCGACTAAAGATTCGAACCTTAAAAGGAAATGACATCGCAAGTTGCCAACTGTTTCTAGGAAAACGCTCCATACATGGTTATGACTTAAAATCGCTCACACACAAACTATCAACAACCCTAGCTATCAAGATAAGACAACTTCCTGGCGATGCTATCAAGATTAGACGACTGTAGAAATAAAAGTGACTACAATTCCACGAGTTACTTCCCATGCATTAAAAAATTGAATATAGTCAAAATGCATAGTCAGAATATATAGTCAGAATAAGTTGCAACAAGTTTAGCGCAACAGCCTTATTATGACATTTTTCAATGTTGTTACCCCGATCTGAAGGACTAACAATATGATTACTTTTGTTCTTTATTACAAGTTTATCAGGACTGACTATCACAGTCGGATTACTCTTATTGGCCTGACGCCAACAATCGTTCCTATTAAAGGCAGCATCGTTATTACGTGGGAACCCATATTTGCCACGAAAGGATTTGCTTGCATTGAGTGCATGTGGCTGACTCTTTGCATTAGCAACATGTTGACCATCAGGTTTATGTTGAAATCTATCCACTTTGGTAGTAGATAACAACTTATTGTATAAAACAATATCCAATAAACCGTCAACTCTTTTACGAAGTTTTGTAACTTCCATTTCTGTCATAGCTTTCTCTCTAGCAGCAGCTTTATGCATTTCTCATTGGTTTTATCTTCTCTATTATAATCCAACCTTGTAACATGTAACTGAGAAGCCAAAGTCTTCTCCTTAACAATACTATCTTTAAGATCCGTTCTTAATATTGTCATCTGAGATGTAGCTTCTAAAACCTTAGCCTTCTCTTGAACAAGTTCAAATTTGAGTGCTTCCATAGCACTATGATGAGTAGTCATAGGTTCATCCACTTTCTCATCTTTTTCTGGCTTCGCCTTCAACTGTGTTAACTCCAGTTGTAGTGACTGAATCTGAATCTTTAATTTCTCATTGTCCATTTTTACTTGTTTCAAGTCCCCGGTGCAAGCATTTTCTTTACAATACTGCTCGTATTGAGCCAAGCTCATATCACTTTCTAACCACTGTTCATATTTAGAAAAGCTCATCTCATCTTCAAATTCCTTTTTCTCCTTCATTTGAGATTGTTTTAATTTATTCTCATGAGGAAGAGCTAATGTTTCTATAATTTTCCACAGTAGTTTTAAATCAAGCGTGGAAGAGTTCACTTTATCCATCTGGTTATCCAATAATTGTTTTAATGAGGTTATCTCATCCTCTAACTCTTTTTTCTGTGTAAGAGGAAATCCAGCAGATTTATCATCATTCGCTGTCAACAGCGTCAACTTACTCCTTAATGTAGCATTTTCACAATTCATTACTGATAACTTATCAGTAAGAGCTTTCTTATCACTTTGAAGCTTATTTATCGTTTCCTTTAATGTATTCAACTCCAAAGCTAAGAGTTTCTCCTCATGCTCCATCCTTGCCTTTTCCATTCTCTCCTCAGCTTCTATGTCTAAATTTTTAATTTTCCTTTCAGCTTGAAGTTTTTTCTCACCAATTTCAGCTTGAAATTTTTTCTCTTCTGCTTCTTGCGCCTTGTCATTTTGACCCATCACAAATTCTTCTAATTTATCTCCAGTCATGCCAAGGGCTTTCTCTTGCGTGATAAAGTAGTCTAAAGTCGCCATAATGTTTAATAATATGTGACTAGTTACCTGAAATAATAATGCAATCTATTTCGAAGTAAATGGAAACAAGTTCTTAATAAACTTGATTAATCAGCTCACTTTATCCCAATCTCTGTGGGAGACAAGCCTTTATTAAGGTCTTGTATAATCAACTGTATAATAATAATAATAATCCACCACCAGTTGATTTTATACCACAAGTGCACTACACAGCTAATAGTGCATCATCATATATATTCATAAATAGCATATGTCAACAAACAACATAATAGTATATGTCAACCAACAACATAAACAAAGGACAATCATAAAAGACAATATGCAAACATTCGCAGGAATCAAATAAATCAAATAGGAAACTAAAGAAAATTATCACAGAACCTGTGATGACAACTGCGAGGAAATAAACAAAACAAATGACGTCACAGTGTATAAATATAAAGGGTGTATACAACTAAATGAAAGTAAAGATTAGACCTACAAATACAAACAAATCAAAACAAAACTGAAAAACAGAAAAATATTACAAAACAACGATAGGTACAGCTCGTCACAGCTAACAAAAATGGCAACAAATGTTGGAAGCAAATTTTCTATCAAGAAAATTGCACCTCTATGACCTCAATAGGACCTCTATGACGTGGTATCCCTATATTAGTCACCTGCCCAACCTACCCGCAGAAATATACACAACAATATCACATGTAAACATGTAAACATAAATACATATAGCATATAATAGACTGTTTTGCAACGAAGGCTCAGTTGTTACAATATAATGGTACTGTAATTTAAATAAATAATTAATTCTGGCCTTAAATATTACAAAGTTCAACACAACATAGCAGTGCAAGAAGATCCACCGTTGATGGTTCCTATAGCTATCACACGTAGGACTTCTGACTTCACTTGCACTGTACTTCTTGCAAAATAGTTAAATGTATGCTTGAAAAAAATGATGTGTAGACTGTCTGTATGAAGCAAACAAAGTCTGACCTAATTACAGCATTATGCTTGCCAGGACAAGTCACGTGAGAAAAATGCTGACATCGACTGTGGACTTGTACTGTTGGTGTTCGTGTGTCGTATCAGGCGTCAGGAAACAATCAGTAGTTGCATTCAAAATGGTGTACACTGCGAAGGTTAGACCCAGGAATCTGGCCGCCACATTGATGAGTGTTAACTGTATTGATGAATGTTAAATGTTGGAGTAGGATCGGTTGATGTGGTATAATTCTGGTTACCACATTGATACAGGTATTATGGTCAACTCAAACCGACACAGTGTTGGGCATACAGGTCACCTTGTCCATGGAGTATTGAGGCCCCGACAAGGGACAGTGTTTATGTTGAATGAGAGTGCAAATGTACGTTATGCGAATGGGTGGTACTGTTCTGCAAAGTTGACAAGTAATAAGGCACTCATTCACTCATGTATGAAAGTCAATGATGTCTGGAACTACTGTTGATAATTTCACACATTTAATAGGACGCAAACTCTGACGACACATATATAGTCACTGGAACAGTTTGGCAAAAAACATCACATGCTTGACAAAATGGTCTACGACATCAAATATGCATTCATATAGAATGTGGATACAACAGAACATTCGTAGCTAGTCCCTCAGGGTTCTAGTTGTATAACTTTCAAGCCTAACTGACTGATCGCGTCAGTTAATGTTTGTAAACGTCTATTATAAATGGCTCCCTGACAGAACCTCTTCTGTCGAGGAATTACAAGCCGTAAATCAGTAGGCTTAAGTGACGACAATCTTAAACCACAGTAGTGGGTTACCATAGTAGACAGATCTTTGTACCATCGTCAGATAATAAGGCATTACTGTTCTCCGAATGATGATCCGCTTAGGCAAAGGCGAGATCCAAAAATGGCTCCTAACTTCGATGAGCTTCGCTCACTCCGAAGCGGCATAATGAAGCATAAGTAAAGTGCGCTGTCCATCATATCAATAATGCTGTGTAGATTATATGCATAATAATGCAATGTATATCATACGAATAATGGTGCTGCTGGCAAAATGTCGTCTCGAAAATAGTCAATCATATACATGTGCAGACCATAACATGGCTGCAGATCTAGGCATTTGAAAAGGTACAGTAACTGTCTCTCTTTACCTTATAATCCTAGAAAAACACTAGAAAAAAATAGCACCCGCCTTCCTTTGGCGCTAAGAATATATTCTGGGGAGGAACATAGACATAATAGTCACACAGACGAGGTCGCCTTCCCCCAGAATTTCACAGCAAAGAACAAATCTTCGGACTTCTGTCCGCACAGCGATCAGGATCCGCCCATCATCACGGAAGTCTCTCTCGACAACCACGATTCGACACATGCGCAGAAACGCGTGACCCCAGAGTTCTACTCAAGATGGGCCGACGTAAATCTAAGTAGGAAACAGTATTTCTCAACAAAAAGTGTTAACAGATAAATAAATATCTTTCTATACATATCTCTATATCCATTGCCTACAAAAGAATCTGTGCGTAAGTCACTTACATAGCACTAGCTGGTCATTGGGGTGAATAAATTTAAATTAGACTCACACAAAGTTATTTTACAGCTAGACCCTACACAACGTGAGACTCCCTGTTTTCAACAACGTGAGAATCCCTGTGAACAAAACACACACGTCTGGTTGTTGACTCATATACTCACAAGGCCAGCACTCAATGAATTTTCACAACGCATCAACTATCGATTAGTTTCTCCATTAAACAAGTTGTGGTTAACGCGCAAACAAAGTTGGACACGTTTCAAGAGACTAGTGTTTTAGCGTGACATTTCGTCTTCTTTTAAAAGAATTATATATATTTATTACACTTAAAGAGCCTTTGTTATCTATGCTGTCTAAATATGATATATATAAATATCATGTGTATACGTATTAATATCTGTTGTAAAATACATATTGTATAAATATTGTATAAAAAGACAACACAATGCCGAGTCATACACAATACAACAACACAAGAATATCTACACAAAAATGGTATAGCCAAGTCTCTAACACTTCACCCCTCCTCTTCATGCTGGCCCTGCTATAGTGACGTCTCTAACACTTCACCCCCACCTCTTGATGGTGACCCTAGTAAAGTCTCTAACACTGCACTCCACCTCTTCATGGTGAACCGAGTATAGCCATGTCTCTAACACTTCACTTCCGCCGGCCGATGTCTTTAATCTACCACCGAAAAAAAGAGACCTACACACACACAAAAAATGGCACAGTCAAGTCTCTAACACTACACTCCCACCTCTAGGCGTTGACCCAAGTATAGTGACACGTCTCTTTCACTCCCACCTCTAGATGTTGGTCCTCTTATAGACAGGTCTCTAACACTTCACTCCACCTCTCAATACTGGCCCTAGTATAGTGACGTCTCTAACACTTCACTCCACCTCTTCATGCTAGACCTGGTATAGACAAGTCTCTAACGCTTCACTTCCACCTCTCCTTGTTGTCACACCCACCTGCTACAACCCAACACACATAGACACACACACACCCGCACATACCCACACCCACACACATACACATAACCACGCACGCGAGTGCCCACACATACACACACAGGCGCACAACATGTACACATATGAACACACACACGCGCACTCAAATAAGTAAGTCTCTAACACTTCACTCTCATCTCTCGATGGTGGTACACCCGCTTGTTACAACTCAACATACACACACACACACAACCAAACCCGCACATGCGCACATCCACACACACAGACACATAACCACGCACGCGAGCACCCACACACACACATACACACACACAAACACATAATCTACCACCGAAGAAGAAGGAGAATTCTACCAAGCGGCTGAGACTTGTGGTTTCGTTTGACATTATTTTAAAAGAATTAAATAAAGCTATCCGACCTTTTAACTACAACGCTAGACATTTACAAGATGTAGTTACCAATGTTTGTGGGCCTTACGCCCTTTATTTCATCTTGGTCAAAGCTCGCGGTAGTACTATCCAACGCGGCGTACTGGCCTTTGCGGCTTAACAACACGACAACGATCGATTAGTTATTCAATTAGTCAGACCCTGGCTAGCACACCACCGGACTGTTTTTTCCTTCATAAATGATGGCGTGATAACGACAGACACTCATCTTGTTGAAGATGCTTACACGAAAAAGAAGTGACAGACTCGCCAAGTACTCCGAACCGACTGTGTTCTGAGAGCTCCTAGGCGTATACGAAAAAGAAGTGCGGTTATACGTCACCCATAGATCAACTAACTTTGCCAATAAATATATAAAATGTATCTAGTGTTTTCTCTTTTATATTTCTATATATGTATAACTAAATATCGTCTATCTGTTGTAATATTGTCTAAATATATGTATAACTAAATATCGTCTACATATTGTAAATATAAATATTGTCTACCTGTCCGTAATATGTACATATAACTGTTTGTAAAATAATCAACACACAACACGTAACACAACAACAATACACCCCGCCATTATTGAACTTATATTTTTTATATGTATATGTATGTATGTATATATGTCTAAATAACACACCCAACATCACACAAAAATCCCCCTAACCTAACTCCGCCGTCTACATTACAACCATGGATCGTCACCTACGCCACTACAAAAACCTACACTCGCTTAAAAAAAAAAAACCCTACTAATCCAACATTATCGATTTTTATATTTTCCTCTTTAACGCAGGTATTCTTTTAAAAGAGATCATTAACTATATACTTCTATCTAACACTTCACTCGTGAGTCATACACACAACCACCAGCTACACCCCAACACACATCCATGAGTCATCATCGCCAGTCAAAAAAACAATACCCGGCAAGTCTCTAACACTTCACTCCTGAGTCATACACACAAAAAGCCCCCCTAACCTACACCCCACTATACATCGTCATCCTCCCCCTCGCACAAAAACAATACCCGCTTTCTTAAAAAAACCCATTAGTAACCTAAGCCCCCGTTATCGATTTTTATATTTTCCTCTTTAACTCAAGTATTCTTTTAAAAGAGATCATTAACTATATACTTCTATCTAACACTTCACTCCTGCGTCATACATACAACCACCAGCTACACCCCAGCACACACCCATGAGTCATCACCGCCAACCAAAAAACAATACCCGTTCCCTTAAAAAACCCGTTAGTAACCTAAGCCACCGTCACCACAGATGCATCCTGACAACGTCACCACATCTCCGTATATATGAATGTATATATGTATGTATATATGTCTAAACAAACACACCCAACATCACACAAAAATCCCCCTAACCTAACCCCGCCCGCTACATTACACCCATGCATCGTCACCCTCGCCCGCACAAAAAAACCTCCACTCGCTTCAAAAACCCCTACTTATCCAACATTATCGATTTTTTTAAATTTTCCGTTATTATCGATTTTTTATATTTTCCGTCATTATCGATTTTTTTATATTTTTTATATATATCTTGTCTAAGAATTTTGTATACACAACACGCCCGCCATTATCGAACAAATTTATTGCTATATAACAAGTCATGCGTCTGATCGTCAGAGGAAGTCCCCCGGCTACAATATATCGCTATATAAAAAGTCATGCGCCGCCGCCTGAAATTTCTCCGCCTGAAATCGATCGAGTATTTTGCTATATAAAAGTTATGCCCCTCCGCCTGAAAACGACTCGTTTCTGCCATTATATACTACTTAGGTGGCCATGGTGTTCCAACAAGCTCGTACACCACTGATGTTCACGAGGCGACCATGTCTTCAGTGTTTGTATATAAATGAATAATTCATGGTAGTATGTTACAGAGATAGCGTGATACGATAGTGTCTACTGTGCAGAAAATAACAAAATACATGAATAAATCACATGTTATGATTTATGGATAAGATATAACCTTTGCCTTCCACTTATGGATGCCAAGTCACTTCTGTACTTGCTGGTATGTCGTAAGTTTCCAAGCAAGAACTAGCCATGATATATTTGGCTAACCAATTAATTGTTATGCTTCCTGACAATGCCGGTGGAGGTTATCTCTAGTTAGCGTCATTGGCTTCATGTATACCCTTTTTGTTATGTCTGGTACAATCAAATTGTAAACAAAATCTGAAATAAAAGGATATTAGTCATACATATCTTTAATAAACTTGCATACCCTCTAGGATTAATAAGCGTACAGTGAGGCTGTTTCTGATGAAGTATATCCGCCCTGCATGCAGTTAAAAAAACTTTTCTTGCAGATACTGTCTTCCAGTCTCTCACTCTGGCGTCTGGATTTTGTCTGTGTGATTTTTAAATGGGCCGCTCTGTCCTTATATTTGGGCGACTCTCCCGTACGAGAATGCAACGTCTGAAGTCCGCTTAGATTTTCGTTTAATCTCTTGGTTTGAGGAAATCTGTGCTTTTTCTGTACTTGTTTTCTCTTCTTTTCACTACACACTTATATCTTTCCTTCCTTCCTAGGTTTCCTTTTATTTTCCCAATAGGAAGCGTTCATTCTATCCATGTTTTATCGAAATCCGTTTAGGTATGTATTTATAATAAATTTTTAAAGATCATGAGCTAACTTTTAGCAGATGTGATGACTATTAAAAATATCAATTATTTTTAAAACTACTTACATTTGAATAATATCCTTTTGGATATTACTCATATTTTATCTCCTTATGTATTATAGTTTTAATATCTTTCAACCAGGCCTGCTCTTGTAGCTTTAGATTTTCTTTCCTGACAATGCAAATTTTTAAGGTCGGCCATGTTTCATATATTCGCTCCTTCATACACTTTCACAATGCTGTTCGGCTTAGGCGTCAACTTCAAAGCAAGACCCACCGCGTTGTCCCTGCACTCTTATCGCTATGTGTGTCGCGTTACACATTTTATCACAATCAAAGCAAGTGGTACACAATTTTGCCACACATAGGACAAGGAAAGACAACGGAAAAAAAACCCACCAACTTAAAAACAACAAATACTAATATAAATTAAAACCAAAAACTACAAAAGACGAGAGTTAATAAAATATAACACAAAACTAAAAATATAATAACACCAAACACCCTGATTATAACCAAATCTT
Source organism: Oreohelix idahoensis (assembly GCA_024509875.1). Taxonomy (NCBI): domain Eukaryota; kingdom Metazoa; phylum Mollusca; class Gastropoda; order Stylommatophora; family Oreohelicidae; genus Oreohelix; species Oreohelix idahoensis. The sequence goes on from JAMPIV010016156.1 coordinate 227,464, forward strand.
AGGTTGAACAGAGTAGACCAAGATGGTGGAAGAACATGTGCAAAAATGGTCAGCTGTTAAGTGCCATCTCATCTTCCTCATCACCTTTTTAAACAAACAAAAAAAAACCAAAAAAAAAGTCGCAAAGGGACTTTGTGAAACTTGGTTAGCTGTTTCCTTTTGTTTGAATAACAAAACGTGCTGGGTTCGAATCACGGTACCGACACGCTCCAGTCTACCCAGCTGTAAATGGGCACCTGACTCTGCTCTTTAAGTTAGGGAAGGAAAAGACAACGAGGAAGGGAACTGGTCACCCCACCTCTCAATGCTGGACCTAGTAGGGTGAAGTCTCTAACACTTCACTCCCCTACGGCAGTCTACTAAGGGGCTGTCTTTTTTATTATCCAGATATATTCTTCTTCTCAGTATAATTATTATACGGGCAATTACACAACACGCCGTGTTTTCAAATTAGAAAAACACAAAACTCGAACATTAACCGCAGAGATAATGAATGTTTATTTAGGCGTACATACTGGCACCCGTATATCTCGTTATATTCCTTCTATTCGCACAAGATAACTTTTGTGGCAATTTATTTTATTATGATGGGCGTTAAAAGCTGTTGAAAATGTATATTTTGACGTAAAGTGTGTCGTGCAGATAGCGGGGTTGTGGTGAGTAGCGTGGACTGTAACACACGGCTGTTCCACCAACTGTTCTTACGAGTTTTTCTCAACACTATCTTTTATACTTTCAAGTAGGCTAGTCTTTCTTTCTTTCCTTTTACATTGTTGCATTCTTTTAAATTAATATGTAAAATGCGTGTGAGAATAAATGAATTCAGTATAAAAGGTGAGAGAAAGGAAGGGCAGAATGTTAGATGGGCGTGCGTGCCCAATTCTCTTACTTAGTCGTTCGCCTTCTACCGTGAGGTGTAGAGGTTTGGAAGAGAGAGCGCCAGACTATCTTATCGGCTGTCTTCCTCCTGGCCTGGTTCCATTCTAGTCCTCGGTCCTTCAACGATTGTCTAATGTTGTCCTCCCAGCGGACTCTGGGTCGTCCTGGGGGTCTGGATCCCTGGCTCTTTGTTTCCCATGCTTGTCGTGGTAGCCGATCTTCTCCCATTCTGCAGACATGGCCAAACCATCTTAGTTGGGACTGTTCTACTTGGGTCTGCAGGGGGTGGAATTTTAGGCCTTGACGTATCGTCTGGTTGCGGACCATGTCTCTTCTTGTTACTTCAACCACCTTCCTCAGAATGTTAGATGGGCGTGCGTGCCCAATTATCAACCCTTTGAAAATAAACGTTTGTGCTTTCTACCTTTCTTTCTTTTCTTTCTTCATTTTCTTTCTTTATTCTTTCTCTCGCTGTCTCCCCTTCTCTCTCTCTCTCTCTCTCTCTCTCTCTCTCTCTCTCTCTCTCTCTCTCTCTCTCTCTCTGTCTCAATCTCTCTGATGTGTTAGCATGTTTATCCAGTTTTTCTCTACACTTCTTCTTGAAGTACCATGCCTAGTGGTATAGGAGATCATGTCTTTACACAACTTCCTGTCTCCAGTACAATTTATCAATTCTGCTGTTGACTTTTTTCCATGCCACGATGTCAAACTGTCCAGTATCTGCTCTTTTTGTCTTCTCTTATCTCTTTTTCCTTCAATCTTACCTGTTGTTATGATATGTTCAATCTTACCTGTTATTACAATATATTCAATCTTACCTGTTGTTACGATATATTCAATCTTACCTGTTGTTACGATATGTTCAATATTACCTGTTGTTACGATATATTCAATATTACCTGTTGTTACGATATGTTCAATATTACCTGTTGTTACGATATATTCCAGCTTTCCTCTACTCATAACATGCCCTAACAAAAGTGGATTGCTTCTTTCTAACTTGTGAAATAAGTTTCCTTTGTGCATTGGCCTCTTTCAGGACATCCTCATTACTCTTGTTTACTGTCCATGGTATTTTTAATATTCCTCTGTAAAACCACATCTCTGTGACCTCTAGTGCCTTCCCTCCTTGTTTACTAACTGTCCATGACTCACTTCCCATATTCTCTACATTATTATACTACTCGTCAAAAGTCAAGGGCCACCCTATTATTTTCAATACACTTTTATATAATCGCATAGAATGATTAAATGAAGGAAGTTTTTAGTAAAAATGGGTGCAATATCTTCCTCTGACAGTCCTCTATGCACGTTAAGCATAAAAACAACTCACCGACAACCATGGTGATCACGTGCAATTTGGTTTGCTGACCATAAATTCACATTTTTAATCTGTTTTTTTCAAACTTCCGTACAACCAAACAGGTGAAGTAATCGTGCTGATTGACATTCCACGTGCAATGGCGACTTTTCATGAACAGAGTTCACTCTTAATTTGTTTTACAATCAGCAGACTTAGGGTAGTTTCATCACTTGCAAAAACATGCCACGGAGAAGAAGTCTTGACATCTTACAAAGAATGAGGGCTATAGCGTGGGTTGAAAGTGGTTTATCTGTCCGTGAGGTTGCTAGACGGCTTGCAGAGTCTCACTCTACTATCCAAAGAATTTTGGAGAGATTTCAGGCCACAGGAAGTGTGGAGGATCGCCACCGGCCAGGTCGCCCTAGATGCACCAATAGACATGATGACCGGTACTGATGCGTGATGCCATATGATGATGGATGGTATCCGCATGTCTGGTTTTGTGTAGTGTGTAGATGTGTTCAGTCAAAACAATGTTCATACAACAATAACAGGGCAATCCACATAGGACGTCAGTAAACTCACGACGTATAAAGTCAATGAGTCTTGAAACAGCCGTTGACGTTTTTCTTTATTATTTATTGTGGACGCCACAGTGACAAAATGGTTACGCAAATGTGTAGGCACATCAAACAGTCATTATCACAGCAACATTCAATACAGCAATAGACGGTAGACAGCATTACAATGATGAGTCAGATGCATGTTATATTTCATAGTGCTGTAAATGTAGTCAGGTGGAAAACTCCATCCTTTTCTATAACAGCCAGGAGATAACCAGATGTATGAGATCAGTTCACTCTCCTTAGTTTGACTTCAGCAAGACAGACACGTCTGCCGAAGTATAAATAATGTCCACAAAAATATCCTCTAGATAATAAAGGTTTTCCAAACCTAATTCATTTAACAAAGTAGCAAGTAATGGTCCTTGGTACATGCATCAACCGATGCAGTACAATGCAGCGACATGTGAGCTGGGAAAAAAACATCTCGTGGCGACGACTTTCGGAGACAGGCTATGAATCGAAATCGCTCACGACCCAAAATCGATAGAGTTAATGAAAAAGTCAATTTACCTTGCTTTCATGAAATACACAGAAATATCACGCCTCCCGACATGTGGGAAAACACTAGAGGTATTATCTCGAATAAACGAAATATCCATTAAGAGGACTACACATCCCTGACAGAACAAAAAATAGCGGAGATCCCCTCTTCAACGAGGCATCTCTTTCGCCATTCCAAATCGCTCACTCCACTAGTCGTGGGCGGAAACCGATCGACCAAACAACAAGACAAGTCATGCGCAGTCCAGCGCAAAAATGACCACAGCTCAAACTTAACTGCATTCGATACCAACGCGAGAAGACAAATGCTTACCGAGAAAAGTGACTATAAATTCCAAGCAGTTGTTGCCCTTGCGTTATAAAACAGACATTGAAACAAAACGATGTTGCGAGAATTTATCACGCAACATATCACCACCTCCTCCCGATAAAAAAAAATGTGGAACATATTTTTTTTTTCAATATCAAAGAGCAAGCGATAAGCGGCTCAAAACGCACGAATTATGCGCTGATAATTAACTAAATTGCCAAACAATAGGCTAATTATAGAGTGTCTGGTGAGGATATACCTCAACAGAAAAATAAATATGTCTCAAAAAATATTCACATCGGGGAGGTGTCACCAACACACATCACGTTAGCATGTAAACACAATATACGTATGCAAGTTACCATAATCATCATTAAACAGCATACTCTAATATTGTCTTTAAAAATGGATGTTCAAATCTGATAGGAAAATTTAAATAGTACATTCTTTGACATGTAATGACATAAGTACATAGTAAAGTTAAACTACATGACGATCCAGGATATATGCTCTGGTATTCCGAGGGTAAGTACACAATCTAGAACTCGTCATGCTTGAAACTAGTAAGGTAAGTCCTCAGCTCAACAATGACATTCTGAGAAAGTACAAGCAATATAATGCTAATTAATAACTAATATGCTTCATAAGGTACAATACATTATTAATAATTGTGGCTGTTTAGTAAACTAACGGCCCTTATATTAACTACTCAGTCCTCCTCTATCATCTTAAAAAACGAACAGAAGAAGATGACAACAAAGCACGATAGTGTGTACATATAAAGTAAGTACAGATGTGCTAATCTATTGTAGAAATATAGGTGTGTTATGACTCTGTAATATATAGGAATATAGGACAGAAGTATTAGTTGGAGTCATGTGGGCATCTAGACAAAATGTCAGCCATCACATTATCCGCACCACGGATAGCTCGTACCGTGAAGTGAAAAGGTTGAAGAGCTATAGCATATCGAGTGGATCTCGAACTCTTCAAATTCTTAGTCTGAATAGCTGTAAGAGCTTTCTGATCAGTCTCTAGAATGAACTGTGCGCCCAGGAGGAATCTTTGTAGTTTTAGAATTGACCAAACCATCGCTAACAACTCACGGTCTAAAACCGAGTAGTTCCTCTCTGCCGCATTTAGTTTTCTAGAAATGTACATAACAGGATGCAGAGTATTTGCATATTCTTGCATCAGTGCTGCTCCAATCTCAGTGGATGAAGCATCACTCCGAAGAACAAAAGTCCTATCAAGAGTAGGTAATCTTAAGATGGGAGGAGAAGAAAATATATTCTTGATTTGGTCTAGTGAAGATTGGCATTCTTCAGACCAACGAACCAGATTAGGCGAACCTTTCTTCAACAATGTTGAGAGAGGTGCCATGATCGAAGATAAATTTGGAATAAATCTCCCATAAAATTGAATTAAACCTAAGAGACTCCTAACTTGTTTCTTCGTTTTAGGAACAGAGATGTTCAGTATTTTGGAAGTATTGTGGTCTTCTGTCTTCAAGAGACCATGACCAACACGATGACCCAGGAAAGAGATTTCACCAAAACCAACAAAAGCTTTAGAAGGTTTTGCTGTCAAATTATTCGTCATATAACCCTAAATAGTGATCTTCCCAGGTATCACTGAAGAGACAGATGTCATCTAAGTATGCGATGACATCCGAACGATGTGACAGAATTCGACGCATCATGCGAACGAAAGTGGCAGGAGCGTTCATGAGACCAAAAGGCATAACATTCCATTGAAATAGACCCCTAGGTGTAGAAAAAGCAGTAAGAGGTTTGGCATGCTCTGCTAAAGGCACTTGCCAATAACCTTTAGACAAGTCAAGTTTAGTGAAGAATCTAGAATTAGAAAGTCTAATCAGTAGATCTTCTAACAAAGGCATCGGTTCAGCGTCGAACTTTGTGACCTGATTTAATTTGCGATAATCAACGCAAATTCGTATGTTCTTATCCTTCTTCCGGACAATAACCATGGAAGAAGAATATGGTGAAGTCGATGGTTCAATTATATATAATTGAATCATTTCATCCAATTCCTTTTCCACTTGCGACTGAAAGTGTATAGGAATAGGATACGGCCTAACCCTAATTGGATTATTGTCGGTAAGAATTATGTCATGTTCTATGACATCTGTGTGTCCAGGAATGTCAGTGAGAACATCCTGAAATGTTTGTAACATCGACGAGACTTGTCGATGTTCGTCACCAGAAAGATTAGGAGAAACAGAAACGTTTTTCCAAGATTCCGTAGAATGTAATGGAACCACTGGAAGGGGAAGGTTGACATCAGAGAAGGTAGCTTCCTCATCCTGAATGACAGACAGGGATGAATAATGACCGTGAGGTGCAGGAGCATCATCCGTTGCCTGGAAAATAGGCAGCAAATAGTCCGGACGTTCGTGAAATTCCGAAAGCATGTTTATGTGGAAAGTTTTATGCTTTCCATCAATATCGACCACATAGTCAACATCGGAAATCCGAGAGACTATTGCATACGGACCTTTCCATGCAATAAGAAGTCTATTTTCCCTACTGGGGAGTAGGACGAATGCTTTGTCACCTGGACAAAGTTGTCGTAGACATCTATTCTTGTTAGCAAACTGTCTTGCCTTCTCTTTAGCAATTTCTGATGAAGCAGTTGCTAGCTTACATGCCTCAATGATCTTTTGTCTAAGAGCAATGACATACTCATATGAGGATTGAGTTTCATCGCTAATATCATCGGCAGTGATGAGATCGTGTAATAAAGACATAGGGCCGCGTGGACGCGCGCCAAAGACAAGTTCGAAGGGAGAAAATCCTGTGTGTTCATTAGGGACTTCTCTATAGGCAAAGAGAGCCGCGGGTAAAACCCTGTCCCAATCTTGAGGATGATCTTCAGTTATCTTACCAAGCAAAGTCTTGAGCGTTCTATTCAGGACGCTCAACTAACCATTAGACATAGGATGGTAGATACTACTGAGAGATCGTTCAATATGTAAGGTAGACATTACCTGTGACATAGTGTCAGATATGAGTTGAGTGCCATGGTCTGACAATATTTCTCTGGGGAACCCCAAGCGAGAAAATATCAACCAAAGAGCATCTGCGATATCTGTAGTAGATATGCTCTTAAGAGGAATAGCCTCTGGCCAACGTGTGCACATATCGACACATGTAAGGATAAACTGATGTCCTCTGGCCGACTTGACCTTAAAAGGGCCAATAATATCTATGGCCATTTTCTGAAACGGCCGAATAGGAATGTCAGCAGCCTGGATAGGCGCAGCATGTCGTGGTCCTCTAGATTTGACCTCCTGACATACCTTGCATGATCGGCAGTAAATACGAATGTCCTTATTGACAAAAGGCCAAAAGAAAGCCGCAAGGACTCTCGACTTCGTACGGGAAAAACCCATATGTCCAGCACATTGCGAGTCATGAGCATGTTGTAATATTTGGACTCTCATGCTCTTGGGAACAAGAATTTGCGAATGTGCCGACGTAGTCGAATCTTGTACCATACGTACAAGTACGCCGTTTCTCATTGCAATCCAAGATTTTCTATTTGTATCCTGATTCGGATCACCTTTCTTCGCAAGAACGAAGAATTTTTTTAAAGAAGGATCTTCTTCTTGCAATTTTATGAAAGAGTCACGAGTGATTACTAAGTGACTATCTTGGCTATCAACTTCATTATCACTATTCAGTGAAGTTTCGGGTGTTTGTAGAGCTTGTGCTCTTGTAACCACTGCATTTGTAGCTTGCATGTTATTATCTTCCCAAGCAGCAATCTGCTGTGGGGTACACTCCCTAACTCCGTGAATACGACCAATAATAAGGTCCGCAATAGGATTAGGTAAGAGACAAGCATGCACATCTCCAGTAAAGAAAGGAGTGGCAATGCGAATTACAGCAGTAGGATATTTTTCTAGAGTGCCGCCAAATGTGACACATTTAATAACCCTTCCTGTAGCACAAGATGGATCTACAAGCGATTGTCTAACACCAATAGTGGTGCATCCGGAATCGAAAAGTAGTGAGACCGGAGTATCATTAACAAGACCCTTATGTAGGATTAAAGAACCCCTCCCGTCATGCGCAACAGCAGCAGGAAGAGCGGGAAGTGGGTGACCACAACTCAAAGTAGTTATGGTACCCGGTTCGAATAAAGTACTGCATTGGGGGCATTTGTTTGCTCTCTCAAAGTCAAAAGCAGAACCAGTGACAGCGTCAAAGTTTTTATTATCAACACCATGATTACAGGCTCCCTCAGTTTCCTGTTGTACAGCATTAGCCTGCTGATATCTCTTTTTTTTGTGTTGAGATCTACCCCGACTATTATTACCTCTGAAGTTATCAAAGTTATTATTATCTCTGCAGTTATTATTGTCTCTATTGTAATTGTTATCCTGGTTCGAATTCCAGTTTCCACGATTACTATCATGTTCACATTGATGCGAACATCTATTTGTTTGGTTCTGAGGTCTTCGGCAGGAATAACCTCTATTACCATATCCTCTTTTGAAATGCCTATAATTATTAGGGTGATAGTAACGAGTACTATCAGGTTGTCTCCAATTCTTCGAAGAAGAATCACCATGAAATTGATTTCCATGATTTTGACAGAAATTACCGCTACCCTTTCTATCAAAATTTTGTTGGGATCTACGAGCAAAGTTTTGACCATACGGAGCTGCCGAAGCAACTGGTAAACCTTCTTTCACCTTAGAGTTACCCATGGTTATGTGTGGGTGCGCAGTTACGTATTGGCAACAGAAAATCTTCCATTTCTTTTATTGTTTTAGGTTTACGTTCATGAAGGAAAGCAAGGAAAGACTCATTGACAGACGACATGACTTTGTCTCTAAGTATTAAGTCCATAAGTCCTTCATAAGTTTTTTCCGTCTTAGATAGTTCAACCCATCGTGAGAAAGTAATGCGTATTCTTGCAATAAACTCGGAGAATTCAACTCCATTTTCAGGTAACATGTTTTTAAATTGTAGACGATAGCCGTCTTCGTTAAGCTGATATTTCTTTAACAAAGCGGCCCTGACAACCTCATAATTGTTCTTGTCAGGTTCATCCACCATATTTTAATATACTTAGAGCTTTACCTGTCAGTATCCCTGATAACTGATAAACATATTTTGCTTTGTCTATGTTATGAGCTGTACATGCTTGTTCAAATCTGTCCAGATAGAACATTATGTCATCACTGGAAGGACTAAATGTTGGTAACTTAATCTTAAAAGTATCATTATTAGCCTTACCAGAAGATGAACCCTTGTTTGAATCATTACCATTACTCATGCTTGTCAATTTCAATTTTTCCAACTCTAAAGCTAAGACCTTTTCTTCATGTTCCATTTTTGCTTTCTCTTTCCTCTCATCAGACTCTCTCTGTAATCTTCTTTCCTCAGCCTGAGCCTCTTTTTGAAGTCTTTCATTTTCAGCTTCTTTTTCAAGTCTTTTATTTTCAGCCTCTTTTTCAAGTCTTTTATTCTCAGCCTCTTTTTCAAGTCTTTTATTCTCAGCCTCTTTTTCAAGTCTTTTATTCTCAGCTTCTAGCTGTAGCTGGAGTTTTCTTTCCTCAGCTTCTGATTCCCTTTTTTGTTTTTCCATTTCCATTTGGAATCTTTTTTCATCCACCTGCATCTGCAGTTTCTTTTGTTCAGCTTCCATATGCAGTTTCTTTTGTTCAGCTTCCATTGCTTTATCATATCGAGCAGTTGCAAATTCTTCTAACTTATCACCAGTCTTGCCAAGCAATTTACCCTGCTCAATAAAGTGCTCAAATGTAGACATGTTGTCTAACATATGAGTCCAAAACCTGAAATAATTAACTAATTTATTTCAAACCTAAGTGTAACAAGTCTTAATTAAACACTTGTATATTCACATCACCTTATATTATCCCAGTCTCTGTGGGAAACAAGTCTCCAATCAAAGAACTTGTATATGAAATATCAGCACTCAATTCTTGATCATAAGTGCACTTCTCATTCAATAGTGCACGACACTATTCATCATTCATTTATCATCAGTGTAGTAGTAACAGTGCATTAGCATAGCCCATTAACTAATTACTATAACTGTAAACAATGACTATGTAAACACATGCAGAATGTAAACATTGAAAATGTAAACAATACAAACAATGTAAACAATAACAATGTAAACAATAACAAAGATCAGCAACAATACAAAAACTTTCGCAGAAATCAACTAAAAATAAAGCAGAAATTAATGAAATATCACAAAAAATGTGACGATATCTGCGCTATAATTAAACAAAATACATGACACCACAGTGTATAAACAAAAATGTTGTATGAAACTAAATTATAGACAAGAGTAGGCTAACAAATACAAACAAATCAAAACAAAACTAAAGAATGCGAAATAATAACGAAAACAATATTAAAACATGTCATCACAGCTAACATAAATAGCAACAGAAGTCGCTTAGCAAATTCCAGTATCGGAAGTTTGCTTACCCTACAGAAAACGCTCACAATAGACGACCTCTATGACGTGGCATAATCTAACGGAGACACCACCCAACCGAGAACCCGCTGAAATATAAACATATAAATATACGAATAACATATAAACATATAACATATAGAATGAGATGATACACAGAAGACTCAGCAGAAGTATAAGGGCACAGTTTACATACAAACAGGCCACTTAACTTATAGGCTTCCAATCGTCGAACAGCAGAAAAACGGATGTCAATCAACGTCCTAAAGAGCGAAGCTCCAACGATGATGGCACATCTGAACTGCTTCCACTGCTAACACGATGGTACAAGAGCTTCTGAAATACTGTGTGTTGAGTTGTTTCGGCACTTGACCTTCTAATCCAAAAGTAAGTTGATGGAAATCGGTACTTGGCCTTCTTCAGAAAGCAACCCGTTTCAACCGGCACTTGACCTTCACAAAAACGACAGCACTGGAACCTTGACAGCAGCAACTTGCTTGACTTGCGTAAAAGATAACAGCAGTCCGAGTTATCCGGCAACATGTAACAACGCCGGGTACTGTCAAATTCTTGTTTCCGTCAAAAAATTGAAATTTTGACTTTTACCGGGCAACGCCGAGTACTTTGAAAATTTTGAAGATGTTGACTGTATTGAAGAATGTTAATTTCTTGAAGGATGCTGATGAATTCTTGTTGAAAATGAAGTGGGTAAGGGACCCCGTGTTTGCTGGTACCAGAATCAAACCAGCTTATGGCCACCAAATGATGCGTGATGCCATATGATGATGGATGGTATCCGCATGTCTGGTTTTGTGTAGTGTGTAGATGTGTTCAGTCAAAACAATGTTCATACAACAATAACAGGGCAATCCACATAGGACGTCAGTAAACTCACGACGTATAAAGTCAATGAGTCTTGAAACAGCCGTTGACGTTTTTCTTCATTATTTATTGTGGACGCCACAGTGACAAAATGGTTACGCAAATGTGTAGGCACATCAAACAGTCATTATCACAGCAACATTCAATACAGCAATAGACGGTAGACAGCATTACAATGATGAGTCAGATGCATGTTATATTTCATAGTGCTGTAAATGTAGTCAGGTGGAAAACTCCATCCTTTTCTATAACAGCCAGGAGATAACCAGATGTATGAGATCAGTTCACTCTCCTTAGTTTGACTTCAGCAAGACAGACACGTCTGCCGAAGTATAAATAATGTCCACAAAAATATCCTCTAGATAATAAAGGTTTTCCAAACCTAATTCATTTAACAAAGTAGCAAGTAATGGTCCTTGGTACATGCATCAACCGATGCAGTACAATGCAGCGACATGTGAGCTGGGAAAAAAACATCTCGTGGCGACGACTTTCGGAGACAGGCTATGAATCGAAATCGCTCACGACCCAAAATCGATAGAGTTAATGAAAAAGTCAATTTACCTTGCTTTCATGAAATACACAGAAATATCACGCCTCCCGACATGTGGGAAAACACTAGAGGTATTATCTCGAATAAACGAAATATCCATTAAGAGGACTACACATCCCTGACAGAACAAAAAATAGCGGAGATCCCCTCTTCAACGAGGCATCTCTTTCGCCATTCCAAATCGCTCACTCCACTAGTCGTGGGCGGAAACCGATCGACCAAACAACAAGACAAGTCATGCGCAGTCCAGCGCAAAAATGACCACAGCTCAAACTTAACTGCATTCGATACCAACGCGAGAAGACAAATGCTTACCGAGAAAAGTGACTATAAATTCCAAGCAGTTGTTGCCCTTGCGTTATAAAACAGACATTGAAACAAAACGATGTTGCGAGAATTTATCACGCAACAGGTACCTTTTGTTGTCAGCCCTGCGCCATCGAACAGTGACTTGTTCCACTCTAAGATGTCAGCTGAGACAAACTGTAAACGTTAATGTCAGTCAAAGCACCATTCGCAGACGTTTACATGAATTTGGACTGGCTGCTCGACGTACTGCAGTCAGAATCCCTCTTACTTCTGCTCATCGCAGAGCCCGTGTTGCTTGGTGTCGCGAGCACATCCGATGGACAAGGCAACAATGGAGTCAAGTTCTCTTCACTGATGAATCTCGCTTCACTGTGTCATTCAATGATGGCAGGATTCGAGTTTGGAGACGACCAGGAGAGCGATTTACTGATGACACAATTCGAGAGGTGGATCGTTATGGTAGGGGTTCTGTCATTGTCTGGGGAGGCTTCTACAGACACGGCAGGACCCTACTCTACATCATCCAAGGCAACTTGACCGGCCCAAGATACCAGAACGAAATCTTGAGACCAATTGTTCAGCCTGCTCTGGAGGCCATAGGTGGTAATGCCATCCTCCAAGATGATAAACGCTCAATACAAGTGATGTTCAATACCTGTGCTCCACAGAGATCTGATGGGGTCCATCGAGCTCGTGTGGTGAATGAGTTTATTCAGCAACATGGGATCATCAGGATGGCGTGGCCAGCTCATTCACCAGACCTTTCTCCGATTAAGCACCTCTGGGATGTCCTTGGTCGAAGATTGTCAACAAATCACCTCCTGCCAATGGATGTTGCACAGCTGACTGCATTTCCGCTTCAGGAATGGCAAGCTGTTCCTCAGGATACTCTTCGGACCCTTGTGGACTCGATGCGTCTACGCTGTCTTGAATGCCTTGCTGCAAACGGTGGTCATACCCGATTTTGAAATGTCTATTTGTCCAATATCTATTTTGTGACTTTTGAAAAGGTGGGTGACACACTTCACAGCTTCATTGCGTTTGAATGTGTGTTTCCATTTCTTTACGTGACATGTCAATTTGATATTCAATAAATGCCGTTTTGACGGAAACCAATTACGTTTATATCAGATTTGTTTTATGGTTTCAACCAAGGTTTTTCTAAGTGGTCCTTGACTTTTGACGAGTAGTATATTTATAATTTCAAGCATGCTAGTTCCTGTCTCTCTGTCTCTTTTTCTTACTTTCTCATATTCAACCTGTAGTTCTTTGAGTTTTCTTTGAGCTTTGATTGTGGTGTCCAAATATAGTTTTATAGCTCTCTAACTCTCTATTCTCCTCCTCCTCACCCCCTCATTTCCTTGCTTTCCTTAGACAGACTTCCTTTCATCATCACCACCATCATCATCAATCTTCAGCTATCCTAGAAGTATTGGGTGCCCACAAACTCATGCCAGTTCTTCCTGTCACGTGCCACCAGCACAAGTTCTTTCAATGAATTCCTCACCCCTGTCATGTCTGTCTCCACTTCTCTTCTCCATATTTATTTGTGTCCTCCGTCTTCCTCTCTTCCCCTGGGGCTTTCGTTACAATAATATTTATGTAGCTAAATTTAGATTATTTTCTGTCTACACCTCTGTTACTCTCCTCCCCCTTCCATCCCAACTTTATCTCTAGTGGGCCGTTTTCATGAAATTGCCTCCACTAGATTTTCATAGGTGGCGTAGCGGAAACTCATGTAGTCAACTGCACAGTCCTATATATTCTTTGTATGTTTTTGTCTGATTTAATTTCAATTATATACTATATTACCTGATCTTGTGTGTGTGTGTATATATATATATATATATATATATATATATATATATATATATATATATATATATATATATATATATATATATATATATATATATATATATATATATATATATATATATATATATATATATATATATAAAACATCACCGTTCGTCCCAATTTGCATCTTTCCATTCTGTTTCCCACTCCTCTTTTCTATTTATCTCTGGAAAAAATTTATGTTTTGAATTGCGAGATTTTTTTCTCGTTTTCTTATTTTGACATTCTATCACATTTCCTTCTTCTTAGTTCATCATCATCATCATTCCTTTCCGTTCCCCGTGGAACAAAGGGCAGAACAGTTGCTCTCCATCGATTTCTATTCTGGGCTGTCTTTTTCAGCAGTGCCCAAGTCATTCCCTAGCCTCCCCTTCAAAATTTCTTCTCCAAGTTCTCTTTGGCCTCCCCACTCTTCTTTTCCCCTGTGGGTTCCAGTCAAGGGCACCTCTGGCTATGCTTGATTGGTCTCTTCTGAGTGTACGCCTTATCCATCCCCACTTTCTTACATTAATTTATGTTTGTATTGGCTGTTGAGCGCATCTTTTCCTTAGCTCTATATTTGTTATTACATCTGGCCATCTCATATGGAGGATCTGTCGGAGACATCTATTTACAAATGTTTATAGCTTGGAGGTGATACTCTTTGAGAAATGCCATGTTTTACGATTGGGATTTGTGTAGATGGTGATTTGTGCAACTATATGTCAAAGTATCGTGCTGATAACCAGAAGAATGACGTGGGGTTACAGATGGAACATTCAGTTGATAAATTAATTCAGAATGCCTTGGTGGATGCAACGACGTTTAATATGACGAATATAAAGTTCATTCATAGGCAAAATTCATAAAGTACATACATGAAAAAAAAAATGAGCTCCTCTCTGTCTTGTCTAGTCAATACATAACTGGCTGCTGTACAGAAGGTGGCGTCCAATCCACCCAAGTAATGTGGGACAGATTGTATAGACTTAGGAATATAATTTCAATGTAATTCCTTCTTAAAAATAGTTACGAATCTTCTCTCATACTTCTGAATCTTCAGTAACACATTGTGGCGGCCCTCGAAATACTTTAAGCCACATAAAATATATATTTCCTCCAAAATCTCAGGAGCTATATCAAGTACGTCCTTCTTTGACAACTACAATCGACGAAAGGCCTAGAACCGACCGTTTGCATACATTAGTGCAAAACGGATTACGTCATAAACTCCTGGTGACGTACTAAATATATCGCGTTCAGTAACAATTAAAACCCGTGCAACATCATGATTAACCACAGATAGACATATTACCGCATAGATTAACTGCTAATTGACTAAGTGTGGTCAACATGCAAAAATACATTAATAATCTTCTTTAACAATTAACCCCGTCGGTTGGAGTAAAAAGATCAAAGGATTTGAATTTTTTATCACAAAAATGTAGATGAAAAATCGCAATTAGTTAATATATTTAATCGAGAAAAAAACCAACGACCAAACATGATCACATAAACATGTCAATGGTCGTTGTCCAAAAAGAAATCGTAAGTCAAAATTTGAATGCATATGTAGCAAGATAACCAAGGTTTCAAAGCAGAAAGAAAATCGTCAACGGTCAAGTAAAGCATAGAGCATAGAATATCACAATCAACCAAGAAAAGCATGCATGAGAACCGATAAACAAAATATTTGCTAACTATAAGTCCTATGTCCAGCAATAACTATGTGACAATAGTCAGTTAAAGTTGTGTGTATACCTATGTATAATGCAACATATGGTGAACAATATAAGGATGGGAATTAAAAAAAAAATATATTGTAATGTTTACAACCAGAAAATAGTATGTCAATATAGTAATGACGTGTGTAAAAAGAGAGAAAAGAAACACAAAATCCAGAAAGGAAAAGTCGAAAGGAAAACGGGAAGTAATTGTTAATAGTACATGAGCAAAAAAAAAAAAACACGAGTTATCCACCTTAACAACAGAAAACCTCTATACAAAGAAATGTGCATGCAATTGCAAAATTGTGCAAACAAATGTGGGAAAAGGAGATTACTTAATATATCTCAACGATAATAGTAAGCTGACGTAACTAACTAGTAGATTAAAGTCCGAAGTATGAAGCATTAAAACCATTAATAACATATCATAGGTCCATGAGAGATTGTACTGTACAGTAAAATCTGTATCCAGTGAAATATCACCACTCGTTGTGTGCATCATAAAGTTACGACCAAAAACAACCAATGTTATTTGTACTAAGGTCAATATAGACACTGAAATCCATAGTGTAGAAAGTTCTAGTCCAACTCAGTGTAATCCTGGCAAGCAATTTGAGTATATTGAAGGTGCATATTCTTGACACATGGCAGTTCAACCAAAGCTCATCAGCGAATGCTGGTAGATCTGCTCAAAATAGTCAACGAATTATTCATTCAAAGAAACAATATCAGGACCGTCAAAGTAAGGATTATGTACCATTGTAGGTTTCAAACGTGAGCGAATGTCAAGTAACAAAGTTTTGTCTGACTTTTCGTAAGCTGGAAGGAATTATTCAAACGTTCTGCAGCAATAGTACATTCAGATTTCAGGTGCAGATGGTGGACATCTGGATAATGAAACTGCCACCACGTTAGCTGATCCAGGTATAGATTGGATGTCGAATTGGAACGGTTGGAATAAGATGGAGAAACGTGCGAGCTTATGGTTTCGATGATCAGCCCGCTTTAAAGCTGCGACGGACTTCAGATCAGTCTGGATAATAAAGGGCGCTCCTAGCAAATAACGTTCAAGTTTCTGGATAGCCCAAACGACAGCTAACAGCTCTTTCTCCACCATTGAGTATTTCTTTTCCGTCTCCGGCAACTTGCGAGATATATACAATGTAGTATGCAACACATTGTCAAATTCTTGAAGCAGACAAGCACCCAATCCGAGATTACTAGCATCTGTGCAGTGAATATACATACGTTTTATATCTGGCAACCTCAAAATAGGAGGTGATGAAAACATGTTTAAAATGTGGTCAAAAGCGGCCTGACATTATTCAGACCAGTGTACTTGGGACCAAAAGATGCAGCAATAGAGAATGCAGTCAGCGACCCATAGCTTGACCGCTTGCATCAGGGTCAGCGAACCAGAGCTGACCAAGACTGTACTCCACCTCCACTTGGTGGTCCTGGAAACAGTCTGCGGCAGTGCAGTCTGGCTGAGCGAGTACGGATCGAAGCGGGAAGGCAAACCCGGTCCCAAAAAATGCCGTGCTGAAGTCGGATGTGTCGACCGAAAGGTGCAGATATCACAGCTATGGCGAAAACAGACACAACGCAACCACCGTCCTTTTCAGGGCGAACGAGGAAGAAGAAGAAGACCAGTGTACTTTACTTGGTAAACCCTTACGCAAAAGAGATGACAGAACAGCAGTGATGTCTGACATATTAGGAATAAATCGACTGTAATATTGAACCAGTTCCAAGAGACTACGCACTTGCTTTTTCGTTGTAGGAACAGACAAATTTTTGATTTTTGAAACATTTTGTGGTATAGTCTGAAGTCGACCAGAACCAACAGTGTGACCAAGAAAAGTAAGTTCTTGGAAAGCAATCTGGACTTCAGTAGGCCTAGTTGTCAGATTATGTAAACAAAGAGTGTCTAAAAGAGAACTTCTTCTTCTTCTTCCATCCTTAGCCACCAACCGGCAAAGCAGTATGTGGCCAGTACGCCTAGTGGCGTCTTAGGGCAACAACAAATTGATCAATCTGTCGCTGTTTCCACCACGCCTAGTGGCGTCTTTGTGGAACAGAAACAGACCAAACAATCTATCGTTGTTTCCGTAATCAGATTGGTTGGCAAGCAGGTGATCAGCCCACTGTGCAAAGTTTTTACAGGATGGGGTAAACAGCCCCATGCCCAACCCTCCTTAGTCGCCTTTTACGACATGCGTGGTAGGGTGCAGTGTTACTATTCTTTGCTCCCCTTTCGGGCCCCGGCAACATACGGGTGCTAAAAGAGAACGGAGCCCTACAAAGTGCTACTCCCAAGAGTAGCTAAACAAACAGATATCATCTATGTAAGTTATGATGTCAGATCTGTGAGAAAGTATTCTGCGCATCATTCGAATGAATGTGGCAGGGGCGTTCATAAGCCCGAAAGGCATAACATTCCACTGGTATAACCCACGTGGAGTAGAAAAAGCAGTTAGAGGTTTTGCTCGCTCAGTTAATGGGATTTGCCAATACCCTTTTGTAAGATCAATCTTAGTGAATAGGTGAGCATTGGACAGATGAGATAACAGATCATCAAGCAAAGGATGTGGTTCCGCATCCGGAATAGTTTTAGAATTAAGTTTGCGATAATCTACACATAATCTAATATTATTATCCTTTTTTCGAACAATAACCAGGGGTGAAGAATATGGTGAATTACTGGATTCAATAATACCAAGACGCAACATCTGATCTAACTCGAGTTCAATTTGGCGCTGGTAATGAAGGGGAACAGGATAAGGACGTAGACGAATAAGAGTATCATCCGTAAGGATGATATCGTGTGAAAGAATAGATGCGTGACCAGGAAGGTCGGTAAGGACATCAGCAAAGGATTCCAATAGATTGGACACCTGGCGATGTTGATCCGATGATAATGACGAAGAAATAGAAACATCCCGCCAAGATTCTGTAGAATCCAAAGGAAGCATAGGCAGAGTCATGTGAATATCAGGGAAGGAAGATTCTTCCTCATGAATCACAGATAAACTAGAAAAATGACAAAAATTACTGACATTGTCATCAATGTCATGGAAAATAGAATGTAAATGCTCGGGTCTTGTATGATATTCCTTGAGCATATTAATATGAAAAATCTTTCTTTGACCCTTAATATCTATTACGTAATCACCGCCTGAAATACGAGATACTACCTTGAAAGGGCCATTCCATGCAATAAGCAATCTATTATCCTTCCGATGAAGCAATACAAAAGCTTCATCACCCGGAAAAAGTTGTCGTAAACGCCTATTTCTATCTTTAAAAAGACGTGATCTCTGTTTGGCAGCCTCTGATGAAGCTGTAGCCAACTGACATGCGTCTACAATCTTCCGACAAAGATTAATCACGTACTCATAAGATGACTGAGTGTCCTGAGTCATCTCAGAGTCACTGAGAAGATCCTTGATTAACCCCATAGGACCTCGTGGATGAGCTCCAAAAACAAGCTCAAACGGCAAAACACCTGTCTGCTCGTGCGGCACTTCCTGATAAGCGAAAAGTACAGCCGGCAGAACCCTGACCCAATCTTGAGGATATTTGGCAGTTACTTTATGTAGCAATTGCTTAAGTGTCCTATTGAACCTCTCCACAGAACCATTGCTCATGGCGTGATAGATGCTACTAAGAGGCCTATCTATGTTAATGTGTCTTCATGACAGATGTCTTGGTATCAGAAACAAATTGTGAACCATGAACAGAAAGAAGTTTGCGAGGAAAACCTAACCTTGAAAAGATGAGCAACAATGCATCAGCCACTTCAGAAGTGGTGATGTGTTTAAGAGGGATGACCTCAGGCCATCGAGTGCATAAATCAATGTACGTGAGGACATATCTGTGACCTCTAGCAGATGTAACAGAAAGAGGACAGATAATGTGTACGGCCATCTTATCAAAAGGTCGAATAGAGATATCACATGCTTGAATAGGAGCAACATGAAAAGATCCCCTAGATTTAACTTCCTGACAGGTAATGCAGGAACGCACATATGATGATACGTCCCTGGAAACACCTGGCCAAAAGAAAGAAGACAACACTCTGGAACGTGTGCGAGTATAACCCATATGACCCGCACAATGGGAGTCACGTGCATGTCGTAAAATGTATGGGCGAAGGTTAAGAGGCACCATAACTTGGTGTTTGACAGTAGAATTATCTACAACATTTCTCACCAATATATCATTTTTAAGAGTAAACCAGTGTTTAGGACTTTTATGTAAGTCAACATCATCATTATTTTTGACCAGAGAGAAATTTTTTTTCAAGGAGCTATCTTCTCTTTGAAGCTTAGCAAAAGACACTCTGTCTATGACAGAATGTACCTCAATGTCATCCTGAGTTATTGTGTCAAGCTCCATACTTTCATCATTTTCCAGTGCCTGTGCCTGGGCACGTGTGGTAACTGCATTGGCAATTAACTGGAGATCCGCGCTTCAACACTGCAGTTAGGGATGTACATGCAGCTGATTGATTCTGAACACACAATTCCTGATTAACCATTGGTTCATTACCAGTAAGTGCCGCCCACGCATTATGTTCAGACCGCACCGGGGCACGTGAACGAGATCGTTGTCTCTGGCGATCAAAAGACGAGATTGTTGTCTCTGGCGATCAAAAGAATTGCCTTGATTTCTAAAATCCTGTGCATTATTTCTGTTTTGGTAAGATTGATTATTAGAATTGTTATTACTTTAACTGTTTTGATAAGGATAACAATTATTTTGTCTCTTCCAAGTGGAATTTAGTGGGAAATTATTATTCCTGAATTGAGGCGACTGATTTCGGAATTGTTGCCTCCCTCTATTGAAATTATCATTCCTGTTAAAATTCCCATTCCTATTATAATTATTATCATTATACCTTCTTGGCATAAAATTCCTATCTAGGCTATGAGATATGGGTTTACCATTATTGTTGTTCCAAGTTGCAGCTGAGGCAACTGGTAATGAATCTTTAATGAGGCTATTGCTAATACAAGCACCAGGATGTGCTGTGTAGTATTGTTTTGCAATTCTTCTAATGAAGATAGAGTCATAGGTTTGCGTTCATGCAAAAAAGACCAAAATGGTTTGCTTACAGAGCATAACACCTTATCCCTTAACAATAGATCCATAAGACTATCACATGTTTTCTCAATTTCTGAGAGCTGAACCCATCTATTGAAATTAAGTCGTATGGCAGAGATGAATTCTGAGAAGTCCTTCCCAGTTTCAGGAATCATAGTTTTAAATCTCATCCGATATCCCTCTGCATCAAGTTGATAGCGTTTTAATAATAATGCTCTAGCAGCATCATAGTTGTTTCTAAGAGTCTCATCCATTGCGCTTAGAGCAGTCAAAGGCTCTCCACTTAAAAACTCCATAAGTTTAGCACACCATTGTGATTTGTCCAATTTATGTGCTTCACATACACTTTCATAGCGACTAAAGAAGCAAGAAACGTCATCAAGACCTGGGTTAAATATTGGTAAGCGAAATTTAGCATTACCGTTATTTTCACCTGAGGAATTAGTAGTATCTGAATTACTATTATTTCCATTTTGATCCCTTAATCTCAATTCCTCTAAATGTAGAAGCATCATTTCCTTTTCACGTGCTAAGGTCAGAGCTTTCTTATCTTTCATTTCTCTATCATATTGCATTTATTTCTCTTCTGCAACAAGTCTCTTCTCCTCTAACTCCATCATTCTCTTCTTCTCCTCTAAATCCTCAAGACGCCTTTTCTCCTCCTTCTTTTTTTCCTTAGCTTTCTGTTCCTCTAATTTTATTTCTGCTTTAGCCAACTCAGTCATGGCAAAGTCCCTCAACACTTCACCTTTATAACTAAAAGCTTTGCCCTGCTCGACAAAGTAATCTAATGTAGCCATATTAATTAATACTGTGACTCACTTAGTCGAAATATAATGGCTAGTTGCTTTACAATTCTTTGTAAGCAATGAATGTTGCTATATTATTATTGCAATAATCACAATGTAAACTATATTAATATCGTGTAACGAAGAAAAAGAAATAGTGTAGGTGGAAAAAGAAAAAAATAATATATGAAGTAATATCACACGAAAAGACCAATGACAAACAGAGAAACATTAGCAGTAAACAAAGAAAATTCTAATAGTGAACTGATTTCCAACGAATAACGCTGACATCTTGATTAAAGTTGGCGGTTTGACTTGGCTAATCTTCACACTCAGACAGCTGAGTGAAAAGGCAGTTGAGTATAAGAGTGAGATCCATCTTTGTTTCATAGATCTGGAAAAGGCGTTTGACAGGGTCCCCTGGAGCAAACTTTGGGACTGTTTGGCAAGGAAGAATATTCCAGCACCTCTGATTCATGCTATACAGAGCTTCTACAAGTCTTGCAGAAATTATGTGAGGACAGCAAACCATAAGTCAGAAGAGTTCAGAACCACCACTGGTGTAAGACAAGGTGATATCCTATCACCTTACATCTTCATACTCCTTATGGACGATGTCATCAAGGCATGTAAGGAGAGAACAAGAAAGTATTCAGTGGGGTACTGGAAGATGAGACAGGTCTATATTTCGGAGCTGGCATTTGCTGATGATGTTGCCCTGATTGCTAAATCAGAGGCACATCTCCAATCCAACCTGCAAGTCTGGAAGGAAGAGCTGGAGAAGAGAGGGATGGTCATAAGCAGCTCTAAAACAAAATCCATGGTGATATCACGAGAAGAAAGAAAACATCAGATTAAGTTGGGAGAAAAGGTCCTGGAGCAGGTCGACCACTTTAAATATCTCGGAGCTATTATAGACCGAAAGGGAGGCATCAAAGAAGAGTTGGCCACTCGAAAAGCAGCGGCTGGGAGACTTTTTCAGGCCATAAATCGTGGATTCCTCAGNAAGAAAGAGGTTGGTAAGAAAACGAAGATGGCTGTATACCGCTCCACCTATGTCCCAGTCTTGACATATGGATGCGAGTCGTGGGCAATGACTACAACCCACAAAAGCCAGATCAAACCTCAGAAATGAGGTATCTGAGGAAAGTGGTTGAAGTAACAAGAAGAGACATGGTCCGCAACCAGACGATCCGTCAAGGCCTAAAATCCCATCCGCTGCAGACCCAAATAGAACAGTCCCAACTAAGATGGTTTCGCCATGTCTGCAGAATGGGAGAAGATCGGCTACCACGACAAGCATGGGAAACAAAGAGCCAGGGATCCAGACCTCCAGGACGACCCAGAGTCCGCTGGGAGGACAACATTAGACAATCTTTGAAGGACCGAGGACTAGAATGGAACCAGGCCAGGAAGAAGACAGCTGATAGAATGGTCTGGCGCTCTCTCTTCCAAACCTCTACACCTCACGGTAGAAGGGGAACGACTAAGTAAGTAAGTAAGTAAGGTTTGACTTGGAAGCCGGCGGACATGCCCACTTTACATCAAATTATGCAAATGAGGGCCAACGGTGACAAGGATATTTCAAAATGCAGAAAAAAATTTCGTTTCATCACTGTTCTTTCATTTCTTCACAGGCAAACGTTCTTGATATCGAATCCCGAGAACTGGCCCACCATGTACTCCTTGTTACGATTGGGATTTGTAGATGGTGATTTGTGCAACAATATGTCAAAGTATCGTGCTGATAACCAGAAGAATGACGTGGGGTTACAGATGGAACATTCAGTTGATAAATTAATTCAGAATGCCTTGGTGGATGGGTCCACATGCAACGACGTTTAATATGACGAATATAAAGTTCATTCATAGGCAAAATTCATAAAGCACATACATGGAAAATGAGCTCCTCTCTGTCTTGTCTAGTCAATACATAACTGGCCGCTGTACTGAAGGTGGCGTCCAATCCACCCAAGTAATGTGGGACAGATTGTATAGACTTAGGAATATCAATGTAATTCCTTCTTAAAAATAGTTACGAATCTTCTCTCATACTTCTGAATCTTCAGTAATACATTGTGGCGGCCCTCGAAATACTTTAAGCCACATAAAATATATATTTCCTCCAAAATCTCAGGAGCTATATCAAGTATGTCCTTCTTTGACGACTACAATCGACGAAAGGCATAGAACTAGCCGTTTGCATACATTAGTGCAAAACGGATTACGTCATAAACTCCCGGTGACGTATTAAATATATCGCGTTCAGTAACAATTAAAACCCGTGCAACATCATGATTAACTACAGATAGACATATTACCGCGTAGATTAACTGCTAATAGACAAAGTGTGGTCAAAATGCAAAAATACATTAATAATCTTCTTTAACACCATGTCTCTGAGCCATACAGCAGGACTGACTTCACATTTGAGTTAAAAATTCTTCTTAGTTCATTCACGCTGCAATTTTTTTTTATTTCAAGTTAATTATTGTCAGTACTATATCCTTGAATTCTGCTGTCGTTGACATTTCATCTGAGAACACTCACAGAAACTTGAGTGCTTTACTATTTCAAGTTCATTTTAAAGTTGATTTTTTTTCTTTGTAATTTTTAATCCAATCTCTTTCTCTCTCTCTCTCTCTCTCTCTCTCTCTCTCTCTCTCTCTCTCTCTCTCTCTCTCTCTCTCTCTCTCTCTCTCTCTCTCTCTCTATCTCTCTCTATCTCTCTCTCCCCTCCCCCATTTTCTCACATCCTTCATTCCAAACCTAATTTCTCCATCTTCGACTCGATCGTTTGTTACTGCCTTTTTAAAATTCTCTCTTGAGTAAGGGAAGAAAAAGGTATCGAGGAAGGGAACTGGTCAAACCATATCTCGATGCTGGACCTAGTATAGTGAAGTCTCTATCAATTCACTCCCCCACAGCAGTATCTGCTATAGAACTACCTTGACCTTATTTATATTAACCCCTACTTTCACATTTCCTTCTACTGCTGCTCTGTCATGCCATAATATTAACTTATTCATGCATCTTATTCTCTTTTGTTTCTTGTAAATTTCATTCACATTTTTAAATTGGTAAGTTCAATGTCTATTTTCTTGTCTGCCGTGCTGTCTTTAAAATGGTATTGTTCGCTTACTTTTTACTCACCTTTTCGTTCTTCTTTTCCACCTTCTGATTTTTTCTTTCCTTATCTGTTTTTTTTTTTTTTGGTTTCGTCTTATGTTATTATTGTTCAAAGCGCCCCTGTGCCGTACATGTTTTCTTAAAACACCAAACCTATTACATAAGTCTTCATAACTTGTCTTTTCTAATTATTTCAGATTCATGTCTCAATTGTCGCATGTAAGGAGAAAACAAAAAGTATTCAGTGGGGTACTGGAAGATGAGACAGGTCTGTATTTCGGAGCTGGCATTTGCTGATGATGTTGCCCTGATTGCTAAATCAGAGGCACATCTCCAATCCAACCTGCAAGTCTGGAAGGAAGAGCTGGAGAAGAGAGGGATGGTCATAAGCAGCTCTAAAACAAAATCCATGGTGATATCACGAGAAGAAAGAAGACATCAGATTAAGCTGGGAGAACAGGTCCTGGAGCAGGTCGACCACTTTAAATATCTCGGAGCTATTATAGACCGAAAAGGAGGCATCAAAGAAGAGTTGGCCACTCGAAAAGCAGCAGCTGGGAGACTTTTTCAGGCCATAAATCGAGGATTCCTCAGCAAGAGAGAGGTTGGTCTGGGAGGACAACATTAGACAATCGTTGAAGGACCGAGGACTAGAATGGAACCAGGCCAGGAGGAAGACAGCCGATAGGATAGTCTGGCGCTCTCTCTCCTCCAAACCTCTACACCTCACGGTAGAAGGGGAACGACTAAGTAAGTAAGTCTCTATTGTCCCTCCATAATGAACAAGGTGATTGAAAAGTGACATATTTTTTTTTGGTATGTTTTATTTTTATATCTTCATTTGTACCTATTAGATACACACTAAACAACAATCAGATCAAGGAACAATTACTGCCATTTGACAAGTAAGATTTATTATTTTATTCTTTGCTCCCAGAAACAAAATAAAGCGACATAAAAGCAAATATACGCAATAAACTAACGTTACAAGAGATATCAACAATTTGCTACCCGCAGTGATATGATGTGTAGAACAAACATAATCTCACGGTTAATTAGAACGTCAACGTGAAATAATATTTTATGTAAAGAAATAACAGTTAATTCTCTTTACTTTAACGTTTGATTCATGTAGAATATTTGGATAGGACTGAGGAAAAAAAAATTACACTTTAAAAATTGGTAGTAACTTTTCAGTCACGCTGTACCTCAGTCATTTAAGTCCATTTTTTGCTACTAACGGTGATCTGGCTACGGTGTAGGAAGCTTGCATCAGGACATTTATATGCTCTTACAGTGGCGGTTTCTGTAGCCATAAGTTTGACATCATGAAGCTGTCACAGCCTTGCACAATCTCATATTAGTCGCCTCTGCTGTGCCTACAAAGTCACGTGTTCAATTATTAACATTTTCCCGATATTTCGAATTACAAATAGATATATGGAAAGAATGAACAAAAAAAGACAGACGTGCAGACAGAATAACAAACGTAGAGATAGATTAGAAAGACAGACAGACGGATGAATACAAAGACAGACAGACGGATGGATACAAAGATAGACAGACAGACAGACAGATAGATTTATAGATAGATAGATAGATAGATAGATAGATAGATAGATAAATAAATAAATAGATAGATAGATAGATAGATAGATAGATAGATAGATAGATAGATAGATAGATAGATAGATAGATAGATAGATAGACAGACAGACATACAGACAGACAGGCAGGCAGGCAGACAGATAGACAAACAGACAGACAGACAGACAGATAGATAGATAGATAGATAGATAGATAGATAGATAGATAGATAGATAGATAGATAGATAGATAGATAGACAGACAGACAGACAGACAGACAGGTAGGTAGGTAGGTAGGTAGGTAGGTAGATAGATAGATAGATAGATAGATAGATAGATAGATAGATAGATAGATAGATAGATAGATAGATAGATAGATAGATAGATAGATAGATAGATAGATAGATAGATAGATAGATAGATAGATAGATAGATAGATAGATAGACACATATATTGTAGGAAACGCATCTGATACTTGGAACCTTTAGATTGCCAGTAGCAAGAGCACATAAAAAGAATTGTCAAGTTTGTTTTGAATTACGTGTTTATGGTACATGCCTTCTTGTTTGTGAGTGGCTGTATGTGTGTGTGTAAAAATATATCCATGTTTGTCTGCATCTTTGCAAGATATTGCAGTTACATACATCCCAGCACCACAGATCTATTTATAACGATCATTTCAGGCTTTACGTCAGCAAACTATGAATATAAAACTAACCTGGGAAATCCGCCTGTACCGGACCTGTAGCCTCTTCTAAAACGTCGCTCTATTTCTGGTGCTTATTTCATCCGCCCAGGACAAGGCATGTTTTAACTATAAAAAATTATTCCAGGTCGAAGTACATGGAATTTAGTCATGGATCTGCACAAGATATTTATGCTGACTTAGTAGATGTTGGATTTTTGTGTGACAAAAGATGTTCACTGCATGCCCAGGGGCGTCCGCAGCAGGGAGTGAGGGGGTGGTTAAAGGTGAATTTAATAATTAAAAATGTTTAAAACCTATTTAAATAAAATTAAACACTCGACAGGAACATGGAGTTTTTCCAATCATACTTACATATTCCTAGAAGGCGCCAAAAAGTAAATGGGAATAGTATTTTAAAGGGAATATAAAACAAGACTAGAATTTGTTTCTTTTAATGTTTTGTTTTTGTTATTGTTTAATAGAAATGCATCATTTCTCAAAATCTGCCCTCCTCCGAATTTTCATTACGTGGACTTCAATGTCGTACAGCGGTTCTCATCACTTAGAAATGTGTCCCTTACTCGAAGTTTTAAGCTTCAGTTTTTTTTTCCTATAATAAATATGTATATAAAATCCCAGCTTTTTCTGTCAGTAACGCTAAGGGATGCAACTTTGGTTGAAAGTTAGATATTAATTGTATTGTTTCCCTTACATGTACTCTCCCGAAAATAGTAACACTCGACAAAGAAAAGTGCAAAAATGACGATGTGCACAAACATGTTTATAGAATGAGTGATCCTGTATACACACTTTGGGATCCTCGCTACTGCTACATAGTTCGTGTACTGTGGTGATGCACAGTGGTTTTTAAAAATACTTTTGAATAAGTAAAATTGCCATTAGGTATTGGTGTTTTTGAATTTAATTCCCGTCTTATGACTGGCTTTTGCACTAGTTAACTATAACATGTCAGTTTTAGTACATGGATCGGAATGTCCTACAAGTCGACTAATATGAGGATGTGCGTGGGCTGCTAACCTAGGGTTCCCATAATGTTTTGTTTAAAAACCGGGACATTTCCAAATTTTTACCTAAAAAACCCGGGACATTTTGTAAAAAAACGGGACATGTTAAAAATTAAGGTAAAGCACAAATAAATCTATTATATATTATATGTTGCACTTAAAATAAGATACTGGTA
This sequence comes from Oreohelix idahoensis, assembly GCA_024509875.1. Taxonomy (NCBI): domain Eukaryota; kingdom Metazoa; phylum Mollusca; class Gastropoda; order Stylommatophora; family Oreohelicidae; genus Oreohelix; species Oreohelix idahoensis. The sequence goes on from JAMPIV010016156.1 coordinate 255,382, forward strand.
TAAAAATACACACATTAACTAACACAACTTCCACTTTATCGTTGAAAAGTTTTTTCACGATGGCTGTTGTGCAGTCCATGGACTTAAAGCTGTGGTTATGCACCGCCGTGTGATAAGTGAAGGTTGCTTCCTGTGCTGCCAATGATAACTGTTTTTCCATTTCCTTTTCACTCTGGGTTTTCGCATTTAAGAAATGACTTATACTGCTGTTGGAAGCCTTACTTTCAACAGCACCTTTATGTTTTTTTTTTTCGTTTTCACGTGGTTGACTACGTCTGACCGACCACCATGCGAAATGCAAAATTTAGAGCTGCATAAAGTACATTCCACATTTTCATAATGAAGGGAAATTCTTTTGTAATGTTATCATTTATACTGCACTTACGTTTCGGTATTATGCGGATGAAAAACGATAAAAATACTGTATAATAATGCTAATACGCATTAAATCATTTGGTAGATGCTTACTGAACACTGTTTTGGTCGACTTTCGAATTTTTGTTTGAGATTCAAACCGAGGGTCCACTGTAACCGGAAATTGATAAAGTAACACTTCTAAAACACGGAATAAAATCCGTTACCCAAAGATTTTTTTTTTCAGGAAGGCCCCTTAAAAAGCGGGACTTTTGGAATAAATTCGGGACACCGGGACATTTTATTTAAAAAACGGGACTGTCCCGGGGAAAACGGGACGAATGGGAACCCTATGCTAACCTCATGTAAAACGCATAGCTACATAAACCATCGCAAATGTCTACTTGGTACAGGCTTCCTACTAGGGGACCAGGTGCAGTCATGCTCCGTAAGGAGCGCGAGCAGAATGATGATGACTGGGGTTCCGGAAACTGTGGAGAGACATGATCATCTACGCCATCTGCGGTACTAGGAGAAGAAGAAGATTATATTAAAATAACGATGTGTTAATAATATGACATAGTTGAAGAGGAGGGTTTAAATATACATTATGTCATACTGCGCTTAGGCACTTGCCAAGGTCATATTAAGAACACACAAAGTCCCTTTAAATGACCCATTTTTGTTTTCAGGACTGACAGAAAGAAATCAATCCCCGTTCGCTATTGACAGTCGATAAATCAGAAAATCCCTGCGCATGCGTGTGTTGACACAAGTCAGCTGATAGGATCGATGAATGAGAAACCAGCTATGAATGAATGAACGAGTCACTTCTAAATAAATCGATTCGGAAAATAAGATAACGACAGTTTAACGTTGTTAGCTGTTGTGAAATAAAAAAACAATTTTAAAGAGTGAAAGACAAAAGAACGAGTAAAAGGACGAGAATCATTCAAACTATCCTTAATTTCTCATTATCTGTGAAAGTTACTGACCAAAGGGCAACCAATCTTGCATGTCGTGTTGTTCTAGAAAAATTTCGCTCAAATTCCTTCAAACATTTCACTTTTCAACATCATGAAAATGTAGGAACCACTAGCCATTATTCAGAACCGATCTTAAAATTCAGTTGCGTTTGTAATGCTGACGGATGTCTTTTCCATTTCAATGGCGTAAATTTAGCAGTACATGTCCCGACATGCCCGCCTGCGTGGCGGTGATACATTTTCTGGCTTGTTCCCCTTGGTCGTGGCCTATCAATCAAAAACTGGCGGCCAATGAAACGCAAGCGAGCTAGTCACGTGAGCGTTCCCTTGCGATAGCTTCCCATTTAAAATCAGCGTGCGACAGTTTTTCACGCGATAAAAATCTCAGTTGCAGCCGACCTGGAGATGGTGTTTATTTCAATTGAGTGCGTATATAATGAGTGAAATTTCCGATGTGTTAGGCGTTTCAAAATTTCATTTGGACTAAAATATTGTGTTTATTTCTTAAAACTTCCTTATGTCGGGCAAGTCGTTGGAGTTATCGTTGTCAATAATGATTCCTTGTCCGGAAATTAAACAACAGAATGTTAGGAGACGCCTGTTTGGTAAACCAGACCCAGAAAAACAGTCAGAGGACTTAAAAAGACAAGAGAAAGCTTTCAGTGAAGCAGAAGTGAAACGTTTCATCGAGAAATGGTCCTTTGATCCAGCCACTGGGCCTTTAAAAACAGGGCCGTATGAGTTTATCCCTGTGGATCCACTTTGTGAAATTCCGTCTTACTACACCAAAGGCTACCCTTCCGTCAAGTCTAAACCTGCCCGTTTAACGCCGGACTGTGTGCGTTATGTCGGAGTCCGGAACAGACCAAGTTCGGCAAAGAGAAAGCTGGAGTTAGAAGATAAAGATGAGAATAGTCACACAGACAGTGAAAATCTTCAGAGTTTTCCTAAATGTTTACTTCGCGGAATTGACTCCCAGTTTCAGAGTTTCTCTTCTGTATCAGTCTTCAAATTAGGCGACAGTGTGTGCAATCGTTTATGCGGTTCTTCTGTAGGATTAACTCGGTCATCGTCAGCGCCAACCCTTCCTGAGCTGTCGCCAATGTCTCGCAATAGGGAAATCATGACTCCGCCATCAAAACCCAAAGCTCAAGTACAGAGTTCAATTAAAGGTGAGGTAATCCTTAATTCGGTTATTGACTTCACGCTTCTTTGTGTGAGTTTAATTTGACTATAAACAGACGGAAGGGAGGGTAAACAAAAAATGTAATGCGTCTTATTAGGATAAATGAGAAAGAAAAATGTCACCGTTACGGCCACCAAGGCCTTCGTCGGTTACAGATTGACCAAAATAGAAAAGAAAGAATTAAATGTAGTAGGCCTATATGAAAAATAAATAAAAATTATGCAACCCGTAGATTACAGTGTCCGGTTTCGCAACGAAATCTACGCAGTTTCTTATAAACAGAGAAGAGTCGGATACACCAATAGGCCTAAACAAAATAAACATGTTACTGCATGTTGAACAATTTTAGCAAAGGCAGGTTTCGTCCTGCTATACAAAATAGGCCTACTAGTTCATATTATAAATATGGCCTAATTATTATTTAAAGGAACATTAAACTAACGCGAGTTACAATAATAGTTAGCCTACATCAAAGTAGTCCCCAAAACGTAGTTAGGCTACATGAAATAATAGCAGAAATGGAAAAGGATGCATAACTTCTAGCCTACACTTCCAGAAATTTACTATGGTATCAGACTGCCAGAGAGGCTACATAGCAATAAGTAGAACTACGTAGAATGAGCATATAGAATACATTTTAAAAAAAAACGTTTTAGGCCTATAGGCTATAGAACTAATTATAACCCAAAAGAGCTGAACCGGATATTTAATTTTTATTAAAATTAAATGAAAACGCTTAATATTGACTACGTTATGTTTTCCCAGTTTCCCGTGTTATTTAAAGTAATAGTTTTTTTTTCTTTTCTTAAAAGCCGGTGCTGTGTGAAAAATAGTTTTCTTCGATCTTAAAATATGAAATAATATTTTCCTTCGATCTTACAATATGAAATAATATCGATCTTGCTAGGCCTGTATAAAATGATAGTTTTGGTGGATAACCGCGTCACATGGAACTAATAATAGATGTAGCCTACGTGTTCTTTTCACAAACGCGGCCTATATGTCGAAGAGTGTGAATGCTAATTGTTCCTGTAGCTCGCTGGTTGTAAACACGACGGATGCATCCTCTCATACGTCCATATCTACTAGCTTTACGTTAGATGCCAAATTCCAACAGTCTTAACCTTGATGATATTGCTCTCAAAAACTAGCCAAATGCCCGACGCGCATCCACGTTAACGTTTCTAGTAGCCAACATATTCAAACAGCATAACATGAAAGGCACAATTAAATCAAGACCTCTGATAAATTAACGTGTCTACCTCGCGCTTACAACGATTGATAAACATCGTTTCTTCTCAAACCAAAATATATGCTTAGGCCTACTGAAATTCTAATAACATGCGGTTTCTATTTTTTTCTTTTTTTAACGTAAGCCCTACTAGACTTGTAGGCCTACATGATTGGAAGCTAATTGTGTAACGTTTCAGTTGACAATCATTTAAATACATGTTTGATAAATTCATCGCCTTCTACTTTTGACAGCTATGGTGTTTCTTTGTTTTTTATTTTATTGTATATTTTAGTATTCGTTTCCGACCTAATTTTTTAAATGTGGAAATTGGTTTTCTTTATTTTTAAAACACGTAATGTAATTTTAAATTGGAACGTGTTGAAAAACTTGAAATAAAATTTTATTATAAACAACAGTGTGCAAATATCTATGCTTACAACCATAAGATGGCCACCTGCCGCTAATATGCCGTATTTAAGTAGGCTAATGGTTGAAAGAGGCGGAATTTAAACGTAACTAAGCAAAATCTAGCGTCCGATTCTCAAAGTGGTTAGAGCGCTTGCCCCTCACTGCAGAGTTAGCAGGTTCCGCGTTCTTCTTCCTCGTTCGTCCTGAAAAGGACGTTGGTTGCGTTGTGTCCGTTTACAGCGAAGCTGCGATATCTGCACCTTTCGGCCGACACATCCGACTTCAGCATGGCATTTTTGGGACCGGGTTTGCCTTCCCACTTCGATCCCTACTCTCTCAGCCAGACTGCAGTGATGCAGCCTGTTTCCAGGACCACCACTTGGAGGTGGAGTAGGGTCTTGGTCAGCTCTAGTTCGCTGACCCTGACGCAAGCAGTCTAGCTATGGGTCGCTGACTGCATTCTCTATTGCTGCATCTTTGGGTCCCGTTCCGCGTTCAAAACCTTGTATCGTCACGCTCCAATCTACACAGCTGTAAATGGGTATGCCTACGTGGATTGCTGATGAGTTAAGGAAGACAAAAGCAGCGAGTAAGGAAACTGATCACCTCACATCATAAAGCTGAGACCTAGAGTAGTGAAGTCTCTTAACTCCCCACACCCCCCAACGGCAGTACCTGCTATAAGACAGACTACATTTATTCATAAGCAAGTCTAGAAAACAAATTGGGGCCCCTTCTAGCACGTTATTTTGCAACATGGTGTTTTCTGCAGCATCAGGTGTTTACAATTTTTTTTATTAGTATTGCTATAGGCCTATACGTGTGCTATCAGTAAAATGTGTTACTTCAGTGCATGTAAATGTGATGGAAGAATAAAGTTTTAGCTGAAACAGGCAGGCATATTTCAAATTTAAGTCTGTATGATCAAAATAGCAACTTTTTATGGTAAATTTTTCAAATTGTACAATCAAGAATGCAGTTTTTGCTGAGGGAAAAATCATCTGAAGAAAATGTCACAGGTTGGGCAACAAGGTGTTATAAAGGGATTCGTTCATTCATCACAGTTCCCCAAGGAGCTTAAACCTTCAACAAATGTATGCCAAGTCTTTATCTCATGTGCCAACAGTTCAAGATCTTTCAGTGTCTTCTTCATCCCCCTCAAGTTTTCTTCTCCATGTGTTTGTTTGTCTCGTTCCAACTGTCTTACCCTTGAGATTCTAGAACAAGAACTGACTTGTATTGCTATCAACAGTTGTCCTCCAGGTATGTCCTATCCATATTGCTATCAACAATTGTTCTCCAGGTATGTCCTATCCATATTGCTATCAACAGTTGTCCTCCAGGTATGTCCTATCCGTATTGCTATCAACAGTTGTCCTCCAGGTATGTCCTATCCGTATTGCTATCAACAGTTGTCCTCTAGGTATGTCCTATCCATATTGCTATCAACAGTTGTCCTCCAGGTATGTCCTATCCATATTGCTATCAACAGTTGTCCTCCAGGTATGTCCTATCCATTTTCAGTGATGACATAAATAGCCTACTTCATAAAATGGAATTCTATGTTTTAGTGTAACCTAATGCAAATGATAAAAACAGGTTTAATGCTTCATTGATATTTTAGAATGAATTCACCACTTTAAAAAAAAAGAAGGGTGGGGGGACATGGCTGTACAGAACCATTTTAACATTTGTGGCATAGGCTACACCTTTTGAACGTTGACATTTTCAACATCTTGAAATTAACATTTTCAGTCTTAAGTTCCTAAATATAGGCATGCCTTTTTAAATAGGTGCATGGAATAACTATTAGAGAACAGAAAAAAATATAACAGTGGCATAGTTAATGCAATTAATGATTGAAGCTGCCACATCAGTTGAGTGACACTGGTACTCGTAGTTGCCTAATTTAAAATAAAAAAGCTGCCAACACAATGAAACTTTACTATGTTTGTGGCGTTGGCTATTGCACCCACATGTCAGACAATGGCCAAGAGTTTGGTGCTGGTAAGCGCGGCACGATATAGAGTTGTCACTATGTGTACTTCGCACATGACGTGAACATGTTTGGTGATATAAACAGAACAGAGTTGATGTTTACCCTGTTAGGCTCATATGTATATGCTACCTAGCTGGTAGTTCTTTGGAATATGTTGAATGGGAAATATTCTATGATAACTTGATGTGTTCAGATTTTATGTATATGGAGGAAAGGGGATCGTGTGATACTATTATTGGATTGCTAGAATGCGTATCTTGGAAAATACCTGACATAGAATGCCGTGCTATTGTCTTGTGAAAACTGTAGAATAAATATAATTGAATGTTGGACCTGCGTTGTCACAATGATTAATGTTGGCTGGTTGAAGAGCCTTTATGATTAACGTTCACAGACTTTATTACTGGGACAAACTTCTATATTAACCCTAGACGAAAATGAGCTTAATAAATGCGCGGATATGTTACGTGTGGATGCCACTATGTTCCATTATAGAACTGGTCACCCCACCTCATAAAGCTAGACCTAGTATAGTGAAATCTCTAACACTTCACTTCTCTACAGCAGTATTTGCTATGGTACTTCCATGTTTACTTATTACTTTCTCGCAGTAATTTTGACTGTATTGTATTTGTTCTGTTAAGGAACTACTTGTATATTTGTATTTTGTGTAGTGAACATTCGCTAACTGTAGATATGCAGCTTCTACTTAAATGTTGCGGGCTGTTGATGGTGACCATCGACATCATCCCTTTTAGACCATCGTTTCATTTTTGTCGGTGTTTTGTAGTGTCTTAATTCATTTCAACCGCCTTTCCCTGTCATCACGCCATGACACATTTGTATTGAATTGTTTCTTGCTGTTTTCTTGTCATCAGAATTTATGAATTTGCAATTATTCTGTATAATACTGGGGTGCAGGCAGGCTGCCTGCCAAGGGGACTAGCTGGAGTAGTGGGTGTATACTTCATAAAGATTAATAACGGGAATTATAATTATGGTTATTTAGCATTATTTCTGTTTTATTAACGTTTCTTAGTAAGTTTAATAGAGTTCTTCAGGGTTTTATAGAACCAATCCTGGCGTATAGGAGCGAGTCATGGACAGTCAGTAAACAAGTAGGGAAAGCACTAGAGGCCACAGAGATGCGGTTTTACAGAAGAATGTTAAAAATACCATGGACAGTCAAAAATAGTAATGAGGTTGTCCTGAAAGACGCCAATGCGCAAGGGAAACATATTTCACTAGTAAGAAAGAAGCAGTCATCTTTTTATGGACATGTTATGAGAAGATGAAAAAAAAATAAGATAAGATCAGATTAAAATGGAAAAAGATATAGAGGAAGACAAAGAGAACAAATACTGGACAGTTTGACATCGTAGCATGGAAGAAGGTCAACAACAGAATTGATAAATTTGTACTGGAGATGGGAAGTTGTGGAGAGACATAATCTCCTACACCACTAGGCATAGTACTTTAAGAAGATAGCCAGTTCCAATTTTTGTTCATGGATTCTTTCTTGACCCGTGTATCTGCCAGGGTCTCCGAGGTGGTGAAGAAGAGTCTTCTTACAAGGGGACCTGCTCCAGTGGGTGCTCCATTCTCCTGTTGAACGAAAAGGGAAATAATAATGATTCTCTTGCTTTATTTATTACGTGTGTTTTGGTGTTTAGATTGTGAGTTATTTAAGAATGTGTATGCCAGAAGTAGCGTCACGTTCCATTCTACCTAGCTGTAAATAGGTACCTGGCTCTGCTTTTAAGAGTTAGGCAAGGCAAAGCCAGCTATGCAGGGAACTGATCACCACACATCATAAAGCTGGACTTAATGCAGAAGTCTCTAACACTTCATTACCCTACGGTATTGTCTGCTTTGAGACTACCTTTACCCTTTTATGCTAGGAAAAATAACATAACACCAGAATGCCCAACCTTCACACATGGACACTCGCGCTTTTCCTTTTCTTAAACGCGGAACAGTATATTCTGTTTAATGTGTATGCGGTGTGGTGTGCATGTGTCGGGGAGGATGGAGTAAAGCCCACTTAACCCCCCTATCAAAGACGTTTCGGTCACGGAAGACTAAATGTGTGCCAGTCTAAATCAGTTTAATTTTGCTGACTGTTTTTCACGCCAGGGTGATCGATACTTTGTCGTCCCCCATCACTTCCACCGCGTTTACCCTGCCCGGACATGTCTTCGCGTTCGGCCGTTTAAATGACACCTCCATTGTGTTCGTCTGCCTGGCTTCCAGTCTGAAAGGAGTCTAGCCTATCTGCTGTCTTTACCGCTCACTGCTGTTCGTGTCTGAGCACATCTTTGTCCAGAGGCCTAGGCGTGAAATGTGCAATATATTTTGTGCACAATAGGAATGCACTGTATTTGTTTTTTTGTTTTTTCATAATGCACGCACATTTTCAAAACAGCAATGTATTACTACCACTGCATGCAGCAATGTATTACTACCACTGCATGCAGCAGTGTATTACTACCACTGCATGTAGCAATGTATTATTACTACCACTGCATGCAGCAAAGCCAGTAGGCCTACATCGTTATTGCCTTTTTCATTTTCGCTCCCTCAGGAGCAGGGACTCACACATGCAGCTGGTCGCTTGCAGGAAACCTGCATCAAAACATTCGTGTGCTCTTGCAACAGTGGTTTCTGTAGCAATGTGTTTTACAGGAAGCGGTTGCCATCCCCATGAACAACATCATAATAGTTACGATATGCCAGAGGGGGCAGTAGTTTTATTCTTACTGTGTCCCCTCAAGAGGCCCCAGGGTAAGATCGTAGAATATATCTGTATGTACTAGGGCTATAAATGGGGAGAGGGTTCAAGTCCAGGCATTGAATGTCTGAGTGTCTGTTGTTCGAAGCTTCCGTATTGAAAGGACATGCATATATTCTGCCCTGCTTACATTTTCTATTCTGATTTCTCAAATGAAACTAATAGAGTAATGGTGACGTAGAGTGAACTAATTGAGTAATGGTGAAAACTCAGATTAAACTAATGAAGTAATGGTGACATCTCAGAGTGAGCTAATAGAGTAATGGTTAATGTTTAAGACCTGGCATTTTTTTCAGTAACCTCTCAGCTGTGGTCAAGACAATATGGTCCTAACACCTGTGGTAAGTATATCTAAATTTTCTTTTCGCAATTGAAACCATTTACTTGCCTTATATTATTAAGAAACTTTACTTCTAGTTTGGACAGAACGGTCGACTGGATTAGCCAGCCTGGTCGTTTTCTGTTTCGTCTTAACATCAAGTCCAGTTTCCCGCCATTAGTTTCTTGCAGTATTGAGCACCGCTGAACAAAGGCGCTGAATGGCGGGAATGTTTTTGCATGTATTGATTTTCCATTGATCGGCAAACAGCACTGGAAGAACACCATTAAACAGTGGGGGGATTAGGTCGCAGAGAGTTGATTGACTGTGCCAGGGATCAGACCTGCGGGAGGTCGCTTTATTGTTAGTTATTCCTTATCGTAACATATGCGACTTTAGTTCCACTGTAATTACTTGTTGGAGAGGTTGAAAAGGGTGTAAAAAGAGAATATGTAATGCAAAATTAATAATGGTATCAGTAGTGGTTTTGTGTGTGTGTGTGTGTTATTTGTTAGGTATATGTATTATTTGTAAGGTTGTACGATGGCATTGCATCGTCATGCCATGTTTGGTCATTTGGTTTGGCAAGGAACGGCCTAGATCCTGTCATTTTTCTTGACAAGAACCTAGATTACATCAGTTGCCTTGGCAGTAGCCTAGATCATGTCATTGGACAAGACAACAGCCTAGGTCCCGTCATTTGGCTAGACAATAGCCTACATGGGGCAAACCTGCATGACCGATACTTGTTAGGAAGCTAAAGATTTGAGTGTAACTGTGACACTGATAAAATGACTGCTGAACATCGTCTGCAAAAGTGCCCAACATGAAGAGCGTGGACTTCATCGGTAGCATTCCTGGACCAACTCTAAGGAGATACCAGAAACCTCAGGCTGACCACTGGTTTCTCTAAATATATTCAAGTTCACGCCTAATAATGTTCGAAGAAGAATAAGAGGACATTTTATTTTTGTTGTCTTTTTTATTATTATTTCAAGTTGAATATGTTTCATTATATTAACAATCCCGATTATCACCAGCCCACAATGTAATGCTAGATATTGTAAAATATTTTCAGTCATAACAGAACTTATTAACTAATTAATAAAAACATTTACGCGTCTGTATAAACTGTCATTCCCAGTGTAGTCCGGAAAGGGGGGGGGGGGGGTCTTTAATGAGACAACAGAAAGAATAGACAACTGCTGCCACATGCATGACAATTAATATGAGGGTTGTGCATGGGACTGGCAGCCTTATCATGTAGAACAAGTTGCTACAGAAACTACAGCTACAAGAACATGTTAATGCCTGCCTACAGACTTCTTGTATCGGGACCAAATGAGTCGAGATGCAGTGGTGGCTCCATACGGAGCAAAAGAGGAAATGAATATACAGCTGTCCCGTGAATTATCAAAGCCATATGTTTAAAGATTCCGTTGTTAAAGTAGATAAGTCAAGATTTATTGACCGTGTAGTTAGGTACCATTCATTATAATACAACCACTGTACTAAGATTTATTCCACACTACGCTCGCCTTTAGTATTTTACAATCAGCCGCTTTCCAGGATTTCATGCCGGAGCTTGTCAGCGAGTGCTTAAATCTACGGTCGCCACAACTCGAGGCCCTTTGTTTTGACTGTATCCAGGCTACACGTATTTATTTTTCTAGCACCGCCGGGTATAGCTTGAACACTGCCTCCTGGGATTACATTCAGCAGATCATAATTTCACTGTTTTTCGGCACACTAGGGGTGATGTGGTCAGCATCACTCCGGCCGCCTTAACCTTCCCAGAAGTTGCTCTGGTACCCAATTGGGGCTGGGTCGACCCGAGAGCCGTTTGTGGCCTAAAAAAATCCCACCTCATCTGGTGAGGCAAGGGTGTAAAACCCAATATTGGTAAATATATGAACTAGCCACTGAGATTAATGTACAAGTTAAGACAGTGTTTATGGTTTCTTGTTCTCTATAACGTCCACGTAACATTGCAACAGTCAGATCAGCTTCAGCTGAATTAAAAAAAAACTACTATATTTTGTTCATTGTAGAGTGTTTTACGACATAAAAAAAATGGTTTTCTGCATGACGTATAAACCAGTGGTTGGTCACGTGGGTGTTAACATGGTATCATCATTTTCCTTTGCGCTTCCTCCAGATCACGGAGCCACCACTGTTGCTGGTCCCCTTTACGAGAAGCCTGCACCAGCAGTCACGTGCTCTTGCAGCACTATCTGTGTCAGTTTGTTTTACATGATGAGATTGCCAGTGCGATGCACAACTTCATATTAATTACCTTGGGCGACATGCATGAGGGACTACACTGAATAGTGCTCTGCTAAATGTTAATGTAATTTTATAAAGTCAAATCTGTAAAGCTGTTTCAGCCATTAGTGACGATGGGAGCATAGATATCAGGTTACTATTATAGTGTTTTTTTGTCGTGGCAAATGTTATAGCTAACAATATGGCTGTGATAAACGTTGTGTACTAGTTATGCACTTAAGAGCACACTGCCCAAAATAGATATCGATAGCGACCAACATTTGCAGTGTTATGTTCCATATCGAAGTGAAAACAGCGAGCGAGTTCATGCTAGTGCAAAGCCTTCGGTAATACTTAGTGCAGGGCTTCTCAACCTGTGGTCCACGGAATGCTTGGAGGTCCATGAATAGGTTATGAGTATATGAGGAGAACTGCCGTAAGAGGGGGGTTAAACGGTAAAATCAAAACACAAAAACACAGAAAAAGTAATACGTCTTACTAGGAGACAGGACAAGAAAAAACATACGTTGCGGCCACTAGGCCTTCGTCAGGGACAGACAAACAAGAGACAGGAGGGAAAGAAAGTTAGAATTAAGTGGAGAACATGAAACTATAGAAATAAGAGAAAAATTCTCCCTCGTGGTGTCAAACGTTGAAGCCAAAATATCTGCCAAACTTAACTTAAAAAAAAAATTGGAAAATATTATATTGCACAATCAAAATTTGTACTCGGCAGGGAATTATCAACAGAATTTTGACATATTAGAAGATTCTCCTAGTATGGTGTGAGGCTGGACCACTCACCTGCAGATACGTGACGAAGATTCAGGCTTTCGAGCATAAATGTTTATAGAAAGAAATTGGCGCATTTTGCTAAAAAGAGCACAAAAACACAAATGCTCTAATGTTAGAGAGAAAGAAAACACCTATGCAGGCCATCAATAACCACTTTTGTCAATTAGTGTAAACGTCGAAAGCTTGCCCTGTTTTGGCATGTAAACTCGTCATGGACTCCCTTTCGAAAACGATCCTCCAGGGAACAGTCGAAGGTAAACGAGAAGAGGAAGGCAAAGAAATCCCGGGCTGATAACATCTACAGAATGCGGAAGGACACGGTTCACCAAGACACTTGTTACTGCCATTGATGCTGAGAATAGAGAGCAGTGGAGGACCCTGTCTGCTGATGCTTCCACCATGGCACCCCTACGACCCATGACGGGTCATGGGTTGAGATGAGATGATGATTCGTTTGGTTTGGGTATTTCAGTAGACTATAAATAAGCGTTACGATTTTTCTTTGTAATGTATTATTTGAATGCAAAAAATAGTTACTATGTGTCTATGTACATTTTATCTAAGACGGGGCTCAAAGAGATACGGGCACCTCACCGTACAATCAAAGGGATGCAAGGCACAATTAAAATTAAGACCTGAGGACTTTGAAGAAGGCAACATGAAAAGTCATTTTGATAGTGATACAACAGCAAAACATTCGCCAGCTTCGCATAGCAGATGTAACAACAACAGTCTGGGATGGCTGCTCAGTGTACAACACAAAGAGACTCCGTTCACTACAAAAGCGTGCAGTGCGTCTAGTCTCTGACAACTGCCTAACTCAGTGTGTAAATTTCTATAAAAATCTCCAAATACTGCCCTTAAGAAAGCGCCTTCTTTTTAACAAAGCTAAATTTGTTCACAAAACCCTGTCACACAATGCTCCAGCATATCTGTGGCCAATGTTCAATTACAATGAAAGACGCAGTCAACGCTTTAACAGATTGCAAGTGCCCAAACCTAGGCTTGACTTATTCGAGAAAAGCTTAGCGTACTCTGCTGCTCATCTTTGGAATTGTCTTCCACATAACCTAAGAAACAACCTCAGTCCCTATCCATACAATCATAGACTTTTTGAATACTTTCTGAATTCTGATTACATGCCCCCCCTAATCGGATTATCTTTTCTTATAACATCAACTGTAGGTTCTAATGACGATGTTTGTACTTTTCAACATATGGTATATCGTGCTTATAAGTAATTAATGTTAATATGAGTGTGCTATATTATTATTTTACTTTACAATGTTGAATTCCTTGAAACTGATATGTAAAATGCATATGAGAATAAATGAATACAATATGAAAGATGAGCGAAAGGAAGGGCAGAATGTTAGACGGGCCTGTGTGCCCAATTCTCAACCCTTTGAAAATAAAGTTCGTTCGTTCGTTCGTTGTCGGATTGGGTGCTTCGCGGGGCGCGTCCACCCGGTCAACCCGCGTGATAAGCGGGTGCGTTAACCACTATAGTCTGATGAACAAAGCCATCGATCTGTCGCGGTCTCATGATAGCACATTCAATTTTCATTGAATGCTAACATAGTCTGAAGTAACGCCTGTTATGACTTAATTATGTAGATCTTATGTAACAGCGCTCATCCAAGGACCAGGCATTGAACGTTCGAGCTTGTACAAAACGGAGCGATGGGACAAACAAAATAACAGAGGCGGGCAAAACCGAAAGCTTGACACTTTAAGCCACAGGGAGACACGCCGTTTGCCTTTTCAGCCTCTATGACCTTATTTGGCAAAGGCCTGTCGTTTTGCCTAGCGCTTCAAGGTTACAAATTCGCACGCGTTGTGCGCTGGGAAGAGAAGTTGAGAACTTGAAGGATGGGGAGGGGAGAGCATACCAGGACGTACTACGTCGCGTAAAATTGGAAGGCGAGCGTGAAGCGTTTTAAGGCCATGGGGCTTGCCTGGTAGACGAAGGAATTAAAAACATACCACGTTAAGTCCCGCTTTACAACCAACCCATCTAGCCATCCTTCTCCAACACTCCAGCGTAATCCCGATCTGCATCGTTTGTACGCACGCTTTGCTGTGCCCCGGTTTCTCGTGTGGGCCATTTTCGTTGATGGGACGCAGTGGCCTAAATAAACCGTATTTTGCAAAGCTAGGCCCAGTACTTATATATATATTTTTTTAAACTGCATCAGTCACCTCCTTCTTCTCTCACTCCGCGCTTTTCGTGAGTCCGAAAATAGGTCGAATGTTTCGTTTGTTGGCGTGCGTAAACCACCCTTTCCCGACTCGACGATAGAAGGGAAAGGGGAAACGACCGGTCGTTTTAGTGAAAGGGGAATAAATACGTTATTATCCTCGGATTTGCGCTTATTATAGGGCGCCAATGTTTTTACTACTAGTGCAGCGCTGGCTGGTTGTATTATTATTTCCAGTTTATTGCAGCTATGCGTGCATACGTTGTTATTTTAAACAAGGCCATTGAATGTATTGTTTATAACAAACAGAATTAACTCAGTAAAACCATTGTTAGGTTGTCTTTAAGGTTGAACAAGGCAGACAATTCGAAGCCTAATAGGATGCCACTTAATCTGGATAGGTTACAAAGTGATGAAAACTATTTTGTTAATTTATCCCATTCTCTCTCTCCTTCTCTATGTCTCTCTCACACACACACACTCTCTCTCTCTCTCTCTCTCACACACTCTCCCCCCCCCCCCACCCCCCCCCCACCCCCCCCCCCCCCCCCCCCCCCCCCCCCAGAAAATAAAACTGCCAGACATGAAACTAAAAATACGCAACTTTTTATTACAATTTCAGATCGTTGCCGAGGTGAAAAAGCTGTCAAGAGTAGAGAGAACCGATGCCATGTACTTGAATTATTATTCCTACCACATCCAGTGACCATCCAGTGGAAGCGCCTCGGAGGCGGCCACGTTTGATAAAATGACATTTTTGATGATACTTGACTGACCAGCTTGTACAGTGAACCTGACAGAGAACATTTTACGTGGACATGAATTTATGTGTTCACAGACAATGCTCCGCCCCCAAATTTTCAGTAATTTCCCCCCCCCGTCTGTGATGGTGCTCTTAATGTGGGGAAAAGAAAACAAAAAGTTTTAACAGGTGAAGAAGAAAAACAACGGGACGCTGCAATAAACACGGGACAAGTCCCTGCAGGTCTGAGTGACCTAGATTTATTAAGAATAACATCAGGACCAGTCGCTTAACTGTTTTTAGTCTCCCCCCCCCCCCACCCCCACCCCTTTACAGCCTAATAAATTGCCAAGATTTGTTATCATGCTGTTACCATGGACTCAAACACACGCCTGTCCCCTCCGCTGTCTCTGTAAGGATCTCTAGTTGTTTGTCAGAATACTTGATAATAGCTCAAGTTTTGAGTCTTAAAAACTCGGTAGTCAAGGTTTGCACATAGATTCAGCTTTTTTATTTTAAATAATGAAAACATCCATTATTGTTGGACCATTAAGGGTTAAACGTGCAGTCATGTTAGATTGTAGCCTTTAAATTTAATTTAACCCTTTTTTCTCTGTGTTTTGTATTCATTTCTCATTTGTTATTGTTTTTATTTTTCCATCGGGCAATAACAAATTTAGTTCTGTGTATATGATACACAGTGCAGCATTGCAGAAAACCATATTTGTGTTCATAATTTGCGTAAGCTTGTTCATTGTTTGTTTGTTTTCTAACCATAGAAAGGGTGAAATACTGTCCACATACACATATTTTTAAGTTGCAGTAGACTCGGTTATCTGGGATTGCATTAACTGGGATGCAAAGCCAAATGCAAACAAATAAATAAAAATAATAAAATACGAAAATAATTTGGAATAGAATAAAGTGGCCTAAAAAAAAGTACAGTATGCGAAAGTGTAATACAATGTTGAAATCATATTAAGTATATATATTAATGCGATTATGAAATCAGTGTAAATGAATGAAGTGAAGATGCAGTAACATGATGTGCACAATTTTTTTTTTTTTTGCTGGAAGGTTTTGCCTTCTTGTGGCAAGGCATGTTGCTTCAACCTAGACTTTAAGTCCTTTGATTATATCAGAGTACAATTTGCCATTGTAAATAAGTAAACTCGGATAACTGAAGTGCAGTGTTGATAAATCTAAGCGCTGAAAAGGACAACTAGCTTCTGTCAGCTAGCAAGCATGAAGTAGCCCTGAAAAGGCTGGTCCTGAAAAGGAATGCTAGCCCATCCAGCGTTGATAGATACTATGGACATACATACAGACTGTGTATTGTTCCTGCTACTATTTCTGCTAGATTATTTAATTATTTGGAGAAACAGCAAGACGGCACACTTGCTGAGAAGCTAATGCCGAGAAATCTATGCAACACTGCTGAAAAGTGAATTAATGGAACAAGGCAAACTTCTTTGGCATATTTAAATAATAGAACAAGCTCAATCTTTTGTATTTGGTCCGATTTTTTTTCTCTATGCGTCTTTTTTCAGCACAGTTTTTGTGGAAATGTTTTCAAATAATTATTTAAAAAACATAGCTTTTCATTATTCCAGATAATCGAGAGACTACTGAACAATTTGAAATTTTTAGTGCAGTATGGCTACTGATGTGTAACTTCACTGTATGCAGTTTCCCCTGGGTATTAGGCATCTTTCTTCAGCTCAGTAATCAAGTCAGTCCTATTATATATAGCTCAACATAGAACAATACAAACAACCAAGAAGTAACAGATTTTATAAATGGGCACTTTAATAGAATAAGGGATTTGAAATGGTTTGACCAGATCACCAACATCGAACTGATGGCAGGAACTAGACAAGTGCCAGAGCAACAAGAGATGATAAGAAGACTCTAGCAGTTGATTGGACAAGTTGAGATGAAACCTTTTGATAATTTTACAAGGCAGTTCTTGTTCTAGAGCACCCGTGAGTAAGAGGTAGATTGAAAAACATGGAGAAGAGACAGAATTAAAAGTGATGAGGAAGATATTGAAAGATCTTGAGCTGATGGCTTGGCACGCATCTGCTGGGAGGTCTGTGCTCCTTGGGAAGCTGAAGGATAGTGCAGACATTGATGATCAGACATTTTGTTGAGAGATTAGGGACTACCTTTAAGAGCTGACAGCTGAAGTTATACCTTTAAGAGCTGACAGCTGAAGTTATACCTTTAAGAGCTGACAGCTGAAGTTATACCTTTAAGAGCTGACAGCTGAAGTTATGCTTTTAAGAGCTGACAGCTGAAGTTATGCTTTTAAGAGTTGACAGCTGAAGTTATGCCTTTAAGAGCTGACAGCTGAAGTTATACCTTTAAGAGCTGACAGTTAAAGTTATACTTTTAAGAGCTAACATGCCGAAGTTAATCTTTTAACTCATATGTAATTTATATGATCCGATTATAGGGTGCTGTCTGGTGATGGTATGGGGTAGATGTATAATTGTATGCTTTAGCCTATATAGGACAAGCATAAGATTTATCAGTTTTCCTGCTGTAAAAATAAAAATAAACTGACCCGTTGCTGTTCAATATCAGAATCGGATAATGTACATATACAATTTGACACGAGATCAGCCAGTAGAACTACTATTTTTTTTATGTTTAATAATTGATTGTTGTACATTATTGCTTTTTTCTATAGTCAGTTAACTAAAACTGTCTTCTCCTTCTTTGACCCCTCACAGATGAGCAGGTATGCAGCCAAATCAGTGGGTGTAGAGACAGGTTATTAGGTATACTGACAAATTAGTAGGTATACAGACAAATCTGATGGTATACAGACAGATCAGTTGGTGTACAGACAAATCAGAAGGTATACAGACAGATCAGTTGGTATGCAGCCAAATCAGTGGACGTAGAGATAGGTTATTAGGTATATGGACAAATTAGTAGGTGTACAGACAATTCAGTGGGTAAACAGATAAATCAGAGGGTATACATACAGATCAGTTGGTGTAAAGACAAATCAGCAGGTACACAGACAGATCAGCAGGTACACAGACAGATCAGCAGGTATGCAGACAGATCAGTGGGTATACAGATACATCAGTAGGTATTCAGACAAATCAGTAGATATACAGACAAATTAGAGGGCATACACACAGCTCAGCAGGTATACAGACAGATCAGTGGGTATACAGGCAAATCAGCAGTGAGACCCGGCAAACATTTTTGTTAAACCAGATTACATGAAAGTATGTTGTTATATTTAAGAGATCAATATATGTATAAGATACCGAGTTTCATATAAGCACGTACACATAGGGCCATATAGATTTCTGTAAGAAAACAACAGGTGATCTCATTAAATTTATGATCTAGAAACCATTCCCATTTATTTATTAACGCCACTTTGTCATAAGCTCATGAAAATACGTTATGAATAGTGAACAAGAAATATATTGAAGCAGTTTTTCTCAACCTCTTGAGAAGCTTGACCCTGTGAGATTTGATTCTGATGTACCAAACCATCTCCCATAAAATTGTGTAACCAGTACAGAAAGGTTTTCTTGCAGTCAGCGACCCATAGCTCGACTGCTTGCGTCAGGGTCAGCGAACCAGATTTGACCAAGACCCTACTCCACCTCCAAGTGGTGGTCCTGGAAACAGGCTGCATCACTGCAGTCTGGCTGAGAGAGTATGGATTGAAGAGGGAAGGCTAACCCGGTCCCAAAAATGCCATGCCGAAAACGGATGTGTCGGGCCGAAAGACGCAGATATCGCAGCTTTGCTGTAAACGGCGACACAGCGTAACAAACGTCCTTTTTAGGAGGAGACAAACAGATTCTTAATTCTTTTGTACCAAGTACAATAGCCAGAATATCGGTCTGTCATCCTGAATGAACAGTCATCAGTGCTGATGTAATGTTCCCAGGTTTGTTAATGATTAACACAGTACTGAAATGGAGAGATCAGTCATAGATGTCTCATATTTTACATATATTCAAATATCAGGGTTACTGTTGAGTCAGTTGAGACTTTTAGACACAGTTAAATGACATTCCTGGGGTCTGCAAACCACAGGATGAGAAACACTGTCTTGCATTACTTGTTCTTGCATGATCATATTTTGTGAAGCAGCAGTTACTACATTTGTAATTTTTACATTGTTATAAATTATAAACCTGATGTTTTACATTATATAAGCTAATGTTTTACTGTGTAAACGAATGTGTTACGATGTTTTTTGGGTATGTAGAGTGTTTGAGTGTCTGAATTGTCTTTGAATGTTATTACTCCAAAACCTGACTTGTAAAACACTTATTATTACACTGTTTTTGTTCAAACAAAGACGGACTGTCTTTTCTGTTTCCATTGTGAACATCAACAAATATTTCCATTATAAATTATTTATTGTATGTTTGTTGTTTAGTATAAAAGGTGTATGAAGTAATATAAATGCCAATAAACAGGTAGGTTTGTCAGTTAATTAAAATGAGGTTATTTGGAAGAATTTAAAGACTTCTTAGTTTCTGTAGCATAGTACACAAAACCCTAAATTGTGCCAGCACCATAAGGCAGTTCTCATTATTGAAACCACATTTTAGAAAAAAGGAGAACCCAGCACTTATGGATAAAGGAATGAGAAGTTAATCTGAAAAACAGGGGAAGGGAACTGCTGAGGAGAGGAAAACTAGAATTCTCCATCTTCTTCTTTGGTCGTTGGCTGCTGACTGACAAAAAATTCTGTCGCCATCTTGTAGGGC
The DNA here is from genome assembly GCA_024509875.1 of Oreohelix idahoensis. NCBI lineage: Eukaryota > Metazoa > Mollusca > Gastropoda > Stylommatophora > Oreohelicidae > Oreohelix > Oreohelix idahoensis. The sequence continues at coordinate 275,422 of JAMPIV010016156.1, forward strand.
AGCAACAAACTTTCTCCACTTTGATTAGTCGGCAGCCATCTTTTGTATGGTGCCCTCTATCTCTGCTTCCACAGTTCTGCATCCGATAGCTTCTGGCCAGCCTCTTTTTCACTTTCCTTCTGGAGTTCATAGCATGACAGTTCTAGTGATGGTGTTCAGGGTCTCTTCTGAGAATGTAGCCAACCCAATTCAAGCATCTATACCCACTATGATAGTGCACATGTTTTCTTGGTCACTCAAGAGTTATATGGAAAAGAAATTTAAAGAAAAAAAAAGGCATAACTACCTTGTTGGTGTAGTTAAAGGTATATAGCGTAAACAGTTTTGTTTTAGTTTTTATTCAATTTACTAAAAGCACTTATGGATAAAAAGAATGAGAAGTTTATCTGAAAGACAGGGGAAGGGGACCACCTAGGAGAGAAAAACTAGAATTCTTCATCTCCTTCTTTGGTTCTTAGCCGCTGACTGACAAAGCAACCTGTCGCCATCTTGTAGGGCAGCAACAAACTATATTGACTTTTAATTTATGCTAATTTATTCCAGAACTTGTGATGGTTATATGTGCATGTCTGTAGTTTGAAAGTTTTTTTTTTTTTTAATTTTTAAGTGTATAGTCTATCTTTGAAAAGGAAGAATTTTGTTACATTGCCCATTGAGGCATATTGGGAATATTTTCTTGAGCATACGGCACACTAGGGGTGATGAAGTCAGCCTTTAACCTTCCCAGAGTTGCTGTGGTACCCAATTCATGAGGCTGAGGTTGCGGTCTAAAAAAAATCCCACCTCAACTGGGGATCGAACCGAGGACCACCGAGCTCAAAAGCCAGTGCACTAACCACTGCGCTACTGCAGCTCTTATATCTTTGGAAGCTTACTGTAAAATAATTTAAATTGATTCACAAACACAGAACAAATGTGATTATTATTAGAGCTGTTGTTTTCTATTTTGTGTGTTAATTTGTAGTTTGTTGAGCAAAAGTATTGAAGTGGGCAGATAACTTAACGGCTTGGTGCAAGTAAACTGAACATATTTTGTATGGTTGTGGATACATGGTGTGAATACGAGATTAGAATATAGTTTGTATGGTTGTGTTTGTACTTTTAATTCAACAAAACAACTATAATTATATAAATAAATCAAGAAATTAATAATGAGTGTTGAGACTTTATATTGTTCTGGATTATATTGTGTTTCATGTTGGGTTTATATATGTTCAGTTGTAGTTTTAGTGTCCAAACTTGACAGTGAAGTACATAATGCTCATACATTTAAAACTTCACATATTCTTCTTGGTCAAACCACTTCAGTTCTTTATGTGTTTACTTTGCTGTTCTTTTATTTCTTAACTCCTCTTCCCAGTGAAATTTTGAGATTTCAAGGCATCTTGTTTGCCTTTTGTCTTGGTATCTAAAGATCGGTGACTGGCTTATGATGCTAAATGATGTCTTTTTTCCATATGTCGTTGGGATCTGCCTCCCAAGTTTCACATTGGTGATATCTTCAAACCATTTCAGCCCTTCTAGGCTGTCAAAATTACCCGTGTATATAAATGTTTGTAAATACTTAGTTGTTGGTTTAACTGTTTTTCTACTTTCATGTTCGGTCCCAGTATAGGGAATATAACTGATGGATTCAGGACCAGTAATTTCTTATTGTCATGAGGTGGTTGAAGAAGATGACTGAGGGCAATTAAATTGCGAGTGAGATGCTTGACAGTAGACAGATATAGTTTCACAAATGTGAATGGAGAATGTTGTATGATAGTCAGGAGAGAAGATATAAATTAAATCTCTCAAATCCTGCCACACTCATGAGCTTTTAAGTGTCATGCAAGCACCCCTTCTGTCCGACACACACACACACACACACACACATTAATCATATATAAAAGGTAAAGGATCCCGTTACACGCCCATTGAGGCATATTGTGAATATGGTGTTAAGCCCATATTTTCTTGACCATCGGCACACTAGGGGTGATGTGGTCAGCATCACGCCGGCCACCTTAACCTCCCCATAGTTGCTCTGGTACCCAATTCATGACCGTTTGCGGTCTAAAAAATCCCACCTCAACTGGAGATTGAACCATGGACCACCGAGTTAGGAAGCCAGTGCGCTAACCACTGCACTGCTGCAGCTCCAATCATATATATTTAACAAAAATAAAAAATATATATATAGAAGGACTGAAATGGTATGACAAAGTCACAAATGTGGAATTGATGACAAGAACCAGACAAGTGCCAGTGGAACAAGAGTTGAGAAGAAGACGTTGGCATTGATAGAACACACATTGAGGAAACCTGTTGATAGCATTACAAGGCAGTCCTTGTTATAGAATCCACAGGGAAAGAGAGGCAGAGGTTGACCAAAAAACACATGGAGAAGAGAACTGAATACAGAGGTGAAAATGATGAGGAAAACATGGAAAGAAATTGAGCGGATGGCACAGGACAGGAAGACTGGCATGTGTTTGTTGAAGGCCTATGCTCCTCGGGGAGCTAAAGGGTATCGATTGATATATATATATATATATATATATATATATATATATATATATATATATATATATATATATACACACACATTTTTTTTTTCCAGCATTCTGAAGCAGGTGTCTCACCTATTTAGTTTCTACTATCTGTACATCATCATCAGCTGTCGTCTCCACGTCGAAGGTCGGCTGCAATGGATCTCCAACATCTGTACATAAGTCGTCGCTTTGATTATCACAGCTCATTTATCACTTTTACTTTCTGAATGTTTTCATTGTGTGCAAACAGTGCAAGATTGTGATCAAGATTTGTTACAAAGATATAATAACCCCCGTGATGTGTTTGTGTGGAGTGTTAGTTTATGTATATTTGGTATATTCGTTCATTTGAGACCTATACGTTTACTGTCGGATCATTTTCCATCTTTTCGTTGCCCATGGAGCACAGGGCTGCTGCTGTTCATTCATATGCTCCCTGAGGAGCATAGGCTTTCAACAGATTCATGCCATGTTTTCCTTTATCGTGCTCACGGTCTTTCCATGTCTTCTTTATCCCTTTAATGAGTTTTGTACATTTTTGTTTGTTTGTTGTATCCAGTTCTCCTCTTCGTGCATTTTCGGTCGTCCTCTACCTCTTTTACCATGGCGATTCTAGAAACAAGGACTGCCTTGTAATGTTATCAGCAAGTTTTCTCAATATGTGTCTTATCCATCGCTAGCGTCCTATTCTCAGTTCTTATTTCACAAGCTGCAGCTAGTGCTTGCCTCTAGTTTCTATTTTCAGCTGTCTACTTCAGCTCTGCCCATGAGGACCCCAGGTTGCTTTGGCTTCCGCGGTTTTTCTCCATGTTATCTTTTGCTCATTAGACAATCTCTGAAGGACCGAGGACTAGAATGGAACCAGGCCAGGAGGAAGACAGCCGATAGGATAGTATGGCGCTCTCTCTTCCAAACCTCTACACCTCACGCTAGAAGAGGAACGACTACCGTAAGTAAGTTATCTTTTGCTTCCCATTCTCGTCCTACCTTGAGGGTTCCAATTGAGCATGTTCATAGTTATACTGTTTGGCATTGCAAAAAGAAGATCGTTCGGCATAGATACAAAGTTACAGATATGCCACACTTTTCAAATACTGAAACCTGCACACAGGCATGCTTTTATCAAGGGAGTGCTTTAGAGTGTTCCATGTTTCTAAAGTGGATTTCCACGCTTCCTGGGTTGCCTACTGCTGCTGTAGCTTATGAACAAGCACAATGTAGTTCCCGATCTACCAGTAGATTAAGGGATGATTTGATAGATGTGTGGTACCAGTGTAGATGTGTGGTACCAGTGTAGATGACGAAGGGGAAAAGAGAAGGAATTTTAAAGCTAGAGAAATTTCACCTCCACCTATGTTCCAGTGTTGACCTATGGATGCGAATCGTGAGCAATGACTACAACCCACACATGCCAGCTCCAAACCTCAGAAATGAGGTATCTGAGGAAGGTGGTTGAAGTAACAAGAAGGGACATGGTCCGCAACCAGACGACACGGCAAGGCCCCTGCAGATCCAAGAGGAACGGTCCCAATTATGATGGTTTGACCATGTCTACAGAATGGGAGAAGATCGGCTACCATGACAAATATTGGAAACTAAGAGCCAGGGATCCAGACCTCCAGGACGGCAGAGTCCGTTGGGGGACAACATTAGACAAATCTCTGAAGGATCGAGGACTTGACTGGAACCAGGTCAGAAGGAAGACAGCCGATAGGATAGTATCGCGCTCTCTCTGGCAAACCTCTACGCCCCAAGGTAGAAGAGGAACCACTAAGTAAGTAAGAAATTTCAGACTAACCCTTTCTCACCTGCGTTTAAAAGGCGATATCTATTGTATTAAAACTACTTATTCCGCGTTCCTAGTTAAAAACTCGCAGGCTAACTCACAACAATTCACTAATCGTGAACTGCTTGAGATAAGAACGTGATTTTTTTCTTTGAAGGGATTTTAGCATGCAGTAAAACATCACGGAATTGTAGTAAGCAGATCGCCCGGTAGAGATTTGTTGTTGTTTAACTAGGTATGTTTAGCTTCTCGCTCTATTGCATCCGTTTCCAAGTTGAAGACTCTTTGGTATTATCTAAACTGTAGATCTAGGCTTTTCCTGAGGCTTTCTGCTATTCTGAAACGTGCTGAGTTGAAGTCAAGAGCTCCAGCTTGGCTTGCATTTAAGGGATCGTCACATCTGGTCCCAAGCTAGGAGTAAGAAGCGCATGGCATACTGTGTATTCCCCGCCATCCAAGGGGGCTCTCCGACAATGCAGAGCTAAAATACTGTGCACTGGTTCTGTGCTATCCCAAGGAATTGTCACGTGCTGCACAGAGCCACCTATCAGCTCCCCTCTGCCTATCGCTTGGGCTATGTTGAGATCCCCTGCATGCAGTCAACCAGGTCAAAGCCAAAGAATCACGTCTGGGGCTCAAGTGACTTCTCCAAGCTTAGTGTGCAATGCTGGGTTCTCAACAAGTTTCACCACAGGGGGAATCCCTGGAAGTGTGTGGATGATTTCAAGAGTCAATGATGGTGTAAATGGCCTCATAGACAGAAGGTCACTTCCACCAATGTATATTGTAACATTGTGCACAGCTGGTGGTCATATAAAGATGACTCCAGATATGCTTCCATGCATGTCCGGTAGAGATAAAAGTTACATGTAGAGGGCACTGATTCCAGGCTCCAAATACGTGTACACCAGGTACACCACTGATTTTCAGGGAACAGATGGTTCAACACTTCTTTTAATCCCCACAAAATTACAAGAGGTTGATTAAAATTCCCGCGACCGCCAGGGTAATTAACTTAATTAAATTAAGTAGTGTTTCATTAATGTTAATGGACATATACTGATTGATAATTCACCTATAGTCCATTTGATGATTTAATTTACATTTAACATTTGTTTAATTTACGTATCTAGCAGTCACGGTGATTTAGAAGCACGGGAGGTGTATAATTAGTGGGTGAGAGGGGAACTGTTGAATTATTATTAAGTGACCTATACCGGCCCGCCAGAACGGATACTGCTGCAAAACGTAGGGACCAAGGATGCCTGAAAATCGGTGGTGTTCAGGTATTCCTGAAACCTGAAAACAGACATGATTTTTATCATGGCAGATCTTTAAAGATCATGACCCTCATGAGCGTATCAAGTCGCACAAGACGACGGCTAATATGAAGTTGTACATGGGCCTGGCAATCTTATCATGGAAAAAAATGGCCACAGAAACCACCGGTGCAAAAACATGTGACTGCTTCGTGCAGGCGTTTAGCAAGGGGATCTGCTGCAGTGGTGGCTCCATGCTTCATAAGGAGCGCAAAGGAAAATGAAGATGATGAGATAATTGGAGAGCTCAGTATTTCTAAAGTGGATCGCCATACTAGCTGGGTTGCCTACCTGTGCTCTAGCTGAGAGGAATATAATCAGAGAAGGATAAGATATCTGCTCGTAGGACGCCTTATTTCATTTAAAATATCACTCTGGCATCTTGTGCAGCATCGATTTTTTGCTTGCTTGTCTTTCGCAATGTTATAATTTTCGTGTAAAATCAATCCCGAAGTCAGAATGTTCAACAGTGTGGCCTGGTAAACGTTGTCAGAATGTTTCTGATATATATATATATATATATATACACACACATAGATAGATAGATAGATAGATAGATAGATAGATAGATAGATAGATAGATAGATAGATAGATAGATAGATAGATAGACAGACAGACAGATAGATAGATCACTAACATACAGCAATGAACGTAATATCATATGGCAACAAACCACCTCACTCCACGAAAAACTATTTGGAGATGTCAGGAACCTTGAGCTGACTACTGCCGTTATTAGAATCATTAATGTAGAAGTCTGAAGGCAAACCAGGAAATATAAATCAATTGAAATAAACGACAAGAAAGAAAATAGAAAATACGAAGGATGGATGATAAAGGTAGTCCCATAACAATTACTGTCGTAGTGGAGTGAAGTGTTAGAGACTTCACCTTACTAGGTCCAGCATTGAGAGGTGTGGTCAACAGTTCCCTTTCTCGCTGAGTGTTCCTTCCCTAACTCAAGAGCAGAGTCAGGTACCCATAACGAGCTTGGTAGACTTGAGCGTGACGATACAGAATTCCAACCAGACACCTTTGCCGTGAGAAACCAGCTCTCTACCCACTCATTATTACGCTCAGGATTGATGAAACTTCATTAAAACTATTAAAACACACTCACACACACACACACACACACACACACGAAGGGAACGAATACACAAGAAGTCGCAGAGGATCAAGACAGAGTGAGACTTCCTGATAAACGACAGCACTAAAATAAGAACTGTGGTTAGGTGGGAGGAAGAAATAAAAGCCGATCCAACACACAGACCAAGTGGGAACAATGAAGACTGATCAGATCTAACGTGGTGGTTCTCAACCTCTTTACGACAACGACCAAAATGTCACAGTTGGTAAAATTGGGGACCCATGCAAAGAACAGAGAAATTTAGCCAAACACAAGCCGCGGCTTCGTGTAAGGGAAACGAAAGGGACTCGACGCATCGCGGTGCAGTGAGTGAGTAGACAGAAAATAGTACATTCTAGTGAGGGACTAGACAGAAAATAATAAAGTCAAGAGAGGGAGTAGACAGAAAATAGTACATTCTAGTGAGGGACTAGACAGAAAATAATAAAGTCAAGTGAGGGAGTAGACAGAAAATAGTACATTCTAGTGAGGGACTAGACAGAAAATAATAAAGTCAAGTGAGGGAGTAGACAGAAGATAGTAAAGACTAGTGAATGAGTAGACAGAAAATAGTAAAAAAGTAAAGTGTAGTGAGGGAGTAGACAGAAAATAGTAAAGTCTACTGAGGGAGTAGACAGAAAACAGTACATTCTAGTGAGGGACTAGACAGAAAATAATAAAGTCAAGTGAGGGAATAGACAGAAGATAGTAAAGTCTAGTGAATGAGTAGACAGAAAATAGTAAAAAAGTCAAGTGTAGTGAGGGAGTAGACAGAAAATAGTAAAGTCTAGTGAGGGAGTAGACAGAAAATAGTAAAATCTAGTGAGGGAGTAGACAGAAAATAGTAAAGTCTAGTGAGGGAGTAGACAGAAAATAGTAACGTCTGGGAGCCTCGCTGGTGTAATGGTTACCACACTGCGCTGGCGATCGGGTGATCCAGGTGTCAAACCCGGGTGAGAACATTTGAAGTAGTGTCGTCGACAGGGATTTGGACTGGATTAATTCGAGCCCTGGCGAAGACATTTGAAGAAGTATCGTCGAACAGGGACTGGAATAACCTGAACGGCTCCTGAGCCGACCCAGCTCTAATGGGTACTCTCCGAAGACGGCGAGTATCTGCCTGAATGGCGAGAGGACACCTGTCAGCGTACAGGGAAAATAGGATACTCCCGTAAAATCAGTCTCAGGTTAGACATACTAAAAACTACTTGGATCCATAGTATATTTTTCTGTGTGATGTTATGGGGAGTGGGATCCTCCCCAGGTGCCACAAAGTGTATGCCCCTGGTTTCCGCATGGCACTGGCAATCTCATCATGTAAAAAAATGCTCCAGAAACCACCACTGCTAGAGCATATGAATGCTTTAATGTAGATTTCCTTACAAGGGTACCAGCTGTAGTAGTTGCTGCATGCTTGGATAAGGAGCCAACAGGAACAAGAAAAAATATGGAGTGGATAAGACCGCTCGCTTCTCGTGGCAGAGATGCCATGTTATAAACCGGTTAGCGTCACGTCCACGTTTTCTTCTTCTTCTGTTATCTTTCAACTCACAAAGGAGAGCATTGGCCTTCTCCAAACTTATGCCAAGTCTTCCTGTCCTGTGCCATCTGCTCAATGTCTTTCCATGCCTTCTTCAACCCCTTCATGTCTGTCTCCAGTTCTCTTCTCCGTGTATTCTTTGGTCTTCCTCTACGTCTTTTACCCTGGGGATTCCAGAACAAGGACTGTCTGGTAATGCTATCAACAGGGTTTCTCAATGTGTGTCCTGTCCATTTCCAGCGTCTTCTTCTGATTTATAGACCCAGTCTACACAGCTGTAACTGGGTACCCGACCCTGCTTGGGAGTTAGGAAAGGCAAAGACAATACAGCGTGAGATCAGATCAGGCGCCATCTCCACAATAAACATTGGTTTATAAAAGGGACTTCAAAGTTTTTCTGTCTTTTACTTTGATGATCAACTTATCTGCCCGCTTCTCGATATTCTGTTTCCGTTTACAGCATTGTTGTTTCTCATGCCTACGTGTCTGTTCCTTCTTTGCATTGATGGGTTCTGTAGCGGCTTACTTTAGATTATGAGGTTGCCAGCCCCAAGCACAATTTGGTATTAGTTGCATGTTATGAGATGCCTGAGGGAGAAATAGTTCTAGCCTGGTATTATCTCCCCAGAGAGCCGCTGGGAAAACCGGGGGGCGTGGAAGATACAATATAGCGCCATAAATCATATTAGGAGCTAATTTCGTCGTCTTCAGCGGGTTCAAACAGTGCTCTATCACGAACATCTCTATTGTGGTTATATGCCTATTAGCCCATTCACAATGAGAACGATATGGGAGCAAAGCTGGGTATTACTGATTAGAAAAAAAATGTGCTCTAGATGCACTCCTAAGGATGATAGGAAACTCTTTACAGAGCGATACAACAGGAAGCAATCTGATCATCAGAAGAAGTCCCCCCGTCCGACAAGTGTTTCGGCCCTATATACTCCTTTACACTCTAAGGGGGGCGGGCCCACTTGGGTCATGACTCCCAAGCGTCTCAGCTTCCTGTTGTCTTGCATCAAAAATGAACCCATTTCACTTATGGTAGCAACTTTAAATTCCACAACTCCGCCAGCCGTGGAGGCAATTGTGAAAGTAACAAAGAGAAGACAAATTATTCCGTTCGTTCCGTCGCACACACTGAGACACCAGCGCGAAGTCAACGAGTCGCCACTGCGCGTTCCCCACTGGACTTTTGATACTGACACCCCTTATAGTATACACCGCTTGTCGCCCCTGAGTCGCAGCCCGTTCACTAGTCCACCACAAACCTCAGCGTATTGTGGACTTAGAAAAATTCCTGGTGTTTTCTGTACCGCAGCGTTTATTGTTACGATCTCCATTCCCCATTGCGGTTGTTCCACAGCCAGCCTGATGCCTTTTCGGCAGTTTCACTAAGCCTCTTCAGGGCCCTTGTTCTCGACTGTCCCCTCAGCCCCAACAGTTTCAATAGATCATACACTGATGCAGCCACAAGCCCTCTTGCACCCACTTCAACAGCCATGACCCTTGCAGTGAACCCATCGTGTCTCAGATCCGCGGCCAGATCACTATACTTGGCCGCTTTGAACGAATGTTGCTCATCTAATCTGGATTCAAATGGCACGGTCAGTTCAATCAGTATGACCTGAAGCGTTGCTGCAGAATGAAGCACTATATCCGGCCGTCTCCGCGATTTTTGGATACTCTCTGGATATGCCCCTCGTCCAGGTAGGTCTACCGCCATCTCCCAATCATTTGCACAATCAAGAAGAGATGGTAAACTGCTACCAGGTTTATTCGGTTTGGGGTGTGCTGACTTTCCTGCCCTCAGAAAGTATGTGTTTGCGGTGTCTGGCCGGACTTTGCTATTCGCCTTCATTCTTGCCAGATCTATTGTCGCAGCAAGCTCATTTAGCACTTTGTTATGGCGCCAAGTGTATCGCCCTTGCCCTAATGACACCTTACACGCTGAGAGCACGTGTTCAAGTGTCTGCCTCCCCTGGCACAGGGGGCACTGCTCATCATCCGACTTTCCCCATTTCACAAGGTTGGTGGCCGATGGCAGCAGGTCATACAGTGATCTGACAACGAAGCTGAGCCTAAGAGGTGCCATATGCCATATATCATTCCATGTCAAGGACCTCTGCAGGGCTCCTTCCCATGTAGTCCATTGGCCTTGTTGGACCTGCTGCACTGCTTTTTGCAACCTCTTATCATTCTCAGCTTCTCGTATCTCCTGAACTACCATGTCTCTGCGCTCCCTGCTTGATGCCTTGGACCACCAGCGGATGTCTCCATGACCAAATCCCCGTCTATTCGTTTGTGTGTATCCGATTACCTCCCTCAGTTTGAGTGACTCTTGGGCAGCATCAACAGCTTCTTCCACTTTCCACTTCCTTCCCGTTTTCAGTGTGGGCTGAATGGACTTAACCACGTCATCAGCTGACTCGCGTAGCATCATTGCAAGCCTTGCCTTTCCAACTTTGTACTCTTCAACAACTGACTTGAAAGGAAGCAGAAGTTTTGACTTTTTGCAGTACAGTGCTACATCTGACAGACCTGGTGGTACTCCTAGCCATTTTCTCATGAACTTGTTGACCTTCTGCTCTATGGCTTCCACTGTACTTGTGCTTATTTCATATATAAGCAGTGGCCACAGCAACTTTGGTATCAACATGAACTGGAGGCACCACAGTTTGAACTTCCCCAGGAGTCTGCTTTGGTCTATGATCTGTAGCCCTCTGTCTGCCATTTCTATTGTCTGTTGCACTGCCTTTGAGTCTTTTAATGAGGCATCGTACACCCTGCCAAGACTTTTAACAGGTTCCTCAATGACAGTAGGGATTCTTTGGTTGGAAACCGTGAATATGACCTCTGCTATCTTCCCTTTCCTGACTGATAGGCTTCTCGACTTCTTGGGTTTGAAGCTCATTCTGCACCAGCTGACTAGTTCATCCAGGCGTGCTAACATCCTCCGGGCCTGATGTTCATCTGATGTCAGAATTGTTGTGTCATCCATGAATGCTTTGAGCGGTGGCATGAGACACATTCCACCGAGCTTTGGACCTATAGCCATTCCTTCAGCCGCATTGAGGATTACCTGCATAGCCATCACGAATAGTATCGGAGAGATGGTACATCCCATCGCAATTCCAACTTCAAGGCCAATCCACTTCGTTGTGTACTCTCTGGTTGAAAATCTGACAGCAAACCCTGCGAAATACAGCTTCAGCATTGCTGCAATCTCTTGTGGAACATGATACATTTCTAGGGCCTGCCACAACATCTGGTGTGGAACGGATCCATAAGCATTCGCTAAATCCAACCAGATTACATGGAGGTTTGTTCTGTCAGACTTTGCCTTTTGGATTGCTTCCCATATCATTGTGGCATGCTCTAGACATCCTGGTGTACCTGGGATACCTCCTTTCTGAATGGTAGTGTCAATGTACCCATTTGCCAGGAGGTATGTAGTGAGTCTTTCCGCCATCACTGAGAAGAATATCTTCCCTTCCACATTGAGTAGTGAGATTGGCCTGAACTGACTGATGTCTGTGGAATTTTGCTCCTTCGGGATGTAGACTCCGTTCGCCTTTCTCCATTCCTTGCTTACAAGCTGGGTTTTCCACGCACTCTTCAGTAAACGAAGCAGTCGTTTGAGCACCTCAGGGCATCTCTTATACACCACATATGGAACACCATTAGGACCTGGAGCTGACTTGCATCGAGCTTTCTGGACAATGCTTTCTACCTCTTGCACCGTTGGGGGCTTGGTGTTAAATTCAGCTCCTGGCTTACTCGGCCATTTAAGGCCTGCCATGCTGCTGAGCGGCTCATCTTTGCGACCATCTGAATATGTCATTCCAAGGTGTTCTTCCAGGTCTTCTTTCCTGATGTTTAGCGTACCCGACCGTGGCTGCTCAAACAGTTCTTTGGCAAACTTGAAGGGCTCCCTGAAGAATCTTTCCCTATCCATTCGAGTCTTCCTTTTCTTCCTGCACAACCTTTCTGCTCTACAAAGGGCATTATGTTGGCCTTTCAGGTGCTCCCAAACCTGTCGTAACCCTTCCTTCTCTGCGGCAACTGCGTTTTTGAACAGTTTTCGGGCATGCTTCTTCTGTTTTCTGATTTCTTCTATTTTAATTTGTCTTCTGCTTTTTCGTGGTGGGTTACCTTCCCTTGCCTCCCTCACTCCGAACACTTTGCGACAGTGCAGATATATTATGTCGCCGAAGATTTCCAGCTTCTTTTCCAAAGTTATCTGCTTCAGGTTGTTATCCAACTCTTTTGCCAAGGCTTCGTCCAGCTGTTCCCAAAGCCCTTTTGCACTGGCGGGTGGAAACTTGATTGCATCTCTCTTCCCGTCCAAGAAGTGTGTGAGATCATCATCAGGCAGATCAACTTGAATGTACTCAGCACTGTAGATTGACTCCTGGCTGCGTTCTTCTAACGTCTTATCCGTCGAGACAGAGCGCTGTTGATCTCCCCCTGATGACCTCCCACACCCCTTTTTCGTTCTGTGGATTTTCATTCCTCTCTGAGTAGAGAATTCCCTACCACAGGCACATGGAAACTCCAGCCGTTGTTCAGAGCTCGAAGTCCGTGTAACGGGTCTGGTCGATTCCAATGAGGCGCCTGTGGATTCATCATTCTCCCCCCCTTTCGGTGAATCCTGGGGGCATCTATCGTTTTTGGGTTCTATAGCAATTGAATACAGCTTACGGGGTGCTAACCCGGTCAGCCGGTTTCTAGTCTTTCCCAGTGTCATCTGTCTTTCCAGAAGTCAATCGGTCTTTTCCCGATTGTCACTGGTTTGACCATGTAACTATGATAGGAAACTCTTTACAGAGCGATACAACAGGAAGCAATCTGATCATCAGAAGAAGTCCCCCCGTCCGACAAGTGTTTCGGCCCTATATACTCCTTTACACTCTAAGGGGGGCGGGCCCACTTGGGTCATGACTCCCAAGCGTCTCAGCTTCCTGTTGTCTTGCATCAAAAATGAACCCATTTCACTTATGGTAGCAACTTTAAATTCCACAACTCCGCCAGCCGTGGAGGCAATTGTGAAAGTAACAAAGAGAAGACAAATTATTCCGTTCGTTCCGTCGCACACACTGAGACACCAGCGCGAAGTCAACGAGTCGCCACTGCGCGTTCCCCACTGGACTTTTGATACTGACACCCCTTATAGTATACACCGCTTGTCGCCCCTGAGTCGCAGCCCGTTCACTAGTCCACCACAAACCTCAGCGTATTGTGGACTTAGAAAAATTCCTGGTGTTTTCTGTACCGCAGCGTTTATTGTTACGATCTCCATTCCCCATTGCGGTTGTTCCACAGCCAGCCTGATGCCTTTTCGGCAGTTTCACTAAGCCTCTTCAGGGCCCTTGTTCTCGACTGTCCCCTCAGCCTCAACAGTTTCAATAGATCATACACTGATGCAGCCACAAGCCCTCTTGCACCCACTTCAACAGCCATGACCCTTGCAGTGAACCCATCGTGTCTCAGATCCGCGGCCAGATCACTATACTTGGCCGCTTTGAACTAATCTTTGAGGAGTAATTTGTTTTATTATACATTGTCTTCATATTCTTCGCTCGCTCTCATATCATCATCATTATTATCAATTTATTTTATTGTCGTTCCTGATGGAGCACGGAATCACCACTGACCTCCCCCCCCGCAAATGAGTACCGTGAACCACTATGCTGCCGAACTGTGCTTCTTGTGAAGTCGAAATTCTTGGAGATGTTCTACTATTTGCTCAACGTTTTGTCCGATTTTTAATGTATTGAACATGTAGTATTTTAGTCTGCAGTGACCGGTTCTCAGTCTGAAAATGATCACCTGATGTCTTATTGGCAAGGAGTTTTTAGCCTCTGGTGTATATCTGACTCTGTGTGTGTTCTCTGTGCCACTTTTCTTGAAGCTTCTTTCGAGTATACCTTGTCTGAAAAAGGTAGAATTTAGTACCATTCATGTCAAAGCTTGCATGTCGTACGAAGGTGCCGAGCATACGAGGAACAGAGAAAGCGTATATGACCATCACCAGTGTCATTCCTAGAAAAGCTCTTATGAGACGTCAACAGCCTCAGACAGACCACTGCTCTCTATGAACTTATTCAAGTTGACGTCTGAGGGTAAATGAAGAAGAAGCACAAAGTGATGAATATAAGGTTGTACATGTATGGTCGGTAATCTCTTCATGTAAAACTGATTGCTTCATAAACCACGGCTACCAGAACATGAGACTGCTGGGTACAGTTCCCTTTAGCTCCGTCAACA
>JAMPIV010016156.1:295000-386526 GCA_024509875.1 Oreohelix idahoensis
ACGCAGCGGTCATCCTGGGGTTGCTTGTATCTCCGAAGAGTTTTTCAGGGAACGGTACTAGTGATGGCAATATGTGCCTTCTCTGTTCCTCATATGTTGGGCACCTTTGAAGACTATCTTTGATTGATTACATACTGTCTGTCTATTTTGATATCTTCAGTCATTTCTCTCTCTCTCTCTCTCTCTCTCTCTCTCTCTCTCTCTCTCTCTCTCTCTCTCTCTCTCTATCTCTCTCTGCTGCAAATGTGAGTGTGCTGTTATTTTACATTCATAACGTTGCATTCCTTGAAACCAATATTTAAAATGCATTTGAGAATAAATTAATTTAGTGTAAAAGATGAAAGACAGAAAGGGAAGAAAGTTAGACGGGACTCCGTGCCCTGTTCTCAACTCTTTGAAAATAAAGTTCGTTCGTTCATTCTCTGGGTTTCCCTCACTGCCCTTCAAGCCGGGGGGAAAAAAAGGGGGGGGGGCATTGCTAGAAATTCCCACGATCTTCAATTCTTTATCACAGGGAAATAATTATCGGCACCAAACTATTCCTGGTACCTCCTGCTTCCACTAATACAAGGGTAGGTTATTGAGTGCGAGTATGTAAACGGAGAAACGAATATGAAAAAAATGGTATAGCATTCTTTTGCCTGTCTGAACGGTTTTTTTTTTTCTTTTTGGGAAGAAAAGAGTTATAGGGCTAAAAACGAACACGCGAAAGAAACGCTTGATTAAATCTGATCGATTTTACACTCACTTGGAACCACGAGGGCGCGAGAAACAAAACCCAGTTTCCTAAAACTGGAGACTAGACTGGAATATTAAAAAATAAAAACAAATAGAAGCTGAAGTTAAACAAAACCAAATAAAAACACTGGGAGGTAGAAGAAGAAAGGTTGTTTAAATCAACCCAAGAAGCTGGCAAGCAGTCCAGAAAGCAGTTATATGAAAAACATAAATAACGTTAGATTCTAAATAAATATAGATTCTCTGACCTACTTATCTACTTCGCACATTTAAACTTCGGTACAGGAGTCTTTTCTATTTCTCCCTGTTTTTATTTTTCTTATATGTTTTTATTATCTTGTTTTTTTCTTCTTGTTATACATTTTGTTCATGTTATACTGTTTGTTTTTCTTATCTTTTATATTTGTTCATCTTAATTTTCCCCTTTGCGCAATATTTTCCTTTATTTTTGCTCTTCAAATTCTTAACCTTGAGCTGTGAGATTATTGTAGATGGTGTCTTGAGTTTTTTTTTTTTTTACTTCTCTTTTGATTAAAAAATATTGTGTGTGTGTGTAAAACTGTATAAATATATTCAAGAACGGACAGTAGCTTTTTTTTTTTTCTTATTAGCATATCTCGATTATCTGTGTATATGTTTTTGTTTGTTCGTTTTTGCTTTTCTGTTAGCACGAAGCAATCTATACGTTTTTGTTTATTTATTACGAGTATTATTATTAGTATTGCTTTTCTTTTTAGCATGGAGCGGTCTGTACGTCTTCACCTTTTTCAGGTCAGCCGTCACCATTCATTATCGCCATTTTCCTTGTCGCCCCAAATGGAGCATAGCTCCACTATTACAGCTGGCTTCATGAAGGACGTCTGCACCGAAACGTTCTTGTGGTCCTGCGTTTCTGACAACTTTCTTGTTCTTGATGAAGGTGCCCCCCCCCCCCCCCCCCCCCCCCCCCCCCCCCCCCCCCCCTGCCCCCCCCCCCCCTCCCCCCCCCCCCCCCCCCCCCCCCCCCCCCCCCCCCCCCCCCCATGCACAACCTGGTAGTAGTAGCCTTTCACCCCCCCCCCCCTGATGGCCCCCCCCCCCCCATGCACAACCTGGTAGTAGTAGCCTTTCACATAACTCCTGAGGCAGTTCTAATCGTCTTCTTGTTTTTGTTTCCCCAGTGATGTCGTGAACTACTCGGAGAGGGGGAGGTGGAGGAGTGTGAGTGAGGGGATATGAACTCAAGTCTTCTAAGAGACTGACGTAACTGTGTGCTATTACATATCCGTCATTTTCTAAACA
Organism: Oreohelix idahoensis; assembly: GCA_024509875.1. Classification (NCBI taxonomy): domain Eukaryota; kingdom Metazoa; phylum Mollusca; class Gastropoda; order Stylommatophora; family Oreohelicidae; genus Oreohelix; species Oreohelix idahoensis. Next base: position 297,020 of record JAMPIV010016156.1, read on the forward strand.
AGAAAGAAAGATGATCGCTGAAAGAAGTCAATGTGCATATATAGCTAATTGAAAGTGACCCACTTGTCTCGACATGTTATGAGAAGAGGAATGCTGGGATGGACTGTGACTACATGAAAGATTGAAGGAAAACGAGAGAGAGAGAGAGAGGACAACAAAGAGAAAAGATACTGGGCAGTTGAACATTATGATGAGGAAATGTGTCAACAACACAATTTATAAACAGCACTGGGGCCAGGAAATGTGTCAACAACACAATTTATAAACAGCACTGGGGCCAGGAAATGTGTCAACAACACAATTTATAAACAGCACTGGGACCAGGAAATGTGTAAACAACACAATTTATAAACAGCACTGGGGCCAGGAAATGTGTCAACAACACAATTTATAAACAGCACTGGGGCCAGGAAATGTGTCAACAACACAATTTATAAACAGCACTGGGACCAGGAAATGTGTCAACAACACAATTTATAAAGAGCACTGGGGCCAGGACATGTGTCAACAACACAGTTTATAAAAAGCACTAGGGCCAGGACATGTGTCAACAACACAGTTTATAAACAGCACTGGGGCCAGGAAATGTGTCAACAACACAATTTATAAACAGCACTGGGGCCAGGAAATGTGTCGACAACACAAATTATAAACAGCACTGGGGCCAAGAAATGTGTCAACAACACAATTTATAAACAGCACTGGGGCCAGGAAATGTGTCAACAACACAATTTATAAACAGCACTGGGGCCAGGAAATGTGTCAACAACACAATTTATAAACAGCATTGGGGCCAGGAAATGTGTCAACAACACAATTTATAAAGAGCAGTGGGCCAGGAAATGTGTCAACAACACAATTTATAAACAGCACTGGGGCCAGGAAATGTGTCAACAACACAATTTATAAACAGCATTGGGGAAAGGAAATGTGTCAACAACACAATTTATAAACAGCATTGGGGCCAGGAAATGTGTCAACAACACAATTTATAAACAGCACTGGGGCCAGGAAAAGTGTCAACAACACAATTTATAAACAGCATTGGGGCCAGGAAATGTGTCAACAACACAATTTATAAACAGCATTGGGGCCAGGAAATGTGTCAACAACACAATTTATAAACAGCACTGGGGCCAGGAAATGTGTCAACAACACAATTTATAAACAGCATTGGGGCCAGGAAATGTGTCAACAACACAATTTATAAACAGCACTGGGACCAGGAAATGTGTCAACAACACAATTTATAAACAGCACTGGGGCCAGGAAAAATGTAAACAACACAATTTATAAACAGCACTGGGGCCAGGAAATGTGTCAGCAACACAATTTATAAACAGCACTTGGGCCAGGAAATGTGTTAGCAACACAATTTATAAACAGCATTGGGGCCAGGAAATGTGTCAACAACACAATTTATAAACAGCACTGGGGCCAGGAAATGTGTCAACAACACAATTTATAAACAGCACTGGGGCAAGGAAATGTGTCAACAACACAATTTATAAACAGCACTGAGGTCAGGAAACGTGTCAACAACACAATTTTTAAACAGCACTGGGGCCAGGAAACGTGTCAACAACTCAATTTATAAACAGCAATGCGGCCAGGAAATGTGTCAGCAACACAATTTATAAACAGCATTGGGGCCAGGAAATGTGTCAATAACACAATTTATAAACAGCACTGGGGCCAGTAAATGTGTCAACAACACAATTTATAAACAGCACTGGGGCCAGGAAATGTGTCAACAACACAATTTATAAACAGCACTGGGGCCAGGAAATGTGTCAACAACACAGTTTATAAACAGCAATGGGGCCAGGAAATGTGTCAACAACACAGTTTATAAACAGCACTGGGGCCAGGAAATGTGTCAAAAACACGATTTATAAACAGCACTGGGGCCAGGAAATGTGTCAACAACACAGTTTATAAACAGCACTGGGGCCAGGAAATGTGTCAACAACACAGTTTATAAACAGCACTGGGGCCAGGAAATGTGTCAACGACACAGTTTATAAAGAGCACTGGGGCCAGGAAATGTGTCAACAACACAGTTTATAAACAGCATTGGGGCCAGGACATGTGTCAACAACACAATTTATAAACAGCACTGGGGCCAGGAAATGTGTCAACAACACAATTTATAAACAGCACTGGGGCCAGGAAATGTGTCAACAACACAATTTATAAACAGCACTGGGGCCAGGAAATGTGTCAACAACACAGTTTATAAACAGCATTGGGGCCAGGAAATGTGTCAACAACACAATTTATAAACAGCACTGGGGCCAAGAAATGTGTCAACAACACAATTTATAAACAGCACTGGGGCCAGGAAATGTGTCAACAACACAATTTATAAACAGCACTGGGGCCAGGAAATGTGTCAACAACACAGTTTATAAACAGCATTGGGGCCAGGAAATGTGTCAACAACACAATTTATAAACAGCACTGGGGCCAAGAAATGTGTCAACAACACAATTTATAAACAGCACTGGGGCCAGGAAATGTGTCAACAACACAGTTTATAAACAGCATTGGGGCCAGGAAATGTGTCAACAACACAATTTATAAACAGCACTGGGGCCAAGAAATGTGTCAACAACACAATTTATAAACAGCACTGGGGCCAGGAAATGTGTCAATAACACAATTTATAAACAGCACTGCGGCCAGGAAATGTGTCAACAACACAGTTTATAAACAGCATTGGGGCCAGGAAATGTGTCAACAACACAGTTTATAAACAGCACTGGGGCCAGGAAATGTATCAACGACACAGTTTATAAACAGCACTGGGGCCAGGAAATGTGTCAACAACACAGTTTATAAACAGCATTGGGGCCAGGACATGTGTCAACAACACAATTTATAAACAGCACTGGGGCCAGGAAATGTGTCAACAACACAATTTATAAACAGCACTGAGGGCCAGGAAATGTGTCAACCACACAATTTATAAACAGCACTAGGGCCAGGAAATGTGTCAACAACACAATTTATAAACAGCACTGGGGCCAGGAAATGTGTCAACAACACAATTTATAAAGAGCACTAGGGCCAGGAAATGTGTCAACAACACAGTTTATAAAAAGCACTAGGGCCAGGACATGTGTCAACAACACAGTTTATAAACAGCACTGGGGCCAGGAAATGTGTAAAACAACACAATTTATAAACAGCACTGGGGCCAGGAAATGTGTCAATATCACAATTTATAAACAGCACTGAGGCCAGGAAATGTGTCAACAACAAAATTTATAAACAGAACTGGGGCCAGTAATTGTGTCAACAACACAATTTATAAACAGCACTGGGGCCAGGAAATGTGTCAACAACACAATTTATAAACAGCATTGGGGCCAGGAAATGTGTCAACAACACAATTTATAAACAGCATTGGGGCCAGGAAATGTGTCAACAACACAATTTATAAACAGCACTGGGGCCAGGAAATGTGTCAACAACACCATTTATAAACAGCACTGGGGCCAGGAAATGTGTCAACAACACCATTTATAAACAGCACTGGGGCCAGGAAATGTTTCAACAACACCATTTATAAACAGCACTGGGGCCAGGGGCCAATAAATGTGTCAACAACACAATTTATAAACAGCACTGGTGCCAGGAAATGTGTCAACAACACAATTTATAAACAGCACTGGGGCTAGGAAATGTGTCAACAACACAATTTATAAACAGCACTGGGGCCAGGAAATGTGTCAACAACACAATTTATAAACAGCACTGGGGCCAGGAAATGTATCAACGACACAGTTTATAAACAGCACTGGGGCCAGGAAATGTGTCAACAACACAGTTTATAAACAGCACTGGGGCCAGGAAATGTATCAACGACACAGTTTATAAACAGCACTGGGGCCAGGAAATGTGTCAACAACACAGTTTATAAACAGCATTGGGGCCAGGACATGTGTCAACAACACAATTTATAAACAGCACTGGGGCCAGGAAATGTGTCAACAACACAATTTATAAACAGCACTGAGGGCCAGGAAATGTGTCAACCACACAATTTATAAACAGCACTAGGGCCAGGAAATGTGTCAACAACACAATTTATAAACAGCACTGGGGCCAGGAAATGTGTCAACAACACAATTTATAAAGAGCACTAGGGCCAGGAAATGTGTCAACAACACAGTTTATAAAAAGCACTAGGGCCAGGACATGTGTCAACAACACAGTTTATAAACAGCACTGGGGCCAGGAAATGTGTAAAACAACACAATTTATAAACAGCACTGGGGCCAGGAAATGTGTCAATATCACAATTTATAAACAGCACTGAGGCCAGGAAATGTGTCAACAACAAAATTTATAAACAGATCTGGGGCCAGTAATTGTGTCAACAACACAATTTATAAACAGCACTGGGGCCAGGAAATGTGTCAACAACACAATTTATAAACAGCATTGGGGCCAGGAAATGTGTCAACAACACAATTTATAAACAGCATTGGGGCCAGGAAATGTGTCAACAACACAATTTATGAACAGCACTGGGGCCAGGAAATGTGTCAACAACACCATTTATAAACAGCACTGGGGCCAGGAAATGTGTCAACAACACCATTTATAAACAGCACTGGGGCCAGGAAATGTTTCAACAACACCATTTATAAACAGCACTGGGGCCAGGGGCCAATAAATGTGTCAACAACACAATTTATAAACAGCACTGGTGCCAGGAAATGTGTCAACAACACAATTTATAAACAGCACTGGGGCTAGGAAATGTCTCAACAACACAATTTATAAACAGCACTGGGGCCAGGAAATGTGTCAACAACACAATTTATAAACAGCACTGGGGCCAGGAAATGTGTCAACAACACAATTTATAAACAGCACTGGGGCCAGGAAATGTGTCAACAACACAATTTATAAACAGCACTGGGGCCAGGAAATGTGTCAACAACACAATTTATAAACAGCACTGGGGCCAGGGGCCAGGAAATGTGTCAACAACACAATTTATAAACAGCACTGGGGCCAGGAAATGTGTCAACAACACAATTTATAAACAGCACTGGGGCCAGGAAATGTGTCAACAACACAATTTATAAACAGCACTGGGGCCAGGGGCCAGGAAATGTGTCAACAACACAATTTATAAACAGCACTGGAGCCAGGAAATGTGTCAACAACACAATTTATAAACAGCACTTTTGCCAGGAAATGTGTCAACAACACAATTTATAAACAGTACTGGGACCAGGAAATGTGTCAACAACACAATTTATAAACAGTACTGGGACCAGGAAATGTGTCAACAACACAATTTATAAACAGCACTGGGGCCAGGAAATGTGTCAACAACACAATTTATAAACAGCACTAGGGCCAGGAAATGAGAAGACGAAGTTGGCGATGGATAGGACACACATTGAGGTAATTTGCTAATAGTGTGATATGTTAGAACCTTTCTTTGTATGTCCAGAGTATGAGAGGTAGGGGGAGACGGACAAACACACGGGAAAGAAAGCTGGAGGCAGAAATAAAAGTGATGAGGAAGACAGTGAAAGACCTCGTGCTGATGGCACGTGATGGGAGGACTTGTCATGTGTTTGTTAACTGTCTATCATTTGCATGGAGGTATATGTGGAGTCCTCCTTATATGGCCACCAGCTATGCACAATGCTACAATACTTACGTGGAAATGAACCTCTGTCTGTGAGGCTAATTATACCCTCACTGACTCTTGAAATCATCCACACACTTCTAGGGATACCCCCTGTGGTGAAACCTGTTGAGAACCCAGCATTGCACAATAAGATTGGAGAAGTCACTTAAGTCCCAGACGTGATTCTTTGGCTTTGACCTCGTTGACTGCGTGCAGGAGGATCTCACTATGGCCCATGATAGGCAGGAGAAGCTGAGAAGTGGCTATGTGTAGGACGTGATAATTCCATGGGAGAGCCCAGAACCAGAGCACAGTATTTTAGCTCTGCATATATTTGGAGAGCCTCCTTGGATGTCGGAGAATGCGCATTATGCCACACACTTCTTCCTCCTAGCTTAGGACCAGATGTGATGAACCATTAAATGCAAGCCAAGGTAAAAAAAACTGGAGCTCATCACTTCAATTCAGCAAATTTCAGAAGGGCAGAAAAGCCACAGGAAAAGCCTAGATATACTGTGTAGATAATGGTGACGTTTAATGGAAATATAGCCTACAGTATCCGACAGCCTTTCGTGACCTCGTGGCGTTCTATGATTCGTTAGCAAAGTCAAGCATTTGACAGCCTGCATTACTCATAATTAATCCACGCCTCTTTTCCTTGAGATGTAAACAAACGGAAAGTTACCAACTTTCGCGACCTGCCAGTCAAAACAGGGAGCGAACATGGTGGTGTTATCTGAGTTTCTCACGCGAGCTGATCTGTCAATCATCAAGATAGCAGACAGACGCCCGTGGGATAACATCGAATTTTCGAAGTAGTTGCACGGGCAAAAACATTTTCCCGTGTACTCATTGATGTTCGTACTCAGGGAAAGATAACGCTTTGATCTCGAGAAGCGGGAAAAATCTACTAGAACCCGTTACGCGGTTTAAGTTCCTGTTGGCGGTTAGCAACGCCGAACAGAGCGACTGTGGAAACATTTTATCGGGGGAAACGTAGTTTTCAGATTTCTCTACGGTGCACGGGGAAATGGGTGTGTGAAAATTAACATCCTCTAGAGATCATAAGAATATGATGTATATAAACTGCGTCTTCTCAAATCCGTTATCAGTTGTCGCTCAGAATTTTTCGGAGAGTCAAAACATGTTATCTAGAACCATTGTGAATAGATGTGTTAATAGTTTCGTAGGGATTTCATTCTGATTTTCTGGTAATATAAATTTGTGCTTAAACTTGCTAAAGTGTTAAAAGTTATCATCTTAAATGCACTGTGATTTTCTAGGTGTTAGAACTAGTGAAATAAATAACGCGTAGCTATTTGTTTACCAGTCGTTCCGCTTAATGATAATTTTACCACCCGCTTTATGAAACAGTTACTTTTTACTTCAACCACCTTCCTCAGATACCTCATTTCTGAGGTTTGGATCTGGCTTTTATGGGTTGTAGTCATTGCCCATGACTCGCATCCATATGTCAAGACTGGGACATAGGTGGAGCGGTATACAGCCATCTTCGTTTTCTTACCAATCTCTCTCTTGCTGAGGAATCTTCGATTTATGGTCTTAAAAAGTCTCCCAGCTGCTGCTTTTCGAGTGGCCAACTCTTCTTTGATGCCTTCCTTTCGGTCTATAATAGCTCCGAGGTATTTAAAGTGGTCGACCTGCTCCAGGACCTGTTCTCCCAGCTTAATCTGATGTCTTCTTTCTTCTCGTGATATCACCATGGATTTTGTTTTAGAGCTGCTTATGACCATCCCTCTCTTTTCCAGCTCTTCCTTCCAGACTTGCAGGTTGGATTGGAGATGTGCCTTTGATTTAGCAATCAGGGCAACATCATCAGCAAATGCCAGCTCCGAAATATAGACCTGTCTCATCTTCCAGTACCCCACTGAATACTTTCTTGTTCTCTCCTTACATGCCTTGATGACATCGTCCATAAGGAGTATGAAGAGGTAAGGTGACAGGATATCACCTTGTCTTACACCAGTGGTGGTCCTGAACTCTTCTGACTTATGGTTTGCTGTCCTCACATAATTTCTGCAAGACTTGTAGAAGCTCTGTATAGCATGAATGAGAGGTGCTGGAATGTTCTTCCTTGCCAAACAGTCCCAAAGTTTGCTCCAGGGGACCCTGTCAAACGCCTTTTCCAGATCTATGAAACAAAGATGCATCTCACTCTTATACTCAAGGGCCTTTTCACTCAGCTGTCTGAGTGTGAAGATTAGGTCTTGAGTACTTCGGTTTGCTCGGAATCCGCACTGGGCCTCATCCAATTGTGGCTCAGCTAGGCGTCGGAGTCTCTGCTCTAGGATTCTAGAGTAGATTTTACCAGGGACACTGAGAAGGGATGTGCCTCTATGGTTTCCACACTGTCTATTGTCACCCTTTTTGAAAATTGGTGTTATGATAGCAATCTCCCAATCCTTTGGTATGGTCTTGTTGTACCACGCTGCCTGTAAAACCCTTAAGAGTAATAGGTCGCCTGATGCTCTCATGAACTTAACCATTTCTGGTGTTATACCATCATGCCCTGCTGCTTTGCCCATCTTGATTTTCTCCAGTGCTGCCTTCAGTTCTTCCATCTTTATGTCATCTTCACCATCATTGGTTTTCTCTTCTGTGCTAGTGTTTATCATTTCTGATGCTTCACCATGCTCACCATCCAGGAGTTCTGAGAAATATTCTTTCCATCTTTCCATTACTTCCTTCGGGGCAGTAAGCAATTTGCCTTGCTTGTCCTTTATAAATTTGAGAGGGCATTGTTTTTCCTTCCTCATGTTCTTTAGGGTCTTATAGAACAATTTTTGGTTTTCTTGTGCATCTTTTTCTAGTTTTTCTCCAAATTCTTCACAGGACTTCTGTTTTGCTGCTAGCACTTTGTTCTTTGCTTCTGTTCTGAATGTCACATATTCTCTGTATTTTTCCATTTGTCCTGTTGTGTTTTTAGCTCCTAAGTATTGTTTCCATGCCATTTTCTTCTCTCTTATTTTCTCTTTGACTTCCTCTGTCCACCAAGGTGTCCTCTTTCTCTTGTTCCCAAGTCGGACTTCACCGCATGCTTCTGCAGCAGCTGTCTTTATGATATCCTTGAATTTAATCCAGAGGGTTTCCAAGTCATCAGGTCGTTCTTCTGTGTTGCTCACCGCTGCAGCAATAAGCCCCTGATATCTGGTCTTAATTTCTGGCTCTCTCAGCTTGTAGGTCCTAATGCTCATAACAAGAAGAGACATGGTACGCAACCAGACGATACGTCAAGGCCTTAAATCCTACCCCCTGCAGACCCAAGTAGAACAGTCCCAATTAAGATGGTTTGGCGATGTCTGCAGAATGGGAGAAGATCGGATACCACGACAAGCATGGGAAACAAAGAGCCAAGGATCCAGACCCCGAGGACGACCCAGAGCCCGCTGGGAGGACAACATTAGACAATCTTTGAAGGACCGAGGACTAGAATGGAACCAGGCCAGGAGGAAGACAGCCGATAGGATAGTCTGGCGCTCTCTCTTCCAAACCTCTACACCTCACGGTAGAAGGGGAACGACTAAGTAAGTAAGTAAGTAGTTTATGAAACAGAAAGAGACGTTCAGTTGACTAATTAATACACTAGGCGCGACGGATAATTGACGGAATAGAATTCACGTTTATTCCATTTTGTTTAATTTCAGTAAGTGACTGTTGTTTAAATACCATACAACGACCCATAGACGCCGACCCTCTAATAGCTATTTAGCGACAGGCGATATTTGTTAAAGTGCGCGTATGGATAATTAAATAATAACTGACCAGATAGGAATAGGCTAGAGAAACCGTGTGCTTATATGTAGATATTTTATTAGTAGTAATTTTTTCATAAAGTTTCTCTATCCTTAGGCATGACCTGATCAAAGGCGACCAGCGGTCTTTATTTTGGTGTAAGCGGTCTATTTTGGCCCATTGTGGTCTATGTTGGGCCTTTTCTCCATTTACTGATTGGATTAAAGTTGTCTTCTTTTGGCTTACGCGTCTCCAAGTTCAGTTGTGAATAGGACCGGCCACAGAGACAAACTAACATTTTAAATAGTAAAGTTAACTGGACTATAAACACCAGAAGTTATTTATTCAATTTTATCAGCCAATTGTGGAGTAATACCAATAACAGTTCTCCCGACTTTTGATAGTCTTATCCAAGTGGATTTTTTTATCAAGAATAGTTACGCTGTTTCAGAATCGGCACTCACCAGAGCCAGCCGATAGGATTTACCATCATCATCAATTAACAATAATTAACAGTTTTAGCAACCAGAAATTTTCCCTATCCCGGAAGTATTCCTACAGTTTACTGTGAACACTTGATCTCGGTTTTCCTACATTAACTGTTCGAGGTGACATTTGTTTATCCAGGAATCAACCACCAAATTAGGCGTTCCCCTTATAAAATTTAATTATTGGAAGGAGGGACTGGGGCCAGATTTGGAAGATAAAAACACTGGAAAATATATATGCATGGATTCACCAAAAATAGGGTAAGAAGCGTGATTGAGTGGCCACGTATGTCAGAGAGAGAGAGAGAGAGAGAGAGAGAGAGAGAGAGAGAGAGAGAGCGAATACTTTCTTTGTTACAGGAAAATTTTATTATCTGAATTTGCTTAAATATTGTTTATTTACTGAGTAGCATTTAGTAGGAACTTTGTTTTTTCTTTACTGCCTATGCTGTACCATAGTGCTAACCTTTAACCTTTGGGGTTATTAACTTGTTGGGTTCTTATCTTCTCAATGAGGGGAGGGCACATGTATTCTGTTATTTTTTCTATGTATGAATTCTGATTTTATTTGATCTCTTTTAGATATTCGATGTTGTAAAGTTTAATGATAATAAACAACAAAAGAACTAAACTTTGTGTGTTGGTCAGACCCATACCCAATTTACCATAGTTTTTCACGTTTGTGTGTCTTGTTGTCACATAATTGTGTGTATGTGTTTAGTTAAAATTGTATTTCTAGATATAGGGAGGTGCAAGATTGTCTTATACTAAATTATAGTCGTATAGATAGGCTGGACTAGAGATACTACTCATTCCAGAGACAGATCTTCTCCTTAAACTATCCACTCGTGAAATCTGTTTTCTTACACCTTTATATCTCACGTATAATCACCATCCACTATACTCAGGCGGGACCATAAATAACTTTAAAACCTATCTAAGCACGACAATAATACCAAGAAGTCTTTAACTTGGTATTGGCTGCAAAAGAGCGAGAAGCGCGGTAGCCCTAGTTCAACAACAACAACAAGAACTGCCTTTGATCCTTGGGGGAGATGAAGGAATGTGGAGAGGCATGATCACCCACGCCAGAAGCGCGGTACTTACAGAAGACGAAACTCAAGAATCCACCTAGATTTTCAAAACTCGATGACTAGATTTCAATCTGTTTTTGTTCGAACCTTAATCCAGATATGGTAATTTGCTTGAATGTGTTTGTCCATTGTGTGATAAACGAGCGCAAAGGCCTTATTGCTCCATCTTTTCCTACATTCTTCATACTGTATTTTCTCCGACATTTGCTCTCTCATCTCATATTTGCGATCCACATTTGCTATTTCATTGTTGTGATTACTCGCGACCGGTATCTAGAGAACCACATTTGTTCTTTCATCGGGGGAAATAAAGTCCTTTGATTGAGTCCACATGCCTGACATTATCATTTGAAGCCCACATTGTATCGTGATAAATCTGGTAAAAACACATATGGTCATCCTAATCAAACTGTAATTTCTGTGACACCACATTGGACGCCCAGATTGGCCAGGGGAAAACGTGGCCGCGGTTCAGACAAGCGTGGGTTGACCACATTGGACGCCCAGCTTGGGCAGGGTGACTTCCAGAAATATATAATACCGCATAATCTACTAGAGTGAGGCAGTCCAGGTTTTTACCTTGTGAGGAAGAGATCAAACCCAAAAACGCATAGCCTAATACACGTGTTTATTCAGAGTGGATGATAATTCAGTTCCGTGATTAATTGTGTTCTTAAAGGATTTTGCGAAGGGAAAAGAAGGTTAGTAGATCTTATACTTATTAATACATTTTCTTAATTTTGTTTATTTTAACCTCACAGCTAAAATGTGCGGAAGATAAAGTTTCAAATAATTCTTGGCATAACTGATTAATAAAATCAGAAGATTTTCATAGAAGATGATAGGATGACAGAAGGTAATTAATAGTTCATATTTCACCTTTATCATCATCACAGTCTCCCATATGCACACACTCTCATGCACAAGATATTTAACATCATTAGAATTGAACTCAGAGAGAGGGAGATGAATAATGAGCAGTAGTTTAAATGAAAGTCAACCAGTGATGTTAAATGTGAAAAACTTACGAAGACTTTTGTGTGTCTTCAGTTCATCAGAAGTCTGAGTCTACACGCAACGTGTCTGACGTCTAACCAGAAATAAGTTATCAAAAACGGACATTTGGCTAGCAGAATTCGCCATAGGACATCTTTCATTCCTCAATTAAAAAGGAATATTGTCTCACCCACAAGTCATAAGGTGGACGAAGCATTTTTCGTCACCATATACTGCTTGCTCACAAGTTCAATACAGAGTTATCACAAGTTCAATACATCGTTATCACAAGTTCAATACAGAGTCATCATAAACTCTAATCACTCGAAAGATCATTATTATCTGAAGTCAAGCAAAAGAGCTCAAAAGAGGAATCGCATATTTATACCACGTGCAACACACTCTTAAGCGCATTTTATGAAGCAGACTCGAAAGTATATGAATCACGACTACATACGCAAGATTATGAGTCTACATATCACTAACATTTCGTGAAGATATCCAGTCTGACCAGTACCGTCAGGAGATTAGACCACAGACCTTTTGTTCATATGACAACTATTAACTGTTGATCCACACTACAGAGATATACTCAAACAGTGAAGGAATATACATAAATATCTCGTCAGCGTTCTCCGTACGACAACAGTATTCATCAGAACGTCCTCGACTTAGAGATACCCCATTCGACATAACGTATAACAACTTGGGACATTTTATGCATACATGTGAATCCTCATATCTAGGAGAAGCATTTAGAGACACATGGACTGTGTAGAGTACTCACCATTTTGGTAACACGTATCATATCACATCATCATTTCACTCTACACCAGTTCATCCTTAATTAACTATTACTTAATTAACTGTAATTTTATTATCTCATCTGTGTGTTTTGTGTGAATCGTCTTTCACCATCATCACGTTCTAACCATTACTAACCCTATATGTGTGGATATTTCATTAATAAACCCAACGATCAGTTGATCATTATCAAGAGTTTGTTAATGTATCACTCGTGCTGTCGGTGTTACATATTCACCTATAGGAACCTTTCTCTACTCAGATGAGGTTGGGGGCTTTTTCTTTACGGGATCTAAGGGCAGAAGCTAAGGTCGTGGGGAAACAGAACTCTTTCCATAATTTATTAGAAAACACTGTCTAGTGGAAAGCATTCGCATTCCTGTCTTCTTGTCCCTATCTCGAATAGGTCTTTTTTTCTTTCTTAACGAGCCAATTTCTAGAGACCTTATATCTAATATCTCATAGACTATTCCTGGCAAAAACTACTGTCGTAGTTGCCCCAGTGACTCACCACACGACAATTGGGGGCTCGTCCGGGATTAGTGAACCCGGACTTAGAAGTGTGATAAATCACATTTTCATCCCTGCTTTACAATTGCGATAATTGCGAAATTTGTTGGCATTTCGAGGGATTATCTCCTAGACTGACACTTACTATAATTTGTCTATTTCATAGGGGGGATAATTTATATCTCTAAAGCACGAGTGATACTTTTTAAATTGAGTATCAAACGGACAGAGTAAACACTTTTTGAGAACAGAGGATACTGTAGGGAACTGAAAATTTTTTTTTTCAGTAACTGCTGGAGAAACTGTTATCATAAATATTTAGTAAATTTTTCATAGAAACTTCGAGATAATCTGTTAATTAATTTTTCAGAATACGCTGAGTGAGTGATTTTTAAGAACTATTTGAACTTGATTACTAATTTTAAACCTAGCTGGTTTTAAAGAGATAATTACTTGTGCGAGTCTATTAAATTTGTTTGGAGGTCACTGCCAATTTTTCCCTTCGCAAACCCGTACTGCATATCATGGCAGATGCTGCGAAAATTAGAAATAGTTTGATGGAGGCAGGGCGTGAATTCGGGTTAAGTGGAAAAGACCTGATGAAATATGTAAGCGAGGAAACTGATAAACTCCATGAAAGAGAGATGGAAATGCAGAAACTTACAATGGAGAAGGGCGCAGCAGAAGCAGCGGAGCGGAAAGAGAAGGCCGCAGCAGAAGCAGCGGAGCGGAAAGAGAAAGCCGCAGCAGAAGCAGCGGAGCGGAAAGAAGCAGCAGAAGCAGCGGAGCGAAAAGAGAAAGCCGCAGCAGAGCATGCACTTATGATGAAGCAACTGGAAATCCAGGGACAGACCAAACAAATAGAGCTGGCAAAAAGTGCAGCGGCTTCCAACTGTGATGGAGGGTACTCACCCCGCTCAGATGGTGTGCCTACTTCGCAACCTGCGCCACCCAATGCCATGAACTTTCCGCTGGAACCTTTTTCAGAAAGGAATGATACCATGGACGCCTTTTTAGACCGCTTTGAACGCTTTGCAACAGGGTTTGGACTTGAAGAACGGAAGTGGAACTTGAAACTTTCCCAGGGCCTAAGAGGAGCCGCCTACGAAGTTTTTAATAAACTTCCGGCCGGAGAGCAAGATGACTACCAGGCATTGAAAAAAGCTCTCTTGGTGAGGTACGAGCTTCATTCAGAGGCTTACCGGAAAAAATTTCGAGGTTCTAGGAAGGATGCAGGAGAGACTTTCTCACAGTTCGCAGCCCGTATTGAAGACTACCTAGTGAAGTGGTGTACACTGGGAAACTTTGCCGAGAACTATGACGGGTTGAAAGAGCTGATTGTGATAGAGCAACTAAAAGAATCTATGTCGGTGGAAATGCGTAGATTTCTCACTGAAAACGGCGCTGACCGGTTAGAAAATATTCTTACACTGGCAGAGCGATTTCAAAATGCTCTCATGAAGTCTCAAGGAGCCAGAAAGAAGTTTTCGGATCAGGCGCCAAAGCAACCTGCTCGCTCCCAACCAGACCAACAAAGCAAAGGACCACACATCTCGCATAAACAGCACGCAAAACAAGATAACTACAAAGAGCAAAACAAGAAAAATGCTGCGCCACACCAGAGACAGGGAGATAAATGGTGCAAGTACTGTCGCTTGAACAATCACAACACTAATGAGTGCAAGCGCAGACCTCCTCCCCAACATGCTGCCTGTCTGCAGACAAAATCATCACCCCGGAAGGAGCAGAGAACCGGAAACGTTTCTCATCCTCCTGTCATCGAATCAGTCCTCGTAAACGGACAATCTGTGGAGTGCCTTTATGACACAGGACTTGCTTTTGATGCGGTGGTCAGGGCATCTCTTGTCACCCCTGACCAGATAACAGAAGAGAGTGTCGACATCCAAGGTCCGACGAAGGATGTTGCACCCATGACACTGCCAATTGCACTTATCAGAGTGGAATCTCGTTACGTGACAGGAGAGATTCGTGCAGCTATCATGGAAGAACCAATCTACTCTTTAATCTTGGGATGTAGATATGTGTTCCTTGGAGAACCTACTCAACCACTAGTCATGGCGGCCGTACAGACTAGAGGACAGTCAAGAAAAGACGCAGAGCAGGAACCTCCTACCAATATCCTCCCCGAGGAATTGAAGAGGGCCCAAATGGAAGATTCCACACTGGCGCCCTGTTTTAAAAAATTACCTAGAACACACAACCCACCTACCAAGGGAGACTTCTTTATGAAAAATGGATTGATGTATCGCCGAGCTGGAAATGAAGGACAGGAACACAACCAATTAGTAGTTCCTGCAACCTATAGGAACCAGGTGCTTGAGATGGGCCACTCTATCCCATTTAGTGGACACATGGGAATGAGCGCCACGACTCAAAGGATTGCCTGCCACTATTATTGGCCAGGGATCACCGGCGACATTGAACGTTTCGTCAAGTCTTGTCCTCAGTGCCAGAAAGTTGCACCAAAACACTGGACGGCACCCGCGACCCTTGGGGAGATGCCAATCTTGGGCACCCCATTTGAAAGAGTGGCCGTGGATATAATTGGACCTCTGCTGAGAACTAAGAAGAGGAACTCCCATATCCTTACCTTAGTGGACACCTGTTCCATGTGGGGCGAAGCCATAGCCATGCCAGCATGCGACTCAGTGCATGTAGCTGACGCTTTACTGAATATCTTTACTAGATTGGGCTTCCCGCATGAAATTCTCACAGACAACGGGTCACAATTTAGAGGCAAGTTGACAGAGGAGGTGCTTAGAATATTCAAGACTAGGCATATCCATACTTCGCCCTATCACCCCCAAAGTAACGGGCAAGTAGAGCGGTTTAACGGGACGCTCACCTCTATTCTTCGGAAGTTGGCACAGGAGAAGCCAGAAACTTGGGATCAGTATCTTCCTGCCGCATTATTTGCTTATAGGGAAGTACCGCATGCGTCAACTGGAGTTCCTCCGGCCACATTACTCTTCGGAAGACCTATTAAAGGTCCATTAGAAGAATTACTAAGAACATGGACAGATGCCAAGGCAGACGACACTGTCACATCAGCCTTCCAGTACGTCACAGACTTGAAACAACGCCTGAAGACTGGCTGGGAATTAGCCACAGCGAAAGTACGGGAGGCTAGGCGGAAACATGCCAAATATTACAATCGCAAAGCGAAGGACCGAGAACTAGCAGTAGGAGAGAAGGTGCTACTTCTTCTGCCAAGTAGCAGTAATAAATTGCAGATTTGCTGGAGGGGACCCTACAAAGTGGGGGAAAAGATTTCTCGCACCAACTATAAAATCGCCGTGAACGGAAAGCAGAAAATTTATCACTTAAATCTGCTTAAGAAGTTTTACGAGCGAGCCCCTGCCGAACCAGCGCACCTCATGACTATGACCATTGCTATGCAAATGGAAGAAGAGCCATTATCATCCGTAGAGTACCCGGTGAAACAGGAGGAATCACATTTAGATGTGAAAATAAGCTCCACCCTAACGGAAGCCCAGCAAGAAAGTGTGAGGAGATTGATGGAAAACCACGCCGACTCTCTGACAGACAAACCGGGCCGGACAAACCTGATGGAGTTTGACATGGAAGTCACGGATCCTACGCCCGTCCGAATGAGAACCTATCCGATTCCGTATGCCAAGGCGACGGCATTAAAGCAAGAAATTGATTACTTACTTAAGGAAGGCATAATTTCGAAGTCGGAGTCCCCTTACAGTGCGGGAGTGGTGCTGTTACGCAAACCCAGTGGAGAACACCGCCTGTGCATCGACTACCGACAGCTGAATGCGTTAACACAGTTCCAGCCAGAACTGTTACCGGACCAGAACCAGCTATTTACTAAGCTGAGCAGGGCTCGCTATTTTTCAAAGATCGACCTCAGTAAAGGGTACTATCAAATACCGGTAAAAGCTGAGGTGAGGAATCTGTTAGCCTTCAGTACTCCAGATGGACACTTCGAATTTAATGTGATGCCATTTGGACTGAACAATGCTCCTAGTGTCTTCACAAGGATGATGCGAAAGTTATTGGATCCTTTGAATCATCCCGCCATCAGCAATTTTATGGATGATATCCTAGTAGCTACTGAATCGTTTGAAGAACATATATCAGCGCTATCCTTGCTGTTTAACAGACTCAGAGAAGCGGGACTAACCGCCCGCCCAACCAAATGTCAAATTGGGTGTGAACAGCTAGAATTCCTAGGACATACTATATCCCATGGGACCATGTTTCCCGAGACTCGAAACGTTGAGAAGCTGAGAAATGCACCGAGACCGTCCACTAAAAGGGATGTTCCGTCATTTGTATCTCTCTGTGGATTCTACCAGAGATATATAAAGGATTTTAATAGCCTCTGTGCGCCGCTTACGTCGCTAACCAAGAAAGGAAACCCAGATAAAGTGACATGGTCAGCAGAATGTGAACATGCATATGCACTCTTAAAAGAGAAACTCACCACAAAACCTATTTTACGGCTTCCGGATTTAACTAGAAAATTCATCTTGCGCACAGATGCCAGTAACATTGGAATCGGGGCTACATTACTACAGCCAGATGACAGAAGCCACCCAAATCTATTTCCGGTCGCATATGCGAGTCGGAAGTTAAACCGAGCAGAACAAAACTATTCTACAATCGAAAAGGAATGTTTGTCCCTCGTCTGGGGAATACAAAAATTTCAAGCATACCTGTACGGAAGGAAATTTACAATCCAGAGTGATCACCAACCTCTGACCTTCCTCGCCAATTCAAAGAATTTGAATGCTAGACTGATGAGGTGGTCGCTTGTTCTACAACCTTACACGTTCCAAGTGGACTATATCCAAGGAAAACATAACGTAGGAGCGGATTTTTTAAGCCGTCATCCTATGAGGCAGGACGAAGAGCACGGACAAGTAGAGGAAAGGGTGGAAACCGGAGAGAAAAACGAAGATGAGGAAAAGGATTAAAGAATCCCGAGCAAGAAGTCTAAACTCTCCTGAGTACGATTGACATCACACTTGAGGAGGGGCTATTGTGATAAACGAGCGCAAAGGCCTTATTGCTCCATCTTTTCCTACATTCTTCATACTGTATTTTCTCCGACGTTTGCTCTCTCATCTCATATTTGCGATCCACATTTGCTATTTCATTGTTGTGATTACTCGCGACCGGTATCTAGAGAACCACATTTGTTCTTTCATCGGGGGAAATAAAGTCCTTTGATTGAGTCCACATGCCTGACATTATCATTTGAAGCCCACATTGTATCGTGATAAATCTGGTAAAAACACATATGGTCATCCCAATCAAACTGTAATTTCTGTGACACCACATTGGATGCCCAGATTGGCCAGGGAAAAACGTGGCCGCGGTTCAGACAAGCGTGGGTTGACCACATTGGACGCCCAGCTTGGGCAGGGTGACTTCCAGAAATATATAATACCGCATAATCTACTAGAGGGAGGCAGTCCAGGTTTTTACCTTGTGAGGAAGAGATCAAACCCAAAAACGCATAGCCTAATACACGTGTTTATTCAGAGTGGATGATAATTCAGTTCCGTGATTAATTGTGTTCTTAAAGGATTTTGCGAAGGGAAAAGAAGGTTAGTAGATCTTATACTTATTAATACATTTTCTTAATTTTGTTTATTTTAACCTCACAGCTAAAATGTGCGGAAGATAAAGTTTCAAATAATTCTTGGCATAACTGATTAATAAAATCAGAAGATTTTCATAGAAGATGATAGGATGATAGAAGGTAATTAATAGTTCATATTTCACCTTTATCATCATCACAGTCTCCCATATGCACACACTCTCATGCACAAGATATTTAACATCATTAGAATTGAACTCAGAGAGAGGGAGATGAATAATGAGCAGTAGTTTAAATGAAAGTCAACCAGTGATGTTAAATGTGAAAAACTTACGAAGACTTTTGTGTGTCTTCAGTTCATCAGAAGTCTGAGTCTACACGCAACGTGTCTGACGTCTAACCAGAAATAAGTTATCAAAAACGGACATTTGGCTAGCAGAATTCGCCATAGGACATCTTTCATTCCTCAATTAAAAAGGAATATTGTCTCACCCACAAGTCATAAGGTGGACGAAGCATTTTTCGTCACCATATACTGCTTGCTCACAAGTTCAATACAGAGTTATTGTGGTGAAGTGGGATGTTATAAATATTTATAGGGGACTTAGTGTACTGACTGAGATCAGCTGTGAAGGTATCTATATCTAATAAGAGTAGTGTATTATAGATAACCTTACTTGCTGCCACATATATATATATATCTCAGTCAGAATTATTCTGGAATAGTGTGATGACTACGTTGTATGTCTAGGGTATGTGTATGATGAAGTGTAAGTCATAACAACAACAGACAGATAAACAATTTAATTTATTCCACCACACTTGACAACACTGTGACACTCACATACATAAAACACTCTACAAGGATATCTTAAAGGAGTCACTGATAACTTTTCAAATAACAATATGTATTCATTGCTGTCATGAATGAATATGTGTCCTGATTCAAATACAAAGGGAACCAGGAATCACAATCAATTTTAATTACAAGTTATATGTACAGAATTTCTCAATATGAATATTGTAGTGACATATATTATTAAAAGTATCCTATGTGTGTCAGTTGTGTAGTAGTAATATGAGGTAATACTGGTTTTGTTTTGTTCAAGCTCTGTTGGTATTTGTCATCATGACTTCAATAGTTTGTCTTTATTGGAACTAGTATTGGAGATGTTCTCAGTTCCTGATATTAAAACAATTTACTTCCCCTCTTAAGTTTATGTTACAATGTTATTTTAAGATGGGGGTACATAATTTTGAGCTCAGCTGGCCACATCAGCTTATCTTGCGTGATGGCGGCAGGAAAAGACTCCTCTGCTCGATTTCTCCCTTGTGCTCTGGAGACACCTCACTGATAGCTAAATGGACCAAGGAGTATGCTGTCCGACTCTGGATTCAGCAAAGCTCTGACCAGGTGCTGCTCAATACCATCAAGACCACGGTCCCTGAAAACAAGAAGGATGTACCTTCTACTTCATAACTAATTGATACTCTAGTTCTACACTGAGCACAATACATCACAAACATTGAGTTCAGAGCGTTAGGCCAACTGTCAGCTTCATCTGAAATACTTTATACCAGTATTAACCTCCTTAATGGTTACTACGCCTCTGCAATTCCAGCATTATTTCTTTCTAGTCAATCATCTAGGTGTCAGTGTACTGTTTGGCCATTCCATGCCGTTTTACTTTCCTCCGACACCTTCTGTTCAGGCTGGAGCATTATAGGCTTTACATCATGTTTGCTACTGAACTACACATATATACAGGCATAAATTAACAATTCACATTCAATTTTCATTAAAAGATACTGAATGTTTCAAGCTTACCACAATTCATAGAATAAACACAGATACGTTGACTAGCAATGAATTCTGGCACAAATTCCCATCTGCTTATGTTCCAGGCTTTTATTTAGCAA
The DNA here is from genome assembly GCA_024509875.1 of Oreohelix idahoensis. Taxonomy (NCBI): domain Eukaryota; kingdom Metazoa; phylum Mollusca; class Gastropoda; order Stylommatophora; family Oreohelicidae; genus Oreohelix; species Oreohelix idahoensis. The sequence goes on from JAMPIV010016156.1 coordinate 317,846, forward strand.
AAATATGAGCTGGCTTCAACGCACTGTTGCTTTATCAAGCTTATTTGAACTAGTGGTCTCGAACTAACGCTCCTAAGTGATTATATCAGCGAGTCTGGCCAATGGAGCCACGTTTCGACAAGTGTTTGAAAAAATTTTACCTTCCTACGTCTCCCCTAACAACCAAAGATAGTATTTATAGTCCGACCAATCGTGTTTAGTCTTATATTTGTTGCGCTCCAATCAATTTGGAGTTTACATGGTAGGCTATTTCCGTACGTAAGGTTTTTTCAAACACGTTATAAAAAAATTTTATGAGCAGAAATGATTTCATGCTGTCAGGCATCCCCACTATTTTATTTTGGTTATAACTTGTTAATTCCTAGACTATTTGCGTAACGTTTTACATATTCTTTGTCAGCAAGCCCTAAGGAACCCAAATATACAAATTTAAAAGAGCTAAGTGGCTGCGTTCAAAATATGCAATTTCTTCTACCTCCTGTTTCGAAGATGTGCTGTCTGGGTACTGTAATGTTTTCAAACGTAAACCCATCTAATGTTATCTTTTCTAATAAGCGTTTTTCGTGATTTTAAAAACCTAACTCTGGGAAGGTTAGTGTTTTTATCACTGTCCGTCCGAAAAAGTTAGTGCATGTGGCCTTACACGCGTGATAGTAGTAATTGTGTATCGCGTTACGCTTGTTGGGGTGGCATTAATAGCGAGACGCGTGTTTAATTTTGCATGCGTTCGGCTTTCTGCCTCTCCCTTCTCTCTATCCTGCTTTATCTGTCTTTTAGTTACGCTGTGTATAAAATGGAATGAATGAAATATTAAAATTAGGTCATTGTTCAGCTTGCGTATCTCAAATGTTTTTCCAAGAAATACAGCACACGTTTCATTGAAGAAAGCGGGTAATAATATAGTAGGCTTTTACTATCAACGTGAAAGCGTTACAATTTGCAGACGAAGCATAAAACAAAGGGGATTTTGCGTACAGCCATTGTGACAGCACTGTTCTTTACCATTCTTCTTCCTTTTATTAAATTTATTTGTTAGGCTTTACATTTACCTTTTAATTTATATATGTGGATTAGAATATTCCACGACATCTCCCCTCTTAAAACAGACATTATATGTCAGTCCTTTATTCTATATACACATAGAGAAATTTATTATTATTTCTGGGGTTTACGGTGATTCTCATCACACGGATGGCGGCTTAAAAAATCCGCTCCCAAATTTGTTTTTCCAGATATATACTCAATGCTAAAATTATATGGAGCCAAAAGTAAAGACCATCGGAGTAACCTGGAGTTCTCATGCCTAGCCTGTGCTAGAAACGATAAAGGTTTGTGGTCTGTTTGCAACTTAAAGGCCTTCCCATACAGATAAATATTGAATTTCTTTATTGCCCATATTACTGCAAGACATTCTTTTTCGCTAGTTGAGTAATTGATTTCAGCTTTATTCAATTTTCTGCTAGCATATGCCACTGGGCTTAATTCCCCATCCAATGCATCTGATTTCTGTAGTAGAGTTGCACCTAACCCAATATTACTTGCATCCGTCCTTACTATGAATTCTTGACTTAAGTCAGGTAATTTCAAAATGGGTTTACTTGTGAGCTTTTCCTTCAATTCTTGGTAAGTCATTTCACATTGTGGTGTCCATGTAATGCGATCTGGATGTCCTTTACGTGTCAAATCAGTTAACGGTGCACATATGGAATTAAAGTTTTTGATATACTTCTGGTAGAAACCACATAATGAGACAAAGGATCTCACGTCCTTCTTGGTTTGTGGTCTCGGGGCTTTCTGTAGTTTCTCTAAATTCTTTGGGTCAGGGGTCATGTTTCCCTGATAAACTGTGTGTCCCAAAAATTCCAATTCTTTACATCCAACGCAACATTTGGTTGGTCGGGCTGTTAAATTTGCCTCCCTAAGTCGATTAAACAGCATGTTCAGAGAGTCAATGTGTTCCTCAAATGTTTCTGTTGCTATAAGGATATCATCCATGAAATTTGTTATACATGGATTATTCAGAGGGTCCAATAATTTTCTCATCATTCTAGAGAAGACACTAGGCGCATTCTTCAATCCAAATGGCAATCTATTAAACTCATAGTGTCCTTCTGAGGTACTAAAGGCTAGGTATGGTCTAACCTCAGGCTTTACTGGAATCTGATAGTATCCTTTACTCAAATCCACTTTTGAGAAATATTTAGCTTTATTTAGTCTGGCAAACAGCTGATTTGTATCCGGCAATGGATCCACCTGTCCTTCTGTAATAGCATTCAGTCTCCTGTAATCTATACAGAGTCTATGTTCTCCAGAGGGCTTCCTTAAGAGTACAACACCGGAACTATATGAGGATTCACTGTGTGAAATAATTCCTTCCTTCAATAGATAGTCTATCTCTTCCTTCAAAGCTTTCTCCTTAGCAAACGGAATCGAATATGGTTTCATACAGACAGGTGTGGGGTCTATCAGTTTCATATCATATTCCAATAGGTTTGTATGCCCTGGTCGGTCTGTTAACACCTCTGCATGATTATTTAGAACCTGTTGCACTCTCTCTTTCTGAGTTTTCGTTAAATGTGTACTGATTTTCACCTGTGCTGCTGTCTCACAGGGGTGTAATGGATATTCAAATGATGAAAGTGGTTCCTTTTTCATCTCCATGGCGATGGACAAGGTCAACAAGTGTGTCTCTTCCTGATGTTCTCTTTCCAAATATTTCTTCAGGAGATTCACATGATAGATTTTTTCTTTCCCTTTCTTATCTATCTTATAATTTGTTCTAGACACCTTCTCTAAAACTGTATATGGACCCTGCCATCCAATTTGTAACTTATTCTGACTCCCGGGCAAAAGAAGCAGAACTTTCTCTCCCACAGCCAAATTTCTGTCTTTCGCCTTCCTGTTATAATAGGCAGCATGTTTCTTCCTGGCTTGTTTCAAATTTTCATTGGCAAGTTTCCAGCCAGTTTTTAAACGAGTGGTCAGCTCATTCACATATTGGTATGAAGATGTAATGTTTTCCTCTGCCTTTTCATCAGTCCACGTTCTTAACAAAGCTTCGAGTGGACCTTTTATTGGCCTTCCAAACAATAATGTTGCCGGGGCCATACCGGTTGAACTATGGGGTACCTCCCTATAAGCAAAGAGGGCGGCGTGCAGGTACTGGTCCCATGTATCTGGTTTTTCGTGTGCCAACTTTCTCAGGATCGACATCAACGTGCCGTTAAATCTTTCCACTTGGCCGTTCCCTTGGGGATGATACACACTACAATGGAAGTGTTTGGCCTGGAAGATCCTGAAAACTTCTTCAGTTAGTTTCCCCTTGAACTGAGAGCCATTATCAGTCAAGATTTGATTGGGAAAGCCTAACCTTGTGAAAATTGTGAGCAATGCCTCTGCCACATGTTTAGAATCAATCGATGACAGGGCTACTGCCTCTCCCCACATAGAACAAGTGTCCACCAGAGTCAGAATGTAGCTGTTCCTTCTCTTGGTTCGGGTGAGAAGTCCCACAAGATCCACGGCAACTCTCTCAAAGGGTGTTCCCACTATGGGCATTTCCCCCAGAGTTGCTGGTGCAGTCCAATGTTTAGGTGCTACTCGTTGGCACTCTGGACAGGATTTTACATATCGTTTGATATCTTCAGTTATTCCTGGCCAGAAATAGTGACAAGCTATTCGCTGTCCTGTTGCGCTGATTCCCATATGACCACTGAAGGGAATCGCAGCCCTAGTTCCAACACTTTAGTCCTATATGAAGTGGGAAGGACCAGCTGTCCGTGACCATTGGATTCAGATCCAGCCTTCCTATATATCAGTTTGTTCTTCATATAAAACTCTCCCTTGCCTGGAGGTGTATGAGATTTGGGCAACTTCTTGAAACATGGCTTGAGTGTTTTGTCCTCAGCCTGTGCCTTTCTCATCTCATCTGGATGAGTATTTATTGGATTATCCTCCTCCTTTTTTGACTGTGATCTGGTCTGCACTGTTGCCAATATCACAGGTCTCTTGGGATTCCCCAAGAAGACATATCTACACCCCAATATTAGAGGGTAGATTGGCTCATTTATCACTGCTGCTTTTATGATTCCTTCCACATATCGCGTTTTCACTTTTATTCGGGCGACGGGAAGTGTCATGGTAGCTACATCCTTGGTTGCAGTTTGAATCTCCACTGTTTCTGTGGTGTATTGATCGGCCTGCACCAGGTGAGAACTCACAACGGAATCGTAATCTAAACCGGTATCATATAAACACCTTATAGTGACACCATTACAGATGACATCTTCACACACTGGGGGGTGGTATGGTTCATGTAGTTCTTCAGGTTTGACCTTCTTTTCCTTTTTCCCCGATGTCATAGCAGCACAATGAGGAGGTTTCCTTCTACAATGGTCAGTGTAATGATTGTTCATCTTACAATTTTTACACCACCTTTTTCCTTGGTTGAAGGATTTTCTTTCATCGTATTTCCTTTCATCGAATTGTGGGAATTTATTTTTATTTTCATACCGTGGCCTATCAAATTGGTGCTTACCTTTGTTTTGATCCTTAGGATCAAATTTATTAAAGTTCTGTGGTGCCCTAAAGTTATCCACTTGTTTCTTTTTATTACCTGTTACCTCTGCTTGAGCTGCTTGATACCTTTCAGCAACATTTAGCAACTCACCCAGCCTATCTGCACCTTGTTCCATGAGAAACTTTCTCAGGTCTGGAGCCATGGACTCTCTTAGTTGCTCTATAAGGACCATTTCCTTAAGATCTTGGGTTTTCCCCAGAGAAGTCCATTTCTCCAAGTATGTCTCTATTCGTGCAGAGAACTGGTGATAGGTTTCACCTGACAGTAGTTTAGCATTCCTAAATTTTTTCCTATAAAATTCTGCATTCTTTTCATACCTTAACAAAAGAGCCTGCTTCAGCATGTCATAATTTTCCTGATCACCTCTGCTCATTTTTGCAAAAACTTCATAAGCTGCCCCACGAAGTCCCTGAGATAACTTTAAGCTCCACCTTTCTCTCTCTAACCCATACGTGGTAGCTAATAGTTCATACCTATTTAGGTAGCTCTCTATATCATCGTCTTTCTCAACAAAATGATCTAAATGAAAATTCATAGCTGAGGTTGAGGCTCCTTGGCTAGCAGTGGCATCAGAGGCAAAGGGACTGGCACCATTTTCAGGAGCATGGCCTTGAAACTCAAACTCTCTTAGTCTTAACTCATGTTCCCTTTGTAATCTCTTCTCCTCCTTTTCTGCTTCCCTTTCTGCAGCTAATCTCTTCTCTTCTCTTTCTGCAGCTAATTTCTTCTCTTCTCTTTCTGCAGCTAATTTCTTCTCTTCTCTTTCTGCAGCCTGTCTTCTTTCCTCTGCTTCCAATTTCTTAGCCTCAGCCTCAATCTGCAACCTCTTAGTCTCAGCCTCAGCCTCAAATTGTAACTTCTTAATTTCCCTTTCAGCCTCTAACTTTCTTTCGGCTTCAAACCTTCTTTCTTCGCGTTCAATAAATTTGTCACATTCCGTAGTGACATAGGCAACCATAACTTGCCCATCTAATCCTAACTCTTTTGCAGTCTGAACAGCAGCAGATCGAAACTTGGCCAGGTCCGCCATTGTCTATCAGGTAAATTTATACAATGTCTAACCAACAATTCAATCTCTAAATATATATCTAATAGACAACACAGGCACCGTGAGCTCAACCTTATTTAATTCCACCCAAGGATACCTTTTAATTCTTATATTCCCTGAAGTGAATTACCCCCAATATTTGTAATAGGTAAAGATTCAAAATCCCAAGAGCGAGACCCCAATATATGTGGTGAAGTGGGATGTTATAAATATTTATAGGGGACTTAGTGTACTGACTGAGATCAGCTGTGAAGGTATCTATATCTAATAAGAGTAGTGTATTATAGATAACCTTACTTGCTGCCACATATATATATATCTCAGTCAGAATTATTCTGGAATAGTGTGATGACTACGTTGTATGTCTAGGGTATGTGTATGATGAAGTGTAAGTCATAACAACAACAGACAGATAAACAATTTAATTTATTCCACCACACTTGACAACACTGTGACACTCACATACATAAAACACTCTACAAGGATATCTTAAAGGAGTCACTGATAACTTTTCAAATAACAATATGTATTCATTGCTGTCATGAATGAATATGTGTCCTGATTCAAATACAAAGGGAACCAGGAATCACAATCAATTTTAATTACAAGTTATATGTACAGAATTTCTCAATATGAATATTGTAGTGACATATATTATTAAAAGTATCCTATGTGTGTCAGTTGTGTAGTAGTAATATGAGGTAATACTGGTTTTGTTTTGTTCAAGCTCTGTTGGTATTTGTCATCATGACTTCAATAGTTTGTCTTTATTGGAACTAGTATTGGAGATGTTCTCAGTTCCTGATATTAAAACAATTTACTTCCCCTCTTAAGTTTATGTTACAATGTTATTTTAAGATGGGGGTACATAATTTTGAGCTCAGCTGGCCACATCAGCTTATCTTGCGTGATGGCGGCAGGAAGAGACTCCTCTGCTCGATTTCTCCCCTGTGCTCTGGAGACACCTCACTGATAGCTAAATGGACCAAGGAGTATGCTGTCCGACTCTGGATTCAGCACAGCTCTGACCAGGTGCTGCTCAATACCATCAAGACCACGGTCCCTGAAAACAAGAAGGATGTACCTTCTACTTCATAACTAACTGATACTCTAGTTCTACACTGAGCACAATACATCACAAACATTGAGTTCAGAGCGTTAGGCCAACTGTCAGCTTCATCTGAAATACTTTATACCAGTATTAACCTCCTTAATGGTTACTACGCCTCTGCAATTCCAGCCTTATTTCTTTCTAGTCAATCATCTAGGTGTCAGTGTACTGTTTGGCCATTCCATGCCGTTTTACTTTCCTCCGACACCTTCTGTTCAGGCTGGAGCATTATAGGCTTTACATCATGTTTGCTACTGAACTACACATATATACAGGCATAAATTAACAATTCACATTCAATTTTCATTAAAAGATACTGAATGTTTCAAGCTTACCACAATTCATAGAATAAACACAGATACGTTGACTAGCAATGAATTCTGGCACAAATTCCCATCTGCTTATGTTCCAGGCTTTTATTTAGCAAAAATATGAGCTGGCTTCAACGCACTGTTGCTTTATCAAGCTTATTTGAACTAGTGGTCTCGAACTAACGCTCCTAAGTGATTATATCAGCGAGTCTGGCCAATGGAGCCACGTTTCGACAAGTGTTTGAAAAAATTTTACCTTCCTACGTCTCCCCTAACAACCAAAGATAGTATTTATAGTCCGACCAATCGTGTTTAGTCTTATATTTGTTGCGCTCCAATCAATTTGGAGTTTACATGGTAGGCTATTTCCGTACGTAAGGTTTTTTCAAACACGTTATAAAAAAATTTTATGAGCAGAAATGATTTCATGCTGTCAGGCATCCCCACTATTTTATTTTGGTTATAACTTGTTAATTCCTAGACTATTTGCGTAACATTTTACATATTCTTTGTCAGCAAGCCCTAAGGAACCCAAATATACAAATTTAAAAGAGCTAAGTGGCTGCGTTCAAAATATGCAATTTCTTCTACCTCCTGTTTCGAAGATGTGCTGTCTGGGTACTGTAATGTTTTCAAACGTAAACCCATCTAATGTTATCTTTTCTAATAAGCGTGTTTCGTGATTTTAAAACCTAACTCTGGGAAGGTTAGTGTTTTTATCACTGTCCGTCCGAAAAAGTTAGTGCATGTGGCCTTACACGCGTGATAGTAGTAATTGTGTATCGCGTTACGCTTGTTGGGGTGGCATTAATAGCGAGACGCGTGTTTAATTTTGCATGCGTTCGGCTTTCTGCCTCTCCCTTCTCTCTATCCTGCTTTATCTGTCTTTTAGTTACGCTGTGTATAAAATGGAATGAATGAAATATTAAAATTAGGTCATTGTTCAGCTTGCGTATCTCAAATGTTTTTCCAAGAAATACAGCACACGGTTCATTGAAGAAAGCGGGTAATAATATAGTAGGCTTTTACTATCAACGTGAAAGCGTTACAATTTGCAGACGAAGCATAAAACAAAGGGGATTTTGCGTACAGCCATTGTGACAGCACTGTTCTTTACCATTCTTCTTCCTTTTATTAAATTTATTTGTTAGGCTTTACATTTACCTTTTAATTTATATATGTGGATTAGAATATTCCACGACAGTTATCACAAGTTCAATACATCGTTATCACAAGTTCAATACAGAGTCATCATAAACTCTAATCACTCGAAAGATCATTATTATCTGAAGTCAAGCAAAAGAGCTCAAAAGAGGAATCGCATATTTATACCACGTGCAACACACTCTTAAGCGCATTTTATGAAGCAGACTCGAAAGTATATGAATCACGACTACATACGCAAGATTATGAGTCTACATATCACTAACATTTCGTGAAGATATCCAGTCTGACCAGTACCGTCGGGAGATTAGACCACAGACCTTTTGTTCATATGACAACTATTAACTGTTGATCCACACTACAGAGATATACTCAAACAGTGAAGGAATATACATAAATATCTCGTCAGCGTTCTCCGTACGACAACAGTATTCATCAGAACGTCCTCGACTTAGAGATACCCCATTCGACATAACGTATAACAACTTGGGACATTTTATGCATACATGTGAATCCTCATATCTAGGAGAAGCATTTAGAGACACATGGACTGTGTAGAGTACTCACCATTTTGGTAACACGTATCATATCACATCATCATTTCACTCTACACCAGTTCATCCTTAATTAACTATTACTTAATTAACTGTAATTTTATTATCTCATCTGTGTGTTTTGTGTGAATCGTCTTTCACCATCATCACGTTCTAACCATTACTAACCCTATATGTGTGGATATTTCATTAATAAACCCAACGATCAGTTGATCATTATCAAGCGTTTGTTAATGTATCACTCGTGCTGTCGGTGTTACATATTCACCTATAGGAACCTTTCTCTACTCAGATGAGGTTGGGGGCTTTTTCTTTACGGGATCTAAGGGCAGAAGCTAAGGTCGTGGGGAAACAGAACTCTTTCCATAATTTATTAGAAAACACTGTCTAGTGGAAAGCATTCGCATTCCTGTCTTCTTGTCCCTATCTCGAATAGGTCTTTTTTTCTTTCTTAACGAGCCAATTTCTAGAGACCTTATATCTAATATCTCATAGACTATTCCTGGCAAAAACTACTGTCGTAGTTGCCCCAGTGACTCACCACACGACACATTGGAGGAGGGTTTCGTTGTTGTTTTTGTGTGTGTGTGTGTGTGGCTGTTGATGACGTCATACCGCAGAAAGAAAACTGATGAAGTAAATAAGTACTAGCTGTGAAATCAATTATTTGATTTACAAGTTTGAAGGAATGAATTAAGTAATTATTTTTCTTATTCTGTCCCCCTTTAACTCCTCAAGGACGTATGACAAGTCTTCCTGTCCCGTTCCATCACCTCAAGATCTTTCCATGTCTTCGTATCCCCCTTCAACAGGTAACAATGATCTAGAAAAAAGAAACGACCTGTAAAGGATAAATGCAAGTCATATGTTAAACTACAGGTAACTTATTTTTTTTCTGCAGTAAAACAAAGTGTATATCTTGCACTATATTCATGTTGGAACTGAGCTCAAAGTATGTCCTGACAGTTCGGATTATTTTTAGGTAAGACTATTTTTAAACAAAACAACGGGTTTCTTTCCTTCATTGTTTTTCCCATCTTTGTCGTTTTCGTGTTTTCTTTGTGTCGAAGAAGGCATACTAACACAACTTTTGTTTCCATTGGCAATTTTTTGCACCTGTAAAAGGTAGGTTAAAAAAAATTAAAAAAGGTAATGGGTTTTATTAGGACAAAGGATACAGAAAATTGCCTACGCTGTGTTTGATAGGGCCACAAAGCTTTCGTCAGGGGAAAGTCAACGAGAGCCGAGTGAGAAGCATGAGAAAATAAATAAAATAAATATAATCCGTGAATTCCGCTCGTTCTGGATCGTGCGATGAATACGCAACATCTCCATCTGTTCAAGTGACATACAGCATACCTTACTCTCTTGTACATATCTTCCATTTATTATCCAGATGCAGAATCCGAGATTCGCTGAACATCTCCCAGGTACGCAGACCCTGGAGGAAAAAATACCTTTAATATGAATAATTTTTGTCGAGTCAAGAGTTTGTGTTTCATAAGTCGTATTTTGGTTGTTCACGCTGAAGTAAGCAACAAATAGATGTGTGTCAATGCCCCGACCAGACAGCGTATTTCTGCATGAATTTAATATCCTGGAGAAATCGACCGTGATTTATTTGCTGTAGGACATGAATCACCGTTCAGAATAAATATTTTTTTTTTTAAACGGAAAAGGTGACTCATTCCCAGGTAATCTGCTTAGAGTGTGTCGTGATTTAAAAAAAAAAAAATTTTGTTGCGTGAATTGGGAAAATGTGTGTCAGAGGTAATTTGAAGTGAGTGCAAGAAGGGAGTAGGAAGGACGTGTTGAACATACGGATTGATTGGCGTGGTGTGATTTCGGGGAAGGGGGAGGATGGGGAGAGTTGATACAGATTTAAAGATTAGTTTATTTTATAAATTTGTTTTTAAACGTTGAGTTCTTTGCTATGATTGACTTGGATATGGTCGGCTCAAACATGGTGTCATGGGGCCCCCCACTTTGCTCTGCAGTAGCGGTCCGACAGTAGCAAAAACCTAGGGTATCTAATGTGGGTCTTCAAAGGTGTCTACCTTCGCACAAGATTACTCTTGGCAGAGTTGTAGATAGAAAGATAATGATGCTTCTACCTCGAGGGAGTGTTCACAAGATATTTCAGAAGTAAAGAACAATGTTGAATGTGTCTGAGCACGTTAACTTTTTATCTGAACAGCCGCCTTTTGTGAAGATGTATTTTGTATGATTTAACTCGTTCAAGTCCCCAGCTGATTTAATTCAGCGAAATTCCTCTTATTAGGTCGATATATATATATATATATATATATATATATATATATATATATATATATATATATATATATATATATATATATGTGTGTGTGTGTGTGTGTGTGTGTGTGTGAATTTACACTAGAGGTTCTGAGTCATACGTGTGCCTTTCTCTCTGTAATAATTAATTTAACTATGAATTTGTCAAAATCAACATATACAAATTAAAGATCAATTACTTAAACACTTGTAAATAAATGTTCGTTGGTGATTTAAAAAAAAAAAAAAGGTTTCTTCACAGAAAGTATTTAGGCTTGATGAATATCGGCGAATAAAGTTCGGTCGTGTCTGCTTTTTCGTAGATTCGTCTCTTCCAGATCAGTTCAGTTCAGGAAGTAACCTCCCCTGGCCAAGGCAAGAATTTTTACTAAAAGTGGAATGCAGGTTTACAAATGTCGATCCGCTCTTGAACCACAAAATGGTAGCACAGCAAATGGACTCTCTGGGTCGTACCACAAATAGTCGGGTCGCCTAGTACTGGTACCACAAACTTTACAGGGAATAAAAGAACAAATTCCGCTGCTAAGTCTTTGTTTTCCCGATGTTAATCATGCGCTTTTCCCGCTGTCCATCAGCCGTTTGTTTTCTCCGATTTTTTACTCTCCCTGAGCGTATATCGTATCACTCAGGGCATGTTATGAAAAATCACCATTGTTTCAGTTAATTTAATGAAAAATTTGTGACGGGACAGTGGCAGCGGCTTGTGGCTGAAGGAACATATTAAGTTTACATACATTCACCAAATGATAATATATAACTATGCACAGTGTCACTGAATTTCTTCCCCTGCTTTGCAGTAGTGGTCCAACAGTGGCCAAAACTCAAGAGTATCTAATATGGGTCTTCAAAGGTGTCTACCTTCGCACAAGATTACTCTTGGCAGAGTTGTAGTATGGTATGGTGTTTTAAGTAAGAAGTCACTTGGCAGCTTTTAGGTTTGACTTCGATGCAAATGATAGTTTCTTCTCCCGCTGGGTTTTTGGGTTCTGTACAGATAGGTCACAGGAGTTCTCGCGTCTCTGGTCAAGATTAAAAGGGCAGCACGTTCCAAGTAAGATCAGGTAGTAACTGCAAAGCTGGTCCCGTGTCTCTAAGACGCGTCTCTATCGGCCCCCTGATTAGGCAAGCTACATTATAAGGGCCGGATTTCGCCCTCTTACAGTCCGATGTGAAATGCGTGTCAGTTTTGCACGATTTACTATATCGTCTTCCAGTTCCCTGGAATGAATTGCTTTGTTTCTGCCTCTGGTGATCTTGTTGTTGTTGTTGGTGGGCTGTTTTGTGTGTTGTGTTGTCCGTACTTTTGGAGTTATCCTTCTGTTTGGTGTGACTATCGTGGTGGCGCCTCTTAGACGGATTCCCTTCCGACTGGGCGCTCTGGTACCTATCAGTAAATAGTACTATCTGCTCAAGAGTCTTGGCCCCATGCCCAGCCAGGAACCTGCTCATGTCAGGGGTGAGCCAGTCCTTGAACTGCTCCCCGAGAATCATTTCCTTCAGCCCTTTAAAAGATTCATCAAAGGTGCTGAGAGATCCCCACTTCTCCAAGTACGTTTCTAGTCATGTAGCAAACTGTCGAAAAGATTCATTTTTCTGTCTTTTCGCCTCACGGAATTTACCAATAAAGGTCTCTGCTTTAAGCATGAAACGCCGAAGCAGAGCTTTATTCAACATGTCGTAGTTGTTCTGTTCTTCCGTGGGCATCTTGAGAAACACATCATAAGCAGATCCCCTCAGACTCTGGGATAGCTTCATGTTGTATCACTCCCTCTCCAAGCCATATGTAGCTGCTAAGGATTCAAACCTAGAGAGATATATGTGAATTTCCCCTGAAGACTTAGCGTAAACATCTAGTTGAAAGGATATGGCACTAGGTGCCACCACCAGAGTGGTGCTTCCTCCCTCGCTATTTTGAGAACTGCCAGACCCGCCATTGTTAGAACTAGATTTCACTCTTCTTCCTTCGAGTTCCAGTTCCTTTATTCTAATAGCGTGGGCTATGTCGGCGTCCTTTTCGGCTCTTCCAGCCTGTTCTTTCTTTTCTTGGAATGCCCTCTCTTTTTCTTTCTCTCTGCGGCTTCGTGTTCTGCTTTGGCTTTTTCGTGCTCTCTGGCCGGTTTTGTTTCCTGGCGTTCCACGGCTTTCTCTTCATGGAGTGCGGCCTTCTCTGCCTCCATCCTGTCTTTTTCCTCTTTATCTTTTTCTTTCTGTTTTCTCACCGAAGTAAGCACGAAGTCAGAAAGTTCTTTGCCTGAAAACCCGAGTTCGCGGCCTAGATTAAGATAAATAACATGGAGGTTTTGGGACTCTGCCATTCTGAGCGAAAAGTCTGTTTACAAAGCTACACAAGATTACAACAGCTACTAACATAACAACTAAACACCAGATTTACAACACTTAATTTGCCACACCAAGTGAACGTCTTATTTCTTTAACTTGAACTTTAGTTTACAAGAAATTTTGTTTCTTTCAATTATTCTTTACAAAGTTATTTTAACTGTTCTTTATACATACAATGAATGCTCAGTCTTACTATAACACACTCTTGACGATATTATTTCGGTCAATCTGAAATTTATGTCAGTCGTCTAGGGGAGTTACTAGACAGGTTCCATAATCCGGGACAAGTCGCCAAATTGTGACTGTATTACCTCCACTGTTTTGCAGTAGTGGTCCACCAGTGGCCAATACTCAAACGTATCTATTATAGGCTTCAATGGAGTCTATCTTTACACAAGATTACTATTGACAGAAATGTCGATATAACAGTGGTAAAGCTTCTATCACATGGTAGTCTTCATAAGATATTCAGATAAGCGAAAACAATGCTAGCTGTCCCTAAGCACGTTAATTCTATAATCTGCCGACACTTTTATGAAGAATTTAGCAATGGTTGTTCTAACTCGTTAAGCCCCCACCGCTGAGTTAATCAGTGGAATTATTATTATAATGTACAAGGGGATTGACATAAGTCTTGGGCCTGACCATGAAGGAGTCACCGGAGGAAGATGAAACTTGGTACATTTAAAGTTCATCATATTTGCACTGAATGTGTGAAGTACGCGTTTGTTTCTTCAATGGGTTTTCCTGCTACGGGGCACGGCGCAATGTACCCTATTGACCGGATCTGCTGCTCCAAAGATTTGACAAAACAATGAAAAAGAAGGAGGCTAGAGCTGTGATAAAATTTCTGATGTTTCAGGGAAAAACACCTACAGAAATACACAGGGGGATGGAACCAGTGTTTCGTGATTATTGTCCTTCATATTCTTCGGTAAAAAACTGGTGTCAACAGTTTAAGTGCGGCCGCTCGAATGTTGCTGATCTGCCAAGATCTGGTAGACCATCCTCAGAGTGCAACGATGAAAATGCAACAAGAGTGAAGAAAATCATTGACCAGGATCGAAAAATGACAATTGTGGAGATAGCTAGTAGAGTAAAACTAAATGAAAGAACATTTTATAGAATTTTACACAACAGACTGAACATGAGAAAAGTGTGTGCACGCTGGGTTCCGCGACTGTTGACACGTGAACAGAAGCAAACGAGGGTAAATTTCTGTCAACAGTTGCTCAAAAAGTGTCAGTCAAAAAATTTTTTGGAGACCATGGTGACAGTAGATGAGACTTGGGTACACCATTATGACCCCGAATCCAAAATTGCCAGCATGCAATGGAGAACCCCGGGCTCCCCAACACCTGTCAAGCCGAGAGCGCAGAAATCTGCAGGAAAAGTGATGCTGACTGTTTTTTGGGACGGCAAAGGTGTCCTTTTGAAAGATTATCTGCCTCGTGACAACACAGTTAATGGACAGTACTATGCAGATCTTCTCACTAAACTAAGAAAGGTTGTGACCAGGAAACGAGGGATAACGCGCACTCAAAATCTTCCTTTGCTTCAAGACAACGCGCCCTCTCACAATGCACGGCTTGTGCACCTAGCAGCCAACGATTTGAATATTGAAATTCTTCCACACCCACCATATTCTCCAGATTTTGCTCCATCAGACTTTTTTCTATTCCCAAATCTTAAAAAACAGCTAAAAGGAAATCATTTTGACAGCGATGAAGAGGTTATACTGGCATGTGATGACTGGTTTAGTTTGAAAAATAGGGTGTTCTACTCCCAAGGTCTTTTCAAGGTCAACCAGAGATGGCAGAAGTGTGTCAATTCAGACAGTGGCTATATTGAAAAGAAATAAACACTATACAAAATTTCAGCTCTCTGTGACATGTCCTTCTTGGTCAGGCCCAAGACTTATGTCAATCCCCTTGTATATATAGCACTGTTTAGAGTGTGTGTTTAGCAACTTTACTGAGACAAACATGTAGTACATTTAAAAGATTAAATCGAAGTTAAATTTGTAACATTACAAATAACAAAATGTAATAATCACTTCAGGTTTTAACAGTTGGAAAATAATTTGAATAGTTATGAATCAAGAAAAGTTACTCATCACGTTGGTGATGGTAGTGTGGTTTTATAGAAAGTTCAAATGGCAGCATATGGGTTAACTTAGTTGCCAATGATGATTCGAATCCTCCTCCTGATGGGTAGGTTTTCTGTACACTGCTGTCACTCGTCTCTGGTCTAGGTTTGTAGGGTGAAGCTAGTTTCCCAGGAAAGTCTAGGAGAGTCTCCAAAGCTGGTCTGCCGTCTTAATGCGTAAACCGCTTGTGGCAGAAATGGTCCTTTCTGCTGGTACCACCAATAACTGGTAATAGAAATAGAAACGAAACGCTCTTCTGAGTATGGCGTTTTTGTCCGACACAGTTATGTGCCCCCCTCTCTTCTATTCCACCATCCCATGTCAGAATTACCCTCGATGAGAATTAAATTTAATCCCTCGGGATAAACTTTCCTTTACATTTAAACCGAATAGCTTTAGCTTTACATTGCATTTAAATGGAAAAGTTAAACGTACAGATATAATATGTTTTACATTTACATCTCCACTGATTGAAAAGTGTTCACAATATAAATTCATTCATGTTTCATTTACATTTACACTTGTGGAAAAGTTTGAAACTTCTATTAATTAAAATGAATATTTTCACATAGACATTTACGCTGGTTTAAAGCGTGAAACCTTACATTAATTTTGAAGTGAATATGTTTATAGGGACATTTACACGGTTTTGAAAATGTAAGTCTTATTCTTAGAATGTACATCCTTTCTTTTCATCTTTCCCTCCCTGCTCCATAGGGAACCTTGAACTACTTTATGCTTTTAGTTTTCTCTTACGAAACTATCAATAAAGCAATCACCAGCCCATGCAGTGGTGGTTCATGAATCATCATTCTATACGCTGAGGTTGCCAGCCTCAAATGACTGCTTTATCGCTAGTTTCTTAAAGAGAACTAAAAGCATAAGTAGTCCCAAGTTCCATACGGAGCAGGGAGGAAGATATGAAAGAAATGATATACATTCTAAGTATAATATTGGGGTCCAAATGGGCCAGTGATGCTCAATACAAGACTCAACATGTCTCTTAGCCTCTCCTGCCCAAGTCTACCTCACCTACTCGTGGTGGACCCCGTTATACCCAGTAATCTTGCCGAAGGTTGGGTATTAACCCCAGCGGGAAGCAAGATGGGACAGCAAACGAGGTAAAGGCGAAGTCAAATCCCCCAGCCAGAGGGGGAGGCATGAGCACACTCTGCCTTAAGAAACAGGTGCTGAAGTCAGAGGTACCAGGTCAGGAGGCGCACCAGCAACCATGGTACCATGCAACCAGCCTTGGTTTTAATATGTCTACACAACAGATGTCAAAAAATTATCGTTATGGCGCTCGCCCTGTGAAGTCCCTCCAGACAGGAGCAGTGCCGGATTCTGAGCCTCGACAGAATCCACCCTCAGCTACTGGAGGTCTCTCTCTCTCTCCTCTCTCTCTCCCCCTCTCTCTATGTGCGTGAATGACTATGAGTAAACGTACTTGTGTGTGCTAAGTTTCTGATTGTGATGATATTATTAATTGATCCTGTCTGAAGTTGTTAATATTTTAATTTTTAAAACTCTGAAAATTGTATTGCAGGACAGAAATGTAAAAAGGCAATTATGCCTACTTCTTTACCCTGATGAAATAAAGATTTCGTTCGTTCGTTCGTTAATCTGCCTAGTGGAGCCAAGAGGCGGAAGGGGAAAGTAACTGGCCCACCAGATAAGACGATGACCCCTCTGAATGTCATGCATTGGAATGCAGAGGGAGTCAACAACAAAAAGACTGAACTAGAGAATACCCTATTTCGGAAATAAATTAGCATATGCTGCATACAAGAAACCCACCTACAGGAAGGAAAACATTTTAAGATAAGGGGCTATCAATGCTTCAGAGTTGACAGAAAAGATCGGAAGAAGGGTGGCATACTAACACTGATAAGGAATAACCTCAACGCTATAGAATCCAAGATATATAAAGGAGGTGCAGAATACCAAGTAATCCATCTTAAACATAACACTCTGGAACTAGATCTCCTAAACTTCTACTGCTCCAATGACATACCACTGAACATGGCTAGTATAGACGTCCCCAATGGCAACTTCTTAGCGGTGGGAGACTTCAACAGCCATTCCCAAAGCTGGGGATACAACCAGCTAGATAGAAGGGGCGAAGAGATAGAAAACTGGCAAGACGACAATAACCTAACCCTTCTAAACAACCCTAATGATTCTCCAACCTTTTACTCCAGAAGATGGCATAACACCTCTACCCCAGATCTGGCATTCTGCACATCTGATTTGGCTGGGATAGTGGAAAGGGAAATAGGAGAACAACTCGGTGGAAGTGATCATCGCCCTGTATTCATAAAAATTAATAGAACAATTAATACAAGTCCAAGTCAGCCAAGATGGAATTATAAAAAAGCAAATTGGTCCATTTACCAACACAGAGCAAATCTGCTTACAAAAGATATTAGGGTACTAGACAGAGACATTAACAGAGTCATCTGGGATTTTAATAATGGAGTACTCAAAGCGGCAAAGGAGACAATACCGAGAGGAGCGAGAAAGAACTATGTACCATATTGGTCCAACACACTACAAAACCTACAAGAAGAAATGAACGAAGCAAGGCACACTACAGAGGTACAACCATCCCAATAGAACCATATCATGCTACAAAAGGCAAAAGCAAAAATCATCAAAGGAAAACTAGAAGCCCAGAGGAGAAGCTGGAAGGAAAAAACCTATAAACTAAACCTTGAAGAGGAAGGGAGAAAGTTGTGGAAACTCACTAAACAATTGAATGACGATAACAATTCTCAGCGACAAACAATTACACTAGACGATGCAGGGAAACTATATACCGGCAAACAAGCAGCAGACATATTTGCGGAATCCTACAGAAATGAAAGTAACATCTCTGTCAATTTCCGCAGACAACGACACATTCGTCAAGAAATAATCCACACTAGAAATAATGAAAACAGTCTGGACGTTATGTCCAAACCATTCAATTTGGAAGAGTTAAAAACAGCCTTGTGGAAACTTAAAGACAGGAAATCACCAGGCCCGAATGGTATAACCAACGAAATGCTAAGACACCTAGGATATACAGCAATGAGCAAACTGTTGCAAACATACAACTACAGTTGGATGACTGGCAGTGTGCCACAGACATGGAGAGAGGCGCTCATGTGTCCCATCATAAAGAAAGGAAAAGACAACAGGAAGGCCACCAGCTACAGACCAATAAGATTAACTATCTTTGTATGTAAGACAATGGAGAGGATGATCAACAGAAGATTGAAATGGTAATTGGAATCCGAGAAAATTTTAGTGCCAGAACAAGCAGGGTTTAGAGAGTGCAGCAGCACAGAAGACCAAATCACATACCTGTCCCAGATCGTTGAAGATGCCTTCCAAGAAAAGAAAAAAGTCTTTACCCTATGGATAGATCTCCAAAAAGCCTTTGAAAAAGTATGGAAAGACAGGCTAATAGTAAAACTGCAAAGAAACGGAATCAATGGTAATATGAGAAAATGGATCCAGTCGTTCCTACACAATCGGAAAGCAAGAGTCACCATGGAAGGCCACAACAGCAAGAAAATCCTCCTAAAACATAGAGTTCCTCAAGGCTCAGTATTGTCTCCCACCCTGTTCCTTGTGTTCATCAATGACCTCATCGACGACCTGCCACAAATTTGCGGTCACAATATCCAACAAATTCCAGGTGCTCCAACTGCTGGAAGATGCAGAGAATACAGAAGACTATTGGCAGCAAATCAAAACGGTATGGAATGAGACATGTGAAGAAATACTGGGGAAAAGGGAACGACAACAAAAAGCATGGGTAACAACAGAAACCATCAATAAGATAAAAGAGACGAAAAACAAGAAAGCAGATTTAAACACAAGCAAAATCAGAAGTTCCAAAGCCAAGGCTCAAGAAGTGTACACAGAAGCAAACAGAGAAGTAAAAAGAAGTATCAAAAGAGACAAGAGGAAGTATATTGAGGAGTTGGCAAGAGAGGCAGAAGATGCTGCAGCCAAAGGGAATACGAGAGAACTGTATAACAGCACAAAAAAGCTAACGGGGAAATACAAGCAAACAAGTTGCTTCATAAAAGACAAGAATGGAAAACTGCTCTGCAATATACAAGAGCAAATGAAATGGGGCCCAAAGATGCAGCAATAGAGAATGCAGTCAGCAACCCATAGCTAGACTGCTTGCGTCAGGGTCAGCGAACCAGAGCTGACCAAGACCCTACTCCACCTCCACGTGGTGGTCCTGGAAACAGGCTGCATCACTGCAGTCTGGCTGAGAGAGTAGGGATCGAAGAGGGAAGGCAAACCCGGTCCCAAAAATGCCGTGCTGAAATCGGATGTGTCGGCCGAAAGGCGCAAATATCGCAGCTTCGCTGTAAACAGACACAACGCAACCAATGTCCTTTTCAGGACGAACGAGGAAGAAGAAGAAGAAGAAGAAATGAAGAGGTGGACAGAATATTTTGAGGACTCAATAGACCAGCTCCACATAACCCCTCGGACATCCAGCCAGCAGAAAAAGAGCTACAAATTAACGGTGAAAGACCAACGAAGGAAGAAATAAAGAAAGCCATAAGCATCTCAGAGATGGAAAAGCGTCTGGACCTGATGGCATTCCAGCAGAGGCCATCAAAGCAGATATCGACACGGCTACAGAGATGTTAGATAAATTAATTGGTAAAGTCTAGGAAAAGGAAGAGATACCAGCACGGCTACAGAGATGTTATATAAATTACTTGGTAAAGTCTGGGAAAAGGAAGAGATACCAGCAGAATTTAAGGAAGAATATCTGGTTAAGTTGCATAAGAAGGAAAATTTACAAGAGTGCACAAATTATAGAGGAATAATGTTACTTTCAGTGCCAGGAAAAGTTTTAACAAGATTATCCTTGAAAGATTAAAAGAGTCCATAGCCAAGAAACTGAGAGATGAACAAGCAGGTTTTCATCAAAACAGATCCTGTACAGACCAGATGGCCACTTTGAGAATAATAGTTGAACAAAGTCTGGAATGGAATTCACCACTATATATCGGATTTGTGGACTACGAAAAGGCATTTGACAGTGTAGACAGAGAATCATTTTGGAAATTGATGAGGCATTATGGAGTTACCCTGAAGATCATTAATTTAATTAAAAAAAAAACAAATGAAGACATGACATGCAGAGTTCTTCATGAAGGACAGCTTACAGAACCGTTTGGGATAAGAACAGGAGTGCGACAGGGATGCCTCTTGTCTCCCTTTCTTTTCTTACTAGCAATAGACTGGGTTACGAGAACATCGACAACACACAACAGAAATGGAATCCAGTGGACTCTGACTAAGCAGTTGGATGATCTGGATTGTGCTGATGACTTAGCTCTTCTGGCCCATAACCGTAATCAGATGCAGAACAAATTGAAAACACTCGATGAGAGGTCACAGCAATTGGGTCTGAAAATACACAGGGAAAAGACAACGATAATGAGAATACATACAGGTAATGATAACAGGGTTGAACTTGAAGAAGCACCAATACAAGATGTAGAATCGTACACATATCTGGGACCCAAAGACGCTACAACAGAGAATGCAGTCAACGACCCATAGCTTGACTGCCTGCGTCAGGGTCAGCGAACCAGAGCTGACCAAGACCCTACTCCACCTCCAAGTGGTGGTCCTGGAAACAGGCTGCATCACTGCAGTCTGGCTGAGAGAGTAGGGATCGAAGAGGGAAGGCAAACCCTGTCCCAAAAAATGCCATGCTGAAGTCGGATGTGTCGGCTGAAAGGCGCAGATATCGCAGCTTCGCTGGAAACAGACACAACGCAACCAACGTCCTTTTCAGGACGAATGAGGAAGAAGAAGAAGAAGGAAGAAGTACACATATCTTGGCAGCAATATAGACAAAGTTGGACGGACAGACAGCGATATCAAAATAAAAATACAAAAAGCAAGAGGAGCTCTCATTGCATTGGGAAATATATGGAGATCAAGAGAAATCGGATCCAACACGAAAATAAGAATCTTCAACTCAAATGTGAAGTCAGTCCTATTGTATGGCTCTGAGACACGGAGAACAACAAAGACAACTACCAAAAAGCTGCAGACTTTCATAAATGGGTGCTTGCGTAGAATAGAGGGATTGAAATGATATGACAAGGTTACCAACGTGGAACTGATGACAAGAACTAGACAAGTGCCAGTGGAACAAGAGATGAGAAGAAGACGATGACGATGGATAGGACACACACTGAGGAAACCTGTTGATAGCATTATAAGACAGTCCTTGTTCTGGAACCCCCAGGGCAAGAGAAGCAGAGGTAGACCAAGAAGCACATGGAGAAGAGAGCTGGAAACAGGTTAAAATGATGAAGAGAAAGTGGACAGAACTTGAGATGATGGCACGTGACAGGAGGACTTGGCATGTGTTTGTTGAAGGCCTAAGCTCCTTTGGGAGAGGAGGGTTATGAATGAATTCCACCTTTATTCTACTGACGAGACACTAAGACCCTGATCCAAGCAGAAAAGTACAAGAACATGCGAGCACATCTGTAGCAAAGTGTGCAAAAACACGCTTAGTTAATGGACTGATGGAACAAACAGAGATGAGGATTTCGACAAGCCTTGACCGGGATGAAAACAAAGAAAACGAACTGCCTGTAACTAAGCATTCTAAAAATAGTAGCTGTCGCGCATACGCAGTTGGCTATGTTATCAGATCAAAGCCGGTTCACAATGGCGAAGGAAAGTGTCGAATGTTGGAAACATAATTTCGTTTGTACAGGGACAATGTATAAGTGAAATGTGATAAATATTAAAGATTTTCACAGAAGGGATATGCAGGAATGGAAATCCAAAAGGAAAGTTGGAAGAAGTATGTATATAATTAGATATTTGCAGTTTTATTGGACTTCCACATCACAGGCCTAACCTAGGGATAATCATTATAAATTTATGGTAAATACATGCATTATGCGATTGTAGGTTTACGCATATGAAAAGGAAGCTTCCAGTAGGGGAAGATAAAGGAAAGATAAGACAACGTGCTGGATAAACTTAGGTGAGTGTGTATTGCAGCGATAGATGGGACAGAAGCACATAATACCCAAAAGAAGAGAAATTTTCAGTGCTTGAAAGGGACCAAACCTTGTTGGCCTCCGAGACGCCCGCGCTTACAATATTTAAGGCGAGAACGCTCAGTTCAAAATAACACACAACTAAAACCCAGCCAGAAGACAAGTAGAGTTCTGTCTAGACTACGTCAGTTGCCATTGCATGAAGGGCAGATCTTCTTCACAGATTACAGTCTTCATAAGAACTTGGAATCGATCTTAGAGTGTGTGTAGGTTTTATATATATATATATATATATATATATATATATATATATATATATATATATATATATATATATATATATATATATATATATATATATATATATATATATATATATATATATATAAGAATAATATCAATTTTATTTCAGATTTTAGTGTGCTGTGAATGTATCGGACATATTGTTTGTGTGGATATGATGCTGAACATTGGAAAACCTGAAATATAACCACCACAGTCCTTGTCAGGCTAAATATATCTATTCTGGTTTTGTCTGGGTCTATAACCCACCAGCAAGACCATTACTGACTTGGCATGTAGGTGAGGACAGAAAAGGTTGCATCCTGTCCATATATTCATATTGTTTTGATTACACTGGTATACACACATTTTGGTGCCTTAAATTTTATAGCTGTTCTTGGGTAATTTTGGGCTGCTGATTCCAAAAATGTAATCAGATTTATTCTATCAGCTCTAGTTTTTGAGATAACTAAGAAAGACCATATTAGTAGGGCAATTGTTATGTACAATCATAGAGTTAGGTGCTATCAGTGGCATTTTGACTTTAGTCTGCATTCATATTATATGTAATTACTGTGCATATATTACCAAAAATGTAATAAAACTTTATCACTAGCACTTGTTTAGTCAACACGCAAAAAGGATCTTGTCGAGGACTTTCTGGAATGTGATATGCCCAGACAGTCACGCTTAAGGGTCCAACAGTAATCTGCCATCATGTGGGCATCCCAAAGTCCCTGGTATCTCTCTTCCATTGTTTTTATATCTTGGTGAAATCTTTCACCTTGCTCCTCACTAAAGTCGCCAAGATTCTCCGGAAATAAATGTAAATGGTTATGGAGGTAGTGCAATTTTATGCTCATGTTGCATCCAAATTCACAAAAACTCGACAGCATGTTTCCAACTAATTCAGAATAATTGTCTGCTTTAGAGTTACGCAGAAAGTTTTGCACAACTAAAACAAATGATGACCAGGCTGTGGACTCTGTTTTGTTCATGGAATCAATAAAATTTGGATCGTTTATTAACTTTCTAATTTGAGGTCCATCAAAAATTCCAGCTTTAAGTTTGTCTATGCTCAATTCTGGAAACTTTCTGCATAAGTAATTAAAACAGGTACCATCTTTGTTCAGTGCCTTAACAAATCGCTTCATCAAGCCAAGTTTTATATGTAATGGTGGCAGTAGAACTTTTTTCGATCAATGAGAGGATTATTTACAATGTTTTTGTCTCCAACTTTAAATTCATCCCTCAACGGCCACTGTTTCTTTGTCCAGTGCATATCTTTTGCCCTGCTATCCCATAAACATATAAAGCATGGATATTTGGTGAATCCCATTTGCTGGCCAAGCAAGAAGTTCATCATTTTAAGATCTACACAAACTAAATACTTCAATTTTTCCAGAACTATGCTTATTGTAGCATACTCCTCCTTCATTGTAGTAGAATGAGCAATTGGAATTGAGCCATATTTGTTACCATCGTGTAAGAGAACACCCTTCAAACTTCTTTTAGAGCTGTCAATGAAAGGTCGCCACTCATCTGGTGTATAACTTACACCCATTTTGTTAACAAGACTCCTACATTAGTACAAAACACAACGTGGTTTTCTTTACAAAAGAATGGAATAAAACCTTGCTCTCTGCTGCGATAAAATGTAACCGTTGTTTCAGCAGTCAGTATTTTTTTTTTTTCAATCTTGAAGCCAAAAGTTCTGAAGATTCCTTGGAGAGATATAGATCTCGGATTAGATCATTTAGTTCAAGCTGGTCGAAGCGTTGAGCATCTGAAAAATCATCTTCGAAATCACTATCACTGTCACTTGTCGTTCCACAAGCCACTGCTGTCTCATCTTCTAGCAGGGAATCCGAAATCTGACTGAAAGTTGGAATTTGTTTGTCATCTCCGTGTGGAACAGGTCGCCTAGCAGAATCTAAATCTGGATATTTCCACTTTTTGTGATTTTTTCACAACACTGAAATAACAGTCATCATAGTGGTTCTTGGGCTCTCTCCAAACCATTGGAATTCCAAATTTTAAACATTTTCTTTTCCCACAAGTCCACTGTCGCAGGTGTTCAACACATGTTTTGCAAACAATATAAGGAGCCCAAGACTTGTCCTGGTCACCTAGTTTTACTTTAAAGTAAGCAAAGTATGCCTTTTTCACAAAAACAGTAATATGCTTCCTATGTTCTTCTTTGAAAGTGTACTCTCTACAAATATAACAAAATAAATGCGGTGAAAGAAAACATGCTCTTCTTGAAGATGATGCCATTCTCTGTTAGAAGTGTAATAAAATAAGTAGCATACTAACATGCTGCAGTGGCTTAAAATCTAAAAAAGGCAATTATGGGAAGATTCTTGGAAAACTGAAACTGAGAGTAAACAAGCAGTTTTCTTTTGTAAAGGACTAGACAGCAATAGTTTTTTTTTTTTTAACAAAGCCTTATATAGAAAATATTGTAATAATACAGGGTGACCCAAAAAAAAAAACGGGCCCGCGCGCGCACTTTTTGTGCGCGCGCGGGCCCGTTTTTTTTTTTTTTTGGGTCACCCTGCATTAATGAAATACAAAAATGTCTGTATCTCAAAAACTAGAGCTGCTACAGACAAGTAAATGTGATATTTGGATTGAGCAGGCCTCATTTATGTACAATCAAGAGTAAAATGTTTGGCACCAACAACTTTTTGTTTGGTAGGGCTGTGTTATTCATGTATTATTATATTTGATACAATGTTTTGCAGTAGACACCAGTCTGTCTCTCTATATCTAAATCATACACAGCCATGTATCATTTATCATACATTCAGACATCTGATGACACCCTCATCTCATCACACCTTAAGATGTAATAGGTCTCCATGACATTGCCTAGCCACTCGATCCTCCTCGTTCCAGGTTCTATAGTCAAATCTCAAAAACCCTGAAGTCAAGTGGACCTTTGATCCTGCTACCTAGCCATAACAGGAGCCTAGAGGTTGAAGTGTTCCGTAGCCTTTTTTGCCCCTGATTGCTGGGATTGGATTGAAGTGTGACTTACAGATAAACAATGTTATGTGTTAACCCATATCTGGACAAGTGCTGATTCAAAGTTGGGTAAACTAGAGAATATTCAGGTGGCCAATGTGAAACTTCCAACGGTCATATGATGAGACATTAGGGAAAAGATTAAAAGAGACAGACTAAGATAATTAACAACAGTGAGGGAACATTTGTGGTGCAAAATAATTTAAAGATCCCATGGGGACTTTTTGGTTAAGGTTAAACTTATAAATATATTATCAATTTGATGTAATACATAACCATAATCACCATCGTTCAACACTCACCATTCATTACTAAATTAGATAGTTGTACATAATAAATTTTGAAATTGTACTCAAGTGACTTTTCAAATTTTTTAACTGGTTAAGTTGAGTTACTTTTTCTGATTTATTATAATATCACATGGGTTACTACAGCTAAGGTGGCAAAGTATATTTCCGAAGCCTTAAACTATTGTCTAGCTCAGAGTATTCGCTGCCGTAGCTCACTAGTGATACCAGTGCTCTTCTCTGACACTGGGACTTCATACATTCTGGAGAGAATTCAATTTCTTCTCTTAACACTATCTTCATACAAGAAAAACCTTACGCTACAACATCCAATGAAAACTAGATTTAGAGATTTAGCCAGTGGAAGGTTGAAGAGAAGCAGCTTTGTGCATCGGTCCAAAAAACTAATTAGAACATACAAGGATGAACTACCAGACATCACTAAGGAAATAATTCCCACACTCCTCCCAACCCCATGGGAACAACAACAAAATTTCAGCATTAAGACCTCCATAACTACCACCTGCCCCATGGGAGAGCTAAATACTCTCCAAAGGAAAATAGCAGCGTGTGACATGATTGAAGAACTATACCCCAAAGAAGCATGGATCCAAGTATATACTGATGGATCTGCAACCAGAGCAGTGAAGAACGGAGGTGCAGGAGTTTATGTGGTCTATCCAGACAAAGAAAACGAATCCACCTGTTCACCTACTGGAATATTCTGTTCAAACTACTCTGCTGAAGTACGGGCCTTAAGCATTGCTGCAGGAATAATAAATAACACAATAAGCCAATGTCAGCAGGTTGTATTCCTTACCGATGCAATGTCAGTTCTGCAAGCCCTCAACAGTGATAAACTGCCAGAGTTAAATAAAGCCCTATGCGAAGTAAATATCAAAAGAAGGGTAGTGCTACAGTGGATACCATCACACTGTGGCATACCAGGAAATGAGAGAGCAGATACGTTAGCAAAAGAGGGAGCAACACAGGAACAAAAAGAACAAACAATTACATTCCAGGAAAAGAAGACCCTTATCAAGGCCATCAGGAAAATTGACCAACAAAGAGACAACTATCACTATCTTGATCGAGCAAAACAGGTGATCCTGTTCCGTATTAGAACAGGACATAACAGACTGAACAGTCACTTATACAGACTGAGACTGGTCCCAGCACCCCTATGTACGTGCGGACAGGCAGCACAGACAGCCGAACACATCCTGCAAGACTGCCGCATGCTTAGTCAATTGCGAACTGAACATTGGCCCACAGAGACGCACATCCACACAAAGCTGTTTGGGAGTCTTGAAGAACTTTCAACCACAGCAACATACATCCAGAGAACCGGACTTCTTGTGTAGACATTACTAAACAACAGCGAACGAGAAGAAGAAGAAGAGTATACTATTTACATTTTCAAACCAGTGTAAATGTCTATGTAAACATATTCACTCTAAATTAATGAAAGTTTCAAACTGTTCAACAAGTGTATATATAAATTAAAACATATTCAATTTATATCGTGAACACTTTTCAATCAGTGGAGATGTAAATATATTCTATCTGTACTATTAACTTTTTCATTGAAATGTAAAATAAATATAAGCTATTCAATTTAAATGTAAAGAAAGTTTTCTCTCGAGGGATTAATTTAATTCTCATCGAGGGTAATATCTGAGGTAGATGGGATGGTGGAATAGAGAGAAAGGACCCATAACTATGGGTTGGAAAACGCGGAGAGCGTTTTGTTTCTATTCTTTTACCATAGTTGTTGGTTGTACCAGTTGAGGGTACTATCTCTGGAACAAGAAGGGAACAGTGGCCTGAGCTTTAAGACGAGAGGCCAACTTTGTGGACACTCCTTGACATTTCTGGGAACGTGCTGCGCCTTAACAACCTTGACCAGCGACGAGCGTGATCAGTCTACGAAGAACCAAACCATTAGCGGGAGCAGAACCTACCATTGGCAGATGTTAAACGTTAAAGCTGCCACGTGAACTCCTTTATAAACTTTAGTATAACAACTTTCTGTTAAATCATTATTCAAATTTTATAAAACCTTGTTAAACGTAAATGATTATTAAATTTATTATTTGTAATTATACAACTTTAACTTCGATTTAATCATTTTAAATGTACTGCATGATTGTCTCAGTCAATTTACTAAAAACACTATAAACTGAGCTATACCTTAATAATAAGAATTCCACTGAGTAAATCAGGGTGGGGGCTTGACAATTAATAATTGCTTAATTTTTCATAAATAGCGTTCAACCGATATAAAGTTAACAACTGCCCTGCCAATGCAGCATTGTTCTTGACTTCGGAAATATCTTATGATCACTCCCTTGAGATAGAAGCATCATTATCCTTCTATCTACCACTCTGCCAAGAGTAATCTTGTGCGAAGGTAGACACATTTGAAGGCTAATATTAGATATTCTTGAGTTTTGGCCTCCGTTGGGCCACTACTGCAAAGCAGGGGAGGCAATCCGTAACATCTTGGCTGTGCCTCTTCACGACAGTAATTAGGGAATCCCAATCGCCATATCAGCGCTAAATA
The DNA here is from genome assembly GCA_024509875.1 of Oreohelix idahoensis. NCBI lineage: Eukaryota > Metazoa > Mollusca > Gastropoda > Stylommatophora > Oreohelicidae > Oreohelix > Oreohelix idahoensis. The sequence goes on from JAMPIV010016156.1 coordinate 346,638, forward strand.
AACTGGCTGGGCGTACGTCGTGATAGTCCGGCGTGGCCAAGGTTTGGTACACGAGAATTTTACCAACATGACTGTCGTTCAATATTGTGTCTACTCTCTCAGCAGGGATGGTCAGGTAAACAGACAAGACATATTATTTCTGAAAGGAGTGAAAGAATGTTTGAAAATACAAAATATTTGCTACATAGCAGAGAAAGAAAGAGGTGCCGACCATTGAAAAGCATGTAATAAGTCAGTACAACAAATGTAACTGATTACTGCCGTAGTGAAGCAGAGATCGATCCAAAATAATGTAACACACAGGTTGATATAATCATCACTCACTCCCTGCTCCATTCGGAGTCTTAGGTTACCTCTGCGTTTGGTTCTTCCGTGAAATCTCGCATGAAGAAATCACCAGCGCTTGCTGTGGTGGTTCATGAATGTATACTTTTCACATGCTGAGGTTGCCAGCCTAGTATGATTCTTTAACACCACTAGCAAGTACAAACATGTCAAATTCAAAGCATAAAAAATATGTTACAGCTCACCTCAATAATTGAGAAATCTTAGACTTCTTTCTCAGGTAAATAGTCTTCGCAACTTGATATAGATGGCTAGAACACACGTCGAGGTATTCAGTTCTATTAATAATCCCTCTGCGACTTTGTGAGTAAGTCCTGTATAAGTCCGGTTTTTGTATGAAAGACTTAGGGTTTCCATGCCGAAGTGTTCAGAAGTGTTCCACTAAGTTGGGTCCTATTTATAGTCAAAATCTTTTTTTTTTCCTGGCTTCAGTCCGAGCTGTCTACTTGACGATTTCGGGAATGCAGTGTCGTGTGTCTAAAAAGTACTACATTATATCTCAGACTTCACCCACGCACTCTTATTGTCTACTACTAGGCAACTCCCAATCAGAGCGATTGTATACGACAACTCGAATTGCCAAAAGAAATGGCATTCAAAGTAAATGTTATGATAGAGTAGTGCTTATGGAATTTCCTGCATGACTCATACGTTTGAGAATTTAAACAGCAACTTTCCATATATGAAACTGTGATGTCCATAACGTGTGTCAAAGTTTACTTATATACACTTTCCGCTCACTCTTCAAAATGTCTTCCAAGATTGCGTTTATCTATAATCACCTATCCCAAGTAATTCGGAAGTCTGATTACTTACTTTATCAGACTCTGGCGATCTCTTGTATCACCTGACATGTCGCAATCCGAATACCTGTCTATAACAAATCGTGGTCGATACAATTAAACCTGTATTGCAAGTCCATTCTACTGTCGGATCGGAAGTGATTACGCAGTCTTGAACAAATGCTTCATGCTCCCATTTACCTGGAGTCAATGTGGTATTATCACGTTTGGTGATTCTATTAATCTCTCAGGGATGGGCGATTGTCAGGCCCTCTTATGCATCGAAGCGTGAAACGTGAACAATGATAGTAGGAAAAAAGGGTAACAATTCTGAGTAGAGGATAGGCACGAAATGATGTGCGTTAAATAAGTAGAAATAATAGGTAATAAAGGCGATGAGAGGAAATTACGAAAAAGCAAACGAGCCATAATGTCACACGTGGGCATTGACAGTGCACTACTCGCCCATTCACATCAACACATCCAAGAAAAAAACCAGATAAACTGAATAAATATAGCCAGAATGTGGGTCTGAACATCAGTCTAAAGAAGACAGAGGTCATGACACTCAATGTGAGCTGTTCTGAGCCCATAACAGAAAGGAACCAGAAGCTGAAACAGACGGACACATTTACATACCTAGGATGCAAAGTAACGCTAGACAACGGAACAAGCAAAGAAGTCAACAACAGAATGAATAAATTGAGAACAGCCTTTGCCAGTCTAAACAACATGTGGAAGTCCTCTATGTACAGCACAAACACAAAATTAAGGTTATATTAGAGCTGTGTACTTTCTGTGCTTCTCTATGGTGCGGAATGCTGGAGAGTAACATAGAAGGAAATGCCGAAACTGTATTCCTTCAACACAATCTGCCTAAGGAAAATTCTCTTCTGGCCGAATACTATCACCAATCAAGAACTACATACTCGGAGTAACCAAGAGGACATGCACACCATCATAGCTGGTAGAGGCTGGAGTTGGGTTGACCACGTCCTCAGAAGAGACCTCAATGCCAGCACAAGACAAGCTAAGCAACGGACCCTTGGAGGAAAGCGAAAGGGAGGCCGACCAAAAACAACATGTCGCAGAACTGTGGAGGCATAGATGCAAAAAATGAACCAGCGCTGGGGCACTGTACGAAGGATGGCCGCCGACCGAGCAAATGGAATCAATTTGTTGCTGCCCTAGAAGCCGCCACCAGGCGTTATGGCCAATGGCTGCTTTGACAGTCGGCAGCTAAGGATCAAGAAAGAAGAGAAACGTGAGCAGCATGAAGGTATGAATTCAAAAATGTTTAAAAACAAGACAGACTATTAGCTAATTAGCTAGGCGATGAACCATCAAAGAGTGTTCAGTGATGAGAAGAAGTTATGTCCTAATTTAAACTAGTCAATAAATGTCGATCACATTTTAAAAAAAAAATCCTGGATAGTCCTTATATCACTAAATGTGTTGACTCAACCTTATATAATCATTGTGTTTTTTGTTGTAAAAACAAACCTTTTAAAGAAAAAAAAAATTAAATGAGTCGCTATATTTGGTTGGTGCCCTACACCTTCATTATAAATTTAAAATATGCCTGTAGCGCAAAATAGATTGAGGACCACTGTTCTAGTTCTTTTCCCCCCAGGATTAACAATGTTGCCATTTTTGTATCACAATGAATTCGTCTTTCTGCTCCAGCACTTTCCTACGAACTCCCGCTATTTCTTAGTTATCATGTTCATGTCTCTACATTTCTGAAATAAGCGGTAGCGTGAATTTGATTAGTCTATTGAAAATCCTTTAAGTTTTCTAAGTGACTTGGTCACTTCTCGATTTCCTGCCACGTCACAGTGAAGTGGAACCAGGGCTGTGGAGTAGGCCAAAAAAATTTCCGACTACGGCTCTTGAAGCTTCAGAAGGTCATTTCCGATTGCCGACTGCGACTACAGTTTTTACCTAGTCATATGGCATAACATTCGGAGTCCGAATCCAAACATTTTTTAACCCACTCCACTAAAAAAAAAACGACCGACTCCACGACTCCCTCCTCAGACTCCACCCCCCCTGAGTAGAACCCTGTCGTGCCTTCTTTATTTGTAATTTAAAATGTTTGTCCGCTCCAGTCTTTTCAATGTTGCTTCTACGAAATGTAAATGAATATGGGGGTATTTTTTTTACAAGTGCAGTTTGTCTACCCAATTGTTGTATAAATGCATTTAAAGACAGAAATTGACAGCTGCATTGGTAAAGCTGCAGCCACCTTTGCCCACCTCACCACGCGTATTTAATGAAACTCTAAACTTACCAACGCTGCTGTACATAATGCCTGCGTCACCAGCACACTTCTATTTGACAGAGAGACATGGACAACTGTCGTGAAACGTGTGTGTAAACCCACTTCTTTGTTAATACATATGCACAGCTAATCAACGAACAGTCTCTGAGCCAGAATAAATTACACGAAGTATACGCCATCTTGTTCCCCCAAGATGGCGGCAGACAGAATAATTGGAAAAATAAAAGAGGAAAAACTTAAGCCTAAGATTTCGGGACGCGGTCACGGAATGTACAAAACCGAATATAACCAATCAGCTTGTCGGCAATTAAAATGTACCAAACCGCAGATAACCAGTCAAAAGGTTTCCTTACACACTGGCATTTACATGAGTTTACCTTTATAAACGGGCGCGTTTTATTCAAAATCACACACACCAACACAAAGGCCAGCTAGCGACCGACTGGAGAGGAGAAACTGTCAAGACTGATTTATTGCTCACCTGCATTGACCGGGCAGACTTGCTTCACTAGTCGAGTCAAAATCTGGCTTGTATAAATCTTAGAGCGTAGGTAAACTTACTAAAAACTTAAAGGAGAATATGCCTACATCATATATAATGATTGTATTGTTTAGTATCATTTATAATACCTACACTTGTAAATAATTAATGTGTATCATGTATAAGGATTATATTTTATGGAATCAGGTATAATGATTGTCTTTCCTGGTATGATTGCTGAAGACGATAACCAACCTGAAATATAACCTATCAGTCCTTTTTAGGGCTCATATAACTCCAGCCTGAAATATAACCTATCTCCAACCTGAAATATAACCAAACAGTCCTTGTTAGGACTATATATATATATATAACTCCAACCTGAATATAACCTATGACTATATCCTGTATAATGATTGTATTTTATAGTATCATGCGTAATGATTGTGTATAACTGTTGAAGAAGGAAACCAGGTATATATTTCATATAGGATTTTAGTTTTACTATGAATGTATCAGGTATACAGATTATATCTTACGGAATTAGGTATAATGATTGTATTTCCTGGTATGACTCCAACCTATATAACCACAACAGTATTGTTAGGGTTGTAGTAAAATCTGCGAGAATAATCGCTCATTTCAGTAAGATTTTAGTCATAAAATGATAATAAATAACCTAGCCCGCATGTGTCTGACGGTTGGCATCTTCGACGCCAGCAACGCTGCCTTTTGTGCAGTGCTAAAGCCTATAGAACGATTCCACGGTAAAAATCTAACACGCGTTTTGGTTTCGGTTTCGAAAACGTACTACCAACATTTAACATTTTGCCAGATCTGCTGCATACATTTGGCAGCCAAGACTTATAATTAACGATTTGCGGAAGTGTGCCGCAAAATAACTATCTGAATTAACGTATTCTGTCAACTTTAACGCTGGTAATAAGTAGTAATCCTTAAATTTTTTGGTAGTGTTACACGATACAATACAAATTATTAACGCAAATTCTTAACCCGCCACGCCAACACCCCGCTTCGCTTGATAGTCCGCCATGCATATATACACGTTGCGACAAAGCCAACAGAAGCAAAACACGCAGACAATTTTATAGCCTCCTCGCGGTAATGTTTCTGACGTCACAAAAAAAGTTAGTTATTTGAAAAATACATGCTAGCGAGATGGCGAGAGGGGAAGATGGCCGGCTTGTGTAAAATATTAATTTGACGATGACCGGTGACAAAATTGAAAATCTAAAACCATAATGAAACTGAACATAAAGAATATATGGTAGTATAGCTCAGAATTCACTGAGCAAGAATGTGTTTTAAATAATATGATAGTCCCAGTATTACCCAAATTGTTGAGAAAATACTAAATGTCTACGAACGCACGACCAGACAGACTGTTGTTCCTGCTTGTTTTTTCCTTAACGCTAGTGGGGACACCGGCTTAGAAGGGAGGCATTGAGGTAAATTCAAATTAGCTTGGGTAACAAGAGTATAGGAGGAGAGGAGAGCGGTAGGAAAATTGTTACCAAAAACTAACATCGTTTTGCATTGGCATAACTAAAGCGGACTGGCCAATCGACTACCAGACGCAGAGTATGTTTGGAATTATTTTTGGTTTTCAAAAACTGCATTTGAATTCTGGTAGTCGCAAGCTTTCGATTGGCCAGTGCTACTAAATATTAGCAAAAAGCTTTCACTATGCATTGCCAGTTGAACTGTATTTTTTATTCAGATACGCTGAGAACAGCTATGATAAATTTAAAAAGTAAATTAAATAACTATATGAGTATTTCACAGTCTGGACGGAGCAGAAGAAACTGAGGCCATTTCTTTGCAAAGTCAGCGTCATTTGTTTATATTTCTTGATTTGTGGTAAGAATGCTTTATGAACTTAATATGTTTAATCCCATTACCAAAGTTAGATACTGCTATTGGGAAAAAGTGAAGGACGTGCCGGGAGCAGACATTGTTGAGTCCTCACGTTGAAATGTATCTAACTAATGTATGTTGTCATGATGATGTTTGAATATTATTGTATTAGAGTATATTAGTAAGCCTCCATGTTCCATGAACACTGTTCAACATGCCTGAAGCATTTATATTTAAAAAGAAAAAGATGAGAAAAATATATAAAAGGAAATGTGGTTACCTCACATTATATTATTGAGGAAAACTATGTAAACATACAGTGGCGTATCTGCCATAGGGACCTGAGGGGTGGTCACAGCAAGGTGGGAGTCATGAGAAATTAGGGGATGAGTGCACCTGAAATGCACGCGAGGCTGACCCCATACCCACGTATGAAAGTAAATAAAAGAATAAGTGATCAGATGTAAAAGGCCAGGGTGTCCTTTTGTTGCAGAGGTTTCGTTTCCTGTTGCCAGCTGGTGACAGGAAACCTGAGGAGTGACGATAACGCCAAGTAGTCTCCTACACTTTACGTATGCTGTCAAGAGATAACAGCAGGAGCTTGGGCGTTTGACGTGATATCGATGTTTCTGCAACTACACAATATCTTATCTTTCAACAAGAAACCCCAGGTGATATGTTAAGGACCTGGGTACATCTGACAGTTTCGGTTTAAATAAACCTTGGTTTTTTAAGTCATACTCATGACATTTGTGTGGTATGATGACATTACAGCCCCTCATACACAGTGACTCTCCCTCTTAAAAGAATATAGTGTAAACTGTGAACATTCCAACAGGAAAGACATATATTAACATTGTAGTTATTTGGGCAGATTGTCCACACAATTTTAGTTAATCTTTTATGTAAACTATCTTGTCCTCATTTTCAAAGACCTGTCCAAACGATATGACTGGACAGGCAAAATAAATTGTACAAAAAAATTAATTTAAAGAAAAACTTAACCACAGGTTTTATTCACTTCCTCATAGAAACTTAAAGTGTTTTTGTGTTGTGTACCATCATTTCATTTCTCCCCTAGACACTAGGTACATCATACACCAGACACTAGAGCCGAAATAGTGACCGTGTGAGATCTAGGGAGGTAGCGTTAGGTTCCCTGCACATAATTCATCATCATCATTTATAGAGTCAGGGGCCTACATGTGCTTGACATCACACGGTTAATACATACACTGATTTCATTCTTTTAGGATACCATCATAACCTCCCCAGCAAAATCTAACTTTGCTACAAGGGTATATTTTACCAGCCAGTATAGCACTTATCAGAGATGGCCTAGTATATTATAGGTGGAAGGAAACGGTTGTATCATACGGTGTACAAATTATTGCATGTATTCATGTATTGAATTATCAGAAAGAATGTTTTGCAAGTAGACACCTGTCTTGTCTCGCTATTGCTAAAGCATACTGAGCCATGTTGTCATTCATCCTACATGCAGACATCTGAGACACGCTCATCTCATATACACTAGAAATAGGTGGACTTGATGACAGAAATTAGCCCCTATTTTTCTTTGTTACAGGTTTTATTCGCGTCATCCAACCTGAGGTCGTATGTTCGAGTCAATCCATCTGCCTGGAACTTCGCAGGAGCACAGTGATTGTACCGGAGCTACATCCTTAGTCCCCCTCAGTCTTCAGTGGGCTAAAGGAACGATCATCAGCGGGTATTGTGTGCAACAAATTAGGAAGGACAGAACTTTTCAAAGAGATGAGTACACATTAGTACAATTTCCGTCGGCAATTGTGAGCATTTAACGGTCAAGGAAGAAAAAGTGATTTAGCGTAGTAAGAGACAAGATTAACAGCATAGCTGATACATTTTATATATACTTAATTAACTGCACAGCTGATATACATTTGTTTCCTATAATTGGAAGACTTGTAATATATAAATATAAACATCTACGGTGTGTACGCCACATCATTGTTATTTCGTGGATGGGCAAAGTGACAAATGCCGATAATCAAGAAAATATGGGCCTAACACCATATGCCTCAATGGGCGTGTAACGGGATCCTTTACCTTTTTTTACAGTTACATTCATCGGTAGTTCCTATTGTGCGCACGCGCGTATTAAAGTGAGCATCTTTCTGGCTGTCATTTCATTTTTGGTCAGATTCATGTATTACCCGGTAAGTTAAAAAAAAAACAACACCAGACAAACACGGTGACAAAGAGAATGTCTGAACTGAGATCAAGTGGTATAAATACCGAGAGGAGAACCTGCGTTGCATATTGAAACACGATCTACTTTAAAAAAAAAAAAAAATTAAAAATAATAAATGAAGAATAGGACAGATGTGTAGTCATGTGGCGGACAAAGGCAAGCAGTACTAAAATATCTTCAGAAACATTAGAGAGATGCAGTCTGACATGACCCTAGCCAGCTTCTCAAAAGGAGAAACCCTGTGGCGACATCAGAAGCCTGAGACATATCCCTAACATAATGAAAGAGGTTTAGCTAAATAAACGCGACGATTAAAAAATGTAGAGTGGAAGTGACTTGTTTTCTTTCTGTTTCTTGGAAGTATTTGTACGGTGCCATTTTCGCGTGTCCTTCAATATTATTAAGTGGTTTATTCAAATCAGTTACTGTTACTATTTCCTGCGGAGTCGTAGAATAAAACCGTGAGGTTGAATAGGACCTTGAGTTCAAGACGCAGTACAATAATCAGCGACTGTTGATGCCCTCAGACTCAGTCTTGAATTCAGTCCAGTGGAAAATTTGTGGTCTCGGAGGCTCTATTCACAGACCTATATCTGAAGGCCTGGTGACAAAATCAGTCGTACTTTTTTATAACTCTCATTCACTCCGGCAGTATCTCTTCATTTCTTATTTCTCTCTTTCATCGCATAATTTTTGCCCTTTCATTCATTATTTTACTCTCTATGCTGAATCTAGTAGGGAGAAGTCTCTAACACTCCACTCCCCTACGGAAGTATCTGCTATGGGACTATCTGTGTCTCTTATATTTGTGCTTTACCACTCCTAAGACGTGTTCACGTTCCGCCAGGTAATTAGACCGGCCAGCCGATTATACGTTATCACATAAGCCGGCTGACCCCTTTGAACGTGGCGGTCCAACATTTGATCCCAGGTGGATAGTGACCATCTCTGTGTTTGCACAAGACGGGAGTGCACGATAGACTTAAAGAAAGCCACATTGTCTGCCGGCGACCTTGTCTGGTGGACAGACGAAAAATGCAGGTGATAAATACGTAATTCGCTTCCGCTGGCCCCTGTCTGTATCAAGATTACAGATAACCCTTCTGGGCGGAAGGTATTATCGAGGAATGAATCACAGATTTGGTTTATGAAGAGGCCATCGGAAGTATTACGACTTATTAGACAAGAGGTCACGCGTGGAATATTAAATGTAATATTTTAAAACACGTGGGGAATATTTTGAATTAAAACACCCCAACCCAGTGCTAGAGAGATTTGATTGCTTTAATTTGAGATGCCGGAATAAACAATGCATTCCACTGGAAAATTCGGCGGAAACACAATCTGTGATCTGAACTGGAAACTGGAAATATAATCTAGCGAACTCAGAGACACAGAACAGACAGCTTCGCAACTTCAAACAAGCAACTCCCAAAAAGCTAGAAAGAGAAGGATCGGACCTAGAATTCCATACTTATAAGTGAGTGATCGAAGTATTTGGGAAACTTAAAACCTTAAAAAGTAAGCCTGCCTTTATAAACACAAAAATTGAATACTTAAGGGACCAGGACTTTAAAATAACAAGAGTGGAAACCTAGGAATTGGATCACAAGTCAGAGGAATTAAACACAAGTTTTCTCAGGCCAAGTGATTTCACAGAACACCCGCCGTCAGAGGAATTAACTCTAATTTCCCAGACCAAAGTGATTTGAAGCTTCTAATACAGAGCTGCGTCCATCCAAATCTGTGCAAGGAGATTGTATAGCCCAAAACTTTGGGGTAAGTTGTGAACATTTATTTTACTAAATGTGAATTTGACATGTGATTGTTTCTGGCTAGTCATGCGGAAAACCCAACAGCAGAGGTCACCCCAGACTCCGACTGGAGCAGTGATGAGTGATGATTACATCACATGTGCCTCAAGTGTATCATATCATTTTGTGAGATATATGTAGCTTGTTAATGTTAGTTCAGGCACAAATCATTATTCCTGTCCAGACACATTATCCCAGTTAATACCCAGAGGAATGGGGGTGATTTCTATTCATCTTTCCTGAGTTTCTTGCTTAGTGGTTATATATGAGGCTGGCAACCTCAAAATACGAAAATAGTATAGTTATCACATACATACGTACGTACGTACGTACGTACGTACGTACGTACACGTACGTACATACATACATACATACATACATACATACATACATACATACATACATACATACATACATACATACATACATACATACATACATACATACATACATACATACATACATACATACATACATATATATATATGTTGCATACATATTTTTGAATGCACAGATTACAAATGTACGATATGTCTATTTAATATGGAAAATATATTGTTGTATTTAATTGGGTACGAAAATGCTTTCTTTTGTAAAGCCAGATAATCCATGTTTGATTCATACGTTTGATTATATGGATAATCTCCCTTGATATCGATCGGGCGTAAGAATACTTAAATTTTGGCATTCATCATTTGTCATAGCCAGAAAATAGATTGATCGTTCTTAGAATGTTTATGGCCTGAATTCATATGTATTACATATTATTAGTGCAAGTAGATTCAGTCCTATATTGTATATTTTGTCTAGAGTGGAAAATGATTTATGAAGTGATTTCTTCAGTAGGAGATTGTGTTTCTACAAGATTATAGTGTTAGAGACTCTCCTCATGTACTGTATTATGTACTATTCGGACTCAAGGTAAATCCACTCCCTTTTGACGATCTCCTTATGGTTAGACCTAGATGAAGCAACGTATTTTCGTGCATCGTTGGTCGTTTAACTAGATATTGTTGTAGATGACAGGTTCCATCAGCGCTTATGTCTTCAAGAAGTAACCTTGTGACAAAGGGACTGTATGGTAACTCTGGAAAGTTATACTTATTCAAGTTTTGAATCAACTTTGGCTGATGATTATTCTTCTGCTGGGCGAGTGAGCGAAAGCTCAGGGAAGGAGGCCATTTTTTGTATTCCTGTCATCATTATAGATCACTGTCCAGAGAACGGGTCGAGTATCTTACTATTCGGACAGTGGCATGGAGATCTCATTTATATGAAAACCCCTTATCGTGGTTTCACAGTATGATATAAACATTGAACATAAGCAACCTAAGAACTTAGCAAGGGAAAGAAGGTTCGTCCATCGAACTCTTCATTTGTTTACCGATCCGCCTTTACTGACGCGTTCAGTCAGATAGGGGATGCGGCCATAATGTATAACAACATCGAATGCTGTTGTGTACCACCCATTATATTTGAATGTTCCATGACATGGAATCTACTATTTATGCCTGAAGATTGATGTGTCAACATGTACTTAAGATCTATTCGTTCTGTCCCAGTATGTGCGTCTGAATAAACTGTATGAAAAGATTCCAGCAGTCTGCATTGGTGCCTTATAGACATGAGTGAATGAGTGCTTTAGATCGGTCAAGATACGAACATTCCATCATTCGCGTTAATAACACTCTACACTCTCACTCCATATTTACACCATCCTGCGTCGGTTGAATTGACCAAGTTAAGGGCCTGCTCCTCCTGGAGCCTTAGAAGGAAACCAGTTCCTACATCATTGACTTCCTGCGAGTTTCCGTCCAGTGATGATCAGAGTACACTGCTCCATTCTACAACCATATAATAACAACACTTCTTTTTACAGTGGTGAGCCAGATTCCTGGGTCCAGCCTTCGCAGTCTTGTTATTGAGAGTCATTTACAGTTACAAGAACGTTTGTTTGACCACATCAACACCAGTAGGACAGCTATACAGTCGATGTCAGCTTGACCTGTTCTGTTCAAGCGTATACAGTATCTGGGTCAGTACTTGTTGACATTCTTCAGCGTACAGTCAGGGTTACAAAGAAATGATTGTTTGGCCTGCTCAAGAAGAATTGCAGTATTGTTGACATTCTTTCACAGGTCAGCGCTTGGTGACGTTTTGTGGTACAGACATTGTCTATGTCAAGGAGACATACACAGTTGAATACTTTGAAGGCCATAAACTGTTTTGCTGTTACAGTATTGTTGACATAAAGGCGCATAGATTTCATCGGTGGATCTTCTAGTGTGCTTGAAGAAAATTGAACACTGTAATAGTTTAGAAACAAACCTATTATTTAATAAAGTTGCAAGCTATTTTATTAAAAGCTAAGCCCTCTCTGCAACACATCACATTGCCATACTATTCGATAATATTATATGCATTTATGCTATTTATGTTTACATGTTTATATGTGATATTTGTTTGTACTCTGCGGGTTGTTGTTTTGGTTGGGCGGTGTCACACAACAGAGTATCCCACGTAATAGAGGGTCTGATGTGTGCGTTTCTATAGGTGCAATTGTCTTGATTGAAAATTTGCTGCGACAGCTGTTGCTATTAGTGTTAGCTGTGAAGACTGTACTCATTGTTGTTTTTGTAATATTCCTCTGTTCTTTAGTTTGTTTTGATTTGTTTGTAATTTGTTGGTCTACCCTTTTCTATTTTTGATTTCTATACACAATTTATATTTATACACTGTGGCGTTATTTGTCTTGTTATCTTATTGCAGTTATCATCACAGATTCTGTGATCATTCTCTTGATTTGTCCTATTTAATTTAATTTGATTTCTGCAAATGTTCTCATATGGTTTTTTCTTGTTTGTCCTTTGTGAATGTCTTGAGTTGACATATGATATATGAGGTATAGTTGAATACACTTATATTATAGTACAGACCAGTACTTTATGATCATTGATTACATTAAGGAAGTATACAAGACCTTTGTAAGGCTTGTCTCCCACAGTGTTTGGGATATACATATATTGTTTTCCACAGGTACTCAAGTTATCATTGGTTAGATTATAAACAAAATAACCATACAAGTTTTTCACTAAGACTAAGTCTATAGTATAGACTTGTCTCCCATGAAAGTGAAATAAGGTAAATTATTTACTTTTTCAGGTTTCTGATTTAATAAGACAAGATGTCTACATTAGATTACTTTATTGCACAAGGGAAATCCCTTGATGAGACTGGTAAAGAGTTAGAAGAATGGACAACTGCTCAATTTGATATTGCATTAAAATCAGAGGAGAAAAAAGCTGCTGCTGAGGAGAGAAAAGCTGCTGCTGAGGAGAGAAAACTTCAAATAGAAGAAAAAAAATTAGAAGCTGCTGCTGAGGAGAGAAAAGCTGCTGCTGATGCTGAACAAAAGAAATTGCAGATGCAGGTGGAAGAAAGGAGATTTGAGGCAGAGCAAAAAAGACTAGACAGAGAAGCTGCTGCTGCTATTGAACAAAAAAGATTAGACAGAGAATCTGAACAGAAAAAACTAGACAGAGAAGCTGAAGAGAGAAAAGCAATAAGAGAACATGAGTTTGAATTAGAGAAATTGAAATTGACAAGTATGAGTAATGTTAATCAGGCATCTAGTGGTAATAGTAAACCCTTTACTTACAAAGTTAAGGTACCAACATTCAATTCTGCCAATGATGATATAACATTCTGGCTTCAGAAGGTTTGAACGTGCTTGTCGGGCTCATAATGTTGATAAATCGCAATATGTTAACCAATTATCTGAGAATCTAACAGGCGATTCTCTCACTAGTCTATGTTTGGTTGAAGAGGCTGACAAGGATAATTAAGATGTTATTAGGGCAGCCTTGATTAAGAAGTTTCAGTTACCAGAGGAAGGTTATCGCATGTTGTTTAAAAGAATGGTACCTGAGACTGGGGTTGAATTCTCAGAATTCATTGCAAAAATACGTCTTACATTTCAACGATGGATTGAATTATCCAAAATAGAGAAAACATATGATGCTCTTATGGATTTGTTGCTCAGAGACAAGGTCATGTCTTCTATCAATAAACATTTTGATAAGTCTCTCTTGATTGATAACTCTCTTTTGCTCATCATCATCAGTTGATAAATATAAGCCCACTAGAACATCACCAAAGCTAAATGCTGTGTTGTTGTGTTGCTTGTGGTTTGAGTATGGAATGTCAACTCGACCTACGCAGTGGTGTGTAGACATAGATTGTGAGTATAATATGCGAATGATAAGAAGAGTTCGTGGTGTTGACAAATGGTCTTTTTCTCACACTCATGTATGGCTGGAAGTCATCGACACCAACGACTGTGTACCTTTGCTACAGTTTAATTGGACGTACACACTCGACAGCACAGATAGTGACAAATCACAGGTTGGCATAATACATCATGGTACAGTGGATAAATGGTCTTGCAATGATACATGGGCACTCATGTAGAATAATAGCATAATGGACTGTCAGTAGACAAGCACTCAGTATTGCCCATATATATATCATCTGAGTTTACTGACAAAACACGCCAGATTATAAATAACATTCAAGATGGCTTCTAGACCTAACCTCGTCTAGCGAAGATTCCTTAGAATAATGTTCAGCACATATTTTTTCATATAATCATATTGAACCGCTAGTACTGGGTCTCTCGTGAGCTGTCACTCACGTTTGGATACAGATAATGAATCTGTATTAAAGTTAGTCATTCATTAAATGTTCTCATTGCTCTGTAGATTCTATCATGATACAATTGACTTCATCATACAAGATATAGTGCTGCTAGGAGTGAATGTCATCTTCATCTAGTTAAATATATTCTCTCAGACGTACAAATCGTGCCTATCGAAAAACGGTGGCTTCGTAAGAGAGTTCATAAGGAGAATCTTTTGTTACCTTGGTATCAGAAATATGATTCTGCCATTCCTTGGCAATAAGAATAAACACTGGGGTAAAGCATACACGATAGGTCTAGACGACTATCACTTTCCCCATAAATACTGAGATCACTTTTTCCGGCGACAAGCCGACACACAAAAATCACAGCCCCCATCAGGGCGAAGCCAAATCACACCTCTCTAGCGACACATCCGCCGAACAGCCCTTTGACCTTTCTAACGACAAAAGACCATATAGTTCGACTTAGACATGCAAAGATATTCAGATATAAGACAGACTCGTCCTACCCAGACAAACAATACACATAAATTCAGGCCATAGATACACTGAAGCAAGAACAATCTATTCCTACCCAAACAAAGAATAAATCGCAGTAAAACTGGATTCATCCGCGGAGTTCGACCAAAAGTGACGACACTCCTTTCAAGGGAAGTAACTCAATAATGACTTTTCCTTAAGCACTAAAAAGTATCTATTTTGTTTACAAAATATTTGCGAACATAACAAGCATACAAATGTATTATATTGTAAGATATCAAAGACTGCACATAACAGTCTTACCACACCTCCCGGGAAAAAAAATGGAACTTTTTTTTTTTTGAAATACATCTAGGAGCAACGTACAATAGGCTCACAACGCATGAATAATGCGCAGATGAAAATATCAGGAATAAATATAACGCCTAATATGAGGCTAAGTCGACCTATGGAGCGACTGGTGAGAATGTATCTCATAAACTGAGAGAAATTATTTCTCTACAAGTAAATTTTTCCAGGAAGGTGTCATCAAAGTATAATACAATTCTGGCAATTACACAATGCCTAAAAAATTTCATACCATAATTTCGTATTAGATATCTTAAATTTATGATTTATGAAGAAAAATCATCAAAGCACAGCGGTGAATAAACATCAATGAACCACTAAGTAGTGATACAATCATTATATTATTAAATTACAAATGTGTATCTATCTTGATATAGAAAGGAACTATTATATACTAGTCATATCAAGAAGTCTAAGACCTAATAGTTATGTGGAATCATGTGGGCATCGTGACAGAATGTCTGCCATCACATTATCTGATCCACGAATAGCTCGCACAGAGAAATGAAAAGGTTGAAGAGCAATTGCATATCGAGTAGACCTCGAGCTCTTCAAATTCTTACTCTGTATAGCAGTAAGAGCTTTTTGGTCGGTTTCTACTATGAAATGTGCGCCTAGAAGGAATCTCTGTAGTTTGAGGATCGACCAAACCATAGCTAATAGCTCACGGTCTAAAACCGAATAATTCCTTTCTGCCGCATTAAGTTTTCTGGAAATATACATTACAGGATGCAGAGTTCCAGAGTACTCTTGCATTAGTGCCGCTCCAATCCCAGTGGATGACGCATCACTACGAAGAACAAATGTCTTATCTTTAGTAGGTAACACTAAAATAGGTGGTGTTGAAAACAATGTTTTAATCTTATCCAAAGAGCATTTGCATTCCTGAGACCAGTGGACCATATTAGGCGAACCTTTCTTTAAAAGTGTAGAAAGAGGTGCCATGATAGAGGATAGATTCTGAATGAATCTGCCATAAAATTGAATAAGACCTAACAGACTTCTCACCTGTTTTTTAGTCTTAGGGATAGAGATGTTAAGTATCTTACTAGTATTATGGTCCTCTGTCTTTAGGAAACCATGACCAACTCGGTGGCCTAGGAAAGAAATTTCGCTAAAACCAATATAGGCTTTAGAGGGTTTCGCTGTCAGGTTGTGCTCGCGCAAAGTAGACAGCAATTCATCTAACCCTGAATAGTGATCTTCCCAAGTATCGCTGAAAAGACAGATGTCGTGTAGATATGCAATGACATCTGACCGGTAAGGTAGGATTCGGCGCATCATGCGTACGAATGTAGCTGGTGCGTTCATAAGACCGAAAGGCATAAAATTCCATTGGAACAAACCTCTAGGTGTTGAAAAAGCCGTGAGAGGTTTGGCGCGTTCAGATAAAGGAACTTGCCAATATCCTTTAGACAAATCAAGTTTAGTGAAAAAATGAGATTTGGAGAGTCGAGTAAGTAGCTCTTCCAGTAAAGGCATAGGTTCGGCATCGAACTTCGTTACTTGATTCAATTTGCGATAGTCAACGCAAAGACGTATGTTATTGTCTTTTTTCCGAACAATAACCATCGGCGAAGAATATGCAGAGGTGGATGGTTCGATTATTTTCAAATCTATCATCTCATCCAACTCTTTCTCGACCTGTGCTTGAAAATGTATAGGTATAGGATAAGGTCTAACCCTAATAGGAGTATGGTCAGTTAGAACATTGTCATGTTCAATGACATGAGTTTGTCCAGGGATGTCAGTGAGTACATCCTGAAATGTTTGCAACATAGTTGAAACTTGTCGCTGTTCTCCTAGAGACAAATCAGGAGAGACAGTAACGTTCTTCCATGATTCACTAGAATGAAGTGGGATCATTGGAAGAGGAAGATTTACATCTGAAAAACTTGTTTCCTCATCCTGTATCACGGACAGTGATGAGTAATGACCATGTTGTACTGGAGAATTGTCCGTTGCTTGGAAAATGGGTTGCAAATAATCCGGACGTTCATGGAATTCAGTAAGCATATTGATGTGGAAGGTTTTATGCTTCCCATCAATATCGACAATATAGTCGACATCGGAAATTTTCGATATTATATCGTACGGACCTTTCCAAGAAATAAGTAGTCTGTTTTCCCTACAAGGTAGTAATACGAATGCTTTGTCACCAGGACAAAGTTGTCGTAAGCATCTCTTCTTATTGGCAAATTGCCTTGCCTTCTGTTTCGCAAATTCAGAAGAAGAAGTTGCTAATTTGCATGCTTCGATAATCTTTTGTCTCAACGCGATGACATATTCGTAGGATGACTTTGTGTCATCGTCAATATTGTCAGCTGTTATGAGATCATGAAGCAACGACATAGGGCCACGCGGACGCGCGCCAAAGACGAGTTCAAAGGGGAAAATCCTGTATGTTCATTGGGGACCTCTCTGTAAGCGAAGAGGGCCGCGGGTAAAACTCTGTCCCAGTCTTGAGGATGATCCTCAGTTATCTTCCCTAGTAAGTTTTTAAGTGTTCTATTAAGGCGTTCGACCATCCCATTAGACATTGGATGATAGATACTACTTAAAGATCTATCTATCTGCAGAGTAGACATTACTTGAGACATGGTATCTGATATTAGTTGGGTGCCATGGTCTGACAATATCTCTCCGGGGAACCCCAGACGAGAAAATATAAGCCAAAGAGCATCTGCAATATCAGCAGTAGTAATGCTCTTCAGAGGAATAGCCTCTGGCCAACGTGTGCACATATCAACACACGTCAAGATAAACTGATGTCCTCTGGCAGACTTGATCTTAAATGGACCAATAATGTCTATGGCCATTTTTTGAAACGGCCGAATAGGAATGTCTGCCGCCTGAATGGGTGCAGCATGCCGTGGACCTTTGGATTTAACTTCCTGACATACTTTACAAGATCGACAATAAATCCGTATGTCATTGTTTACCAATGGCCAAAAGAAAGCCGCAAGGACTCTTGACTTAGTACGGGAAAAACCCATGTGTCCAGCACACTGAGAGTCGTGAGCGTGCTGCAAAATTTTAACTCTCAAATTCTTGGGAACCAGGATTTGAGAATGACTTGACGTAATGGAGTCTTGAACCATACGTACAAGTACGCCATTCTTCTTTGTAATCCACGATTTACGACTTGTGTCTTTATTCGGATCACCTTTAGTTGCAAGAATGAAGAATTTCTTCAGAGTGGGATCATCTTCTTGCTGTTTTATAAACGAGTCACGAGAAATTACCAAGGGATCATCTTGGTTATGCACTTCATTATCTTCAGTAGATGAAGTTTGAGGCATATTAAGAGCCTGAGCTCTAGTGACTACAGCGTTAGCAATCTGCATGTTTTGCCTTTCCCACGCGGAAATTTGTTGCGGAGTGCATTCTTTGACTCCATGAATGCGACCGATGATGAGGTCAGCGATCGGATTCGGAAGAAGACATGCGTGTACATCTCCTGTAAAGAAAGGAGTAGCAATCCTAATGATAGCAGTAGAGTATTTCTCTAATGTGCCGCCAAATGTTACACATTTGACTACTTGTCCAGTGGCACGGGAAGGATCTACGAGTGACTACCTAACACCAATTGTGGTGCATCCAGAATCAAATAGCACGGAGACTGGATTGTTATTTACTAAACCCTTATGTAAGACAAGAGAACCTCTTCCATCATGCGCGACTGATGCAGGAAGAGCAGGAAGAGGATGGCCGCAGCTTAAAGTAGACACTGTGGTTGGCTCAAATAATGTTTTGCATTGGGGGCACTGAGATGCTCTCCCAAAATCAAAAGCGGAACATGCCATATTATTAGCGTCATTATTGTCTTTACTCTGTTTATAGGCTTCATGGGACTCTTGTTGTGCAGAGTTTGCCTGAAAATGTGGTTTATGTCTTCTGTTTTGAGATCTACCTCGGTTATTATTACCTCTGTAGTTATTGTTACCTCTATTGTAACCCATATTTGGGTTTGAGTCATAGTTCTCTTGGTTACCATTATCATATTCATTATAATGAGTATCTCTGTAATTGCGATCTTGTTGACTCCAAGACGGATACCTCGGATAGTTTCTATAATTACTTCCTCTATGGAAATTGCTATAATTGTGACCACCCCTGTGTCGAGAGCTATCAGCTCGTCTCCAGTTCTTTGAAGAAGAACCCTGAAATGATTGGTTACCTTGGTTTTGATAACTATTATGGTTACCTTTTTTATCAAATCTGTTTTGAGGTCCCTGAAATCTGTGTGAATAATTGGGATTGTATGGTGTTGCTGAAGCAACTGGCATACTCTCCTTAATCTTAGTGTTGCCAAAAGTCACGTCGGGGTGTGCAGTGACATATTGGGAACGATATTCTTCCATTTCCTTTAGAGATTTGGGTTTACGCTCATGTATAAATTCAAGGAATGGTTTGTTAACACATGACATAATCTTATCTCTGAGCAACAAATCCATAAGTCCTTCATACGTTTTTTCTGTTTTGGAAAGCTCAATTCAACGATCAACTGTGAGATGTGCCTTTGCAATGAATTCTGAGAATTCTACACCTGTCTCAGGCACCATCGTCTTAAACAAAAGGCGATAGCCTTCCTCACTTAGCTGGTATTTTTTTTATCAAAGCCGCCCTAATGACATCCTAATTATCCTTATCTGCTTCTCCTACAAGGCATACTCTAGTCAGAGATTCACCTTTCAAGTTTTCTGCTAATTGGTTAGCATATTGTGATTTATCCACATTATGTGTACGACAAGAACGTTCAAATCTATCCAGCCAGAATGTAATATCGTCACTGGACTGATTGAACGGTGGAACCTTAACCTTGTAAGTAGAAGGTTTACCATTACCACTAGATGCCTGATTAACATTACTCATACTTGTCAATCTCAATTTCTCTAACTCAAATTCATGTTCTCTTATTGCTTTTCTTTCTTCAGCTTCTCTGTCTAATCTTCTTTGTTCAGCATCAAATCTCCTTTCCTCCACCTGCATCTGCAATTTCTTTTGTTCAGCAGCAATACCAGCTTCTTTTTCTAATCTTTTCTCTTCAGCCAGAGCTTTTCTCTCTTCTGCAGCAGCTTTTTTCTCTTCAGCAGCAGCTTTTCTCTCTTCAGCAGCAGCAGCAGCAGCTTTTTTCTCTTCTGCAGCTAATGCTTTGTCATATTGAGCAACTGCCCATTCTTCTAATTGTTGACCAGTCTTATCAAGGGCTTTCCCTTGTATAATGAAGTATTCTAATGTAGACATGATGTCTAACAATAATACTAATCACTTGAAACAGTAATAATACCACAAGTTCTTAATGACTTGATTAATCAGCACACTATCCCAATATCTGTGGGTCACAAGCCTTAATAAGGTCTTGTATAACAGTAATAATAATCAAGTACTGGTTTATACCATAATCCAAGTGCATGCACAAGCAATAGTGTCTTATGAAATATACCTATATAAAACATATGTCAACCAACAGAATACATAAAGTACAAATAAGACTGACAATACGAAAACGTTTGCAGAAATCAAATAAATCAAATAGGGAAATCAATGAAAGTAATCACTGAATCTGCAAAGGAATAACAACACAAATGACGTCACAGTATATGAATATAAATTGTGAATAGAACTGAAAGATAGAAAAGGGTAGACCAACAAATTACAAACAAATCAAAACAAAACTAAAGAACAAAGAAATATTACAAAAATAACAATAATTACAGTCTTCACAGCTAACACAAATAGCAACTAGTTGTTGCAAGCAAATTTCCAATTAAGGAAATTGCACCTAAAGAAAACGCCCACAACGGACCCTCTATGACGTGGGATATTCTGTTGTGAGGACACCGCCCAACCTAAACATAACCCGCTGACATATAAACTAATATACTATACAAACAAATAACATGTAAACATAAATATATAAATTATGTGTATGATAGTATGTGTTGCAAAATAGGCTCAGTTTTACAGTAATGGCAAAGTTATTCTTATGAAAATAAATAAACTGCCACTTTATTGAATTACAAATTCTGGCCTTAAATATTAAAGTTCATATATAGAAAACAAGAAGATCCATCGATGAAAATAGGACTTCTTAGTTCAATAATACTGTCTTCCTGTTAATATTGACAAGAATTGATCCAACTGTTCTGTGAAACTCTGTAATGTCTAATGTAAAAATGTCAACAACGCTGACCTACATACTGCATTCACTTGACAGGTCACGTGACGAAGTGTTGACAAAGAGCAAACTAATACTGCAAGTGTGTCGTATCAGCCACAGGAAACGGTCTGGTATCAGTAGTCTGTTGACTTCTTAACTTCTGCGAGGTCAAACCCAGAAAGCTGGTCCACCAGTTGATAAGTCTCCCCACACTGGCCACCAGTTGATAAGTCTCTCTTGATTGATAACTCTCTTTTGCTCATCATCATCAGTTGATAAATATAAGCCCACTAGAACATCACCAGAGCTAAATGCTGTGTTGTTGTGTTGCTTGTGGTTTGAGTATGGAATGTCAACTCGACCTACGCAGTGGTGTGTAGACATAGATTGTGAGTATAATATGCGAATGATAAGAAGAGTTCGTGGTGTTGACAAATGGTCTTTTTCTCACACTCATGTATGGCTGGAAGTCATCGACACCAACGACTGTGTCCCTTTGCTACAGTTTAATTGGACGTACACACTCGACAGCACAGATAGTGACAAATCACAGGTTGGCATAATACATCATGGTACAGTGGATAAATGGTCTTGCAATGATACATGGGCACTCATGTAGAATAATAGCATAATGGACTGTCAGTAGACAAGCCCTCAGTATTGCCCATATATATATATCATCTGAGTTTACTGACAAAACACGTCAGATTATAAATAACATTCAAGATGGCTTCTAGACCTAACCTCGTCTAGCGAAGATTCCTTAGAATAATGTTCAGCACATATTTTTTCATATAATCATATTGAACCGCTAGTACTGGGTTCTCATGTGTAGCAGTGATCTCTGGACTCATCAAGCGATAATACGGGGTATCCCTCGAAAAACGGTGGCTTCGTAAGAGAGTTCATAAGGAGAATCTTTTGTTACCTTGGTATCAGAAATATGATTCTGCCATTCCTTGGCAATAAGAATAAACACTGGGGTAAAGCATACACGATAGGTCTAGACGACTATCACTTTCCCCATAAATACTGAGATCACTTTTTCCGGCGACAAGCCGACACACAAAAATCACAGCCCCCATCAGGGCGAAGCCAAATCACACCTCTCTAGCGACACATCCGCCGAACAGCCCTTTGACCTTTCTAACGACAAAAGACCATATAGTTCGACTTAGACATGCAAAGATATTCAGATATAAGACAGACTCGTCCTACCCAGACAAACAATACACATAAATTCAGGCCATAGATACACTGAAGCAAGAACAATCTATTCCTACCCAAATAAAGAATAAATCGCAGTAAAACTGGATTCATCCGCGGAGTTCGACCAAAAGTGACGACACTCCTTTCAAGGGAAGTAACTCAATAATGACTTTTCCTTAAGCACTAAAAAGTATCTATTTTGTTTACAAAATATTTGCGAACATAACAAGCATACAAATGTATTATATTGTAAGATATCAAAGACTGCACGTAACACATTTCCTTGAATTTCTACACGAGCGTAAGCCACAAACACTAAAACAAATGCAAGAATATTGTGACCAATACGTTACGGCACACCCGGACGTAACTCTTAGCAACACTAAGATTAAAGAGGGTATGCCGGTTGCTTCAGCAACACAATACAATCCCAAGTACCCACATAACTTTCAGGGAGCTCAAAATAAATTTGACAAAAGGGTTAATTGGCGTAATCATCAAAACCAAGGTAACCAACCAAATCAGGGTTCTTCTTCTAAATTCTGGAAACGGGTTGACAGTCCTCGATACAGGGGTGGCCATAACTATAGAAATTTCCGTAGAGGAAGTAATAATGGAAATTACCAGGGTGTTCCTTCTTGGACACAACGGGATCAATCCTACAGGGATTCTCACTATAATGAGCATGATGATTATAATGATGAACATTATGACTCAAACCCAAACAGGGGTTATAACAGAGGGAATAATAATTACAGAGGCAACAATAATCGAGGTAGATCACAACACAAAAGACATGGTAAATCTCATTACCAGGCTAACTCTGCACAACAAGAGTTTCATGAAGCCGGTAAGCAAACCAATGATAAGAAAGACTCTAATAATGTGAGATGTTCTGCTTTCGATTTTGACAGAGCATTTCAGTGTTCCCAATGCAAAACATTATTCGAGCCAACCACAGTTTCGACTTTAAGCTGTGGTCATCCTCTTCCCGCTCTCCCTGCGTCAGTCGCGCATGATGGAAGAGGGGCTCTTAAATTAAATAATGGTTTAGTAGATGGTACTCCGGTCTCAATTCTCTTTGATTCCGGGTGCACCACCATTGGAGTGAGGCAGTCACTCATAGATCCTTCTCGAACCACTGGCAAAATAATCAAATGCATAACATTTTGTGGCACATTGGAGAAGTACTCCACTGCCATTATCCACATTTCTACTCCCTTCTTTACAGGAGATGTGCACGCATGTCTTCTGCCGAATCCGATCGCTGATCTTATCGTCGGTCGCATTCATGGTGCGAAAGAATGCACTCCGCAACGAATTGCCGAGTGGGAAAGTGATAATATGCATACTGCAAATGCTGTAGTCACTAGAGCTCAAGCTCTAAACATGCCGCAATCTTCGCCTTCTGGAGATAATGATGACCAGAACCAAGGTGATCCCTTGGAGATTTCGCATGATTCCTTTATAAAACAGCAGGAAGATGATCCTACTCTAAAGAAATTCTTTACTCTAGCAAAAGAAGGTGATCCGAATAAGGACACGAATCGTAAATCTTGGATTATGATGAAGAATGGGGTACTTGTACGTATGGTACAAGACTCCGCTAAGTCCATTCATTCTCAAATTCTTGTGCCTAAAAATATGAGAGTTAAAATCTTACAGCACCCTCATGATTCTCAGTGTGCTGGGCATATGGGTTTTTCCCGTACTAAATCTAGAGTTCTTGCGTCTTTCTTTTGGCCGTTTGTGAACAAGGACATACAGATCTATTGTCGATCCTGTAGGGTATGTCAGGAAGTTAAATCCAAAGGTCCACGCCATGCTGCACCTATTCAGGCTGCAGATATTCCAATTCGACCATTTCAAAAAATGGCGATAGACATCATTGGTCCATTTAAGACAAAGTCTGCTAGAGGACACCAATATATCTTGACGTGTGTTGATATGTGCACACGTTGGCCAGAGGCTATCCCTCTGAAGAGCATAACTACTGCTGATATTGCAGATGCTCTTTGGCTTATATTCTCTCGTCTGGGATTTCCAGCAGAAATATTGTCAGACCATGGTACCCAACTCGTATCGGATACCATGTCTCAAGTGATGTGTACTCTTAAGATAGAAGGATCTCTGAGTAGTATTTATCATCCTATGTCCAATGGCATGGTAGAGCGTCTTAATAGAACTCTGAAAAACCTATTAGGTAAGATAACTGAGGATCATCCTCAGGATTGGGACAGGGTTTTACCCGCGGCTCTCTTTGCATACAGAGAGGTCGCCAATGAACATACAGGATTTTCTCCCTTTGAACTTGTCTTTGGCGCGAAACTGCGAGGTCCTATGTCTCTACTTCATGATCTCATAACTGCTGATAATATTGTCGATGACACAAAATCCTCTTATGAATATGTCATTGCACTTAGACACAAGATTATTGAAGCATGCAAATTGGCAACTGCTTCTTCTGAATTTGCGAAACAGAAGGCAAGGCAATTTGCCAATAAGACCAGACGCTTGCGACAACTCTGTCCAGGTGACAAAGTATTGGTCCTGCTACCTTGTAGAGAAAACAGACTCCTTATTTCTTGGAAAGGTCCGTACGATGTAATATCAAAAGTTTCCGATGTCGACTAAATTGTCGATACTGATGGTAAGCATAAGACCTTCCACATCAACATGCTCACGGAATTCCACGAACGTCCGGATTATTTACAACCTGTTTTCCAGGCAACGGACGATTCACCAGTCCCACATGGACATTACTCATCACTGTCAGTAATACAGGATGAGGAAACGAGTTTCTCAGATGTGAATCTCCCTTTTCCAATGATTCCGCTTCATTCTAATGAGTCATGGAAAGATGTTGCGATTTCTCCTGAATTATCTCCAGGAGAACAGAAACAAGTTTCTGCTATGTTACAACAATTTCAGGATGTCCTTACTGACATTCCTGGTCGAACTAATGTCATTGAACACGACATTATTCTTACTGACCATAATCCTATAAGAGTCAGACCGTATCCTATCCCGATACATTTTCAAGCACAGGTAGAAAAAGAGTTGGATGAAATGATAGAGTTGGAAATAATTGAACCATCCACATCAGCATATTCTTCACCGATGGTTATCGTGCGAAAAAAAGACAACAACATACGTCTTTGCGTTGATTATCGCAAATTGAACCAAGTGACGAAATTTGATGCTGAACCTATGCGTTTACTTGAAGAGCTACTTACTAGACTATCGAATTCTCATTTCTTTACTAAACTCGATTTGTCTAAGGGATATTGGCAAGTCCCACTATCCGAACACGCCAAACCGTTTACTGCTTTTTCGACGCCTAGGGGTCTATTCCAATGGAATTTCATGCCTTTCGGCCTTATGAACGCCGCTGCAACATTCGTACGCATGATGCGTCGAATCCTATCTCATCGCTCAGATGTCATTGCATATCTTGATGACATCTGTCTTT
Source organism: Oreohelix idahoensis (assembly GCA_024509875.1). Lineage (NCBI taxonomy): Eukaryota > Metazoa > Mollusca > Gastropoda > Stylommatophora > Oreohelicidae > Oreohelix > Oreohelix idahoensis. The sequence continues at coordinate 372,831 of JAMPIV010016156.1, forward strand.
TCAGTGATACTTGCAACGATCACTATAATGGGATAAATGAACTATTGTCTATCTTACGCGAGCATAACCTGACAGCGAAACCATCGAAAGCGTGTATTGGTTTTAGCGAAATATCTTTCTTAGGTCACCGTGTTGGTCATGGGTTTCTGAAAACAGAAGACCATAATACAAGTAAGATACTTAACATTTCTATGCCTAAGACTAAAAAGCAAGTGCGAAGTCTCTTAGGTCTCATACAATTTTATGGACGATTCATTCCGAATCTGTCCACAATTATGTCACCTCTTTCTTCTTTGTTAAAGAAAGGGTCTCCAAATATAGTCAATTGGACTCAAGAATGTCAATCCTCTTTGGATAAAGTTAAAACGATGTTTTCTACTTCACCTATCTTGGTGTTACCTACTAAAGATAAGACATTTATTCTTCGTAGTGACGCTTCATCCACTGGGATTGGAGCGGCACTAATGCAAGAGTACTCTGGAACTCTGCATCCAGTGATGTATATTTCTCGAAAACTTAATGCCGCAGAGAGAAATTACTCGGTCCTAGACCGTGAATTATTGGCTATGGTTTGGTCAATCCTTAAACTTCAAAGATTTCTTCTTGGCGCGCATTTTATTGTGGAGACTGACCAGAAAGCTCTTACAGCTATTCAGGCTAAAAATCTGAAGAGCTCGAGATCAACGCGATACGCGATTGCTCTTCAGCCTTTTCATTTTTCGGTGCGAGCTATCCGTGGTTCAGAAAATGTGATGGCGGATATCTTATCGAGATGCCCACATGATTCCACCTAACTGTCAGATCTTGAGATTTCTAACATGTCTGACTTTACTATAGTTTTTCCTATGTTAAAGTATGTACTTATATGTAATATATCATACATTGTCTGTATCACTACTTAGCGGTGCATTGATGTATATTCACCGCAGGTTTTTTATATTTTTCTTATTTGGTGATCATAATGTTAAGATACCTAAGATGAACTATTGTACAAATTGTGGCATTGCCAGTATTGTGTTATGCGTTGGTGACACCTCTCTGGAGATATTTATACTCAGAGAAAAATTTTCTCTGAATCCTGAGATAGATTCTCACTGGTCGTGCTATATGACGGCTTTGCCTTACATTAGGCGTTACATTTGTTTGGAATGCTTATCATCTGCGCATTGTTATTCGTGCGTTGTGAGCCTATTGTATGTTGCTCCTGGATGTATTTCAAAAAAAAAAAAAGTACCATTTTTTTTCCCGGGGGGTGTGGTAATCTGTTGCATACATATTTTTGAATGCACAGATTACAAATGTACGATATGTCTATTTAATATGGAAAATATATTGTTGTATTTAATTGGGTACGAAAATGCTTTGTTTTGTAAAGCCAGATAATCCATGTTTGATTCATACGTTTGATTATATGGATAATCTCCCTTGATAATTCAGTCCTATATTGTATATTTTGTATGGGTAGGCAGGACTATATTCTTTATGCCGCTCTAGTGGAGGTATTGGTTGTCTTGGCGAGTCGTGATGAGTTCCGATATTGCCGCCTACAATGGCTGGTCACGCATTTCCAGGGTTGGTCCTTTCTAGAGTGGAAAATGATTTATGAAGTGATTTCTTCAGTAGGAGATTGTGTTTCTACAAGATTATAGTGTTAGAGACTCTCCTCATGTACTGTATTATGTACTATTCGGACTCAAGGTAAATCCACTCCCTTTTGACGATCTCCTTATGGTTAGACCTAGATGAAGCAACGTATTTTCGTGCATCGTTGGTCGTTTAACTAGATATTGTTGTAGATGACAGGTTCCATCAGCGCTTATGTCTTCAAGAAGTAACCTTCTGACAAAGGGACTGTATGGTAACTTTGGAAAGTTATACTTATTCAAGTTTTGAATCAACTTTGGCTGATGATTATTCTTCTGCTGGGCGAGTGAGCGAAAGCTCAGGGAAGGAGGCCATTTTTTGTATTCCTGTCATCATTATAGATCACTGTCCAGAGAACGGGTCGAGTATCTTACTATTCGGACAGTGGCATGGAGATCTCATTTATATGAAAACCCTTTATCGTGGTTTCACAGTATGATATAAACATTGAACATAAGCAACCTAAGAACTTAGCAAGGGAAAGAAGGTTCGTCCATCGAACTCTTCATTTGTTTACCGATCCGCCTTTACTGACGCGTTCAGTCAGATAGGGGATGCGGCCATAATGTATAACAACATCGAATGCTGTTTTGTACCACCCATTATATTTGAATGTTCCATGACATGGAATCTACTATTCATGCCTGAAGATTGATGTGTCAACATGTACTTATGATCTATTCGTTCTGTCCCAGTATGTGCGTCTGAATAAACTGTATGAAAAGATTCCAGCAGTCTGCATTGGTGCCTTATAGACATGAGTGAATGAGTGCTTTAGATCGGTCAAGATACGAACATTCCATTATTCACGTTAATAACACTCTCACTCCATATTTACACCATCCTGCGTCGGTTGAATTGACCAAGTTAAGGGCCTGCTCTTCCTGGAGCCTTAGAAGGAAACCAGTTCCTACATCATTGACTTCCTGCGAGTTTCCGTCCAGTGATGATCAGAGTACACTGCTCCATTCTACAACCATATAATAACAACACGTCTTTTTACAATATATATATATATATATATATATATATATATATATATATATATATATATATATATATATATATATATATATATATATATATATACTGTTCAAAAAAAGAAACGCATAGCTATCCGAGGGCGCGTTTTTATGAGTTTGTATGTAAAATTTGGTGCTAGGGTATATAAAAACCAGCCTCAAATGTTCTTTACAGTGTCAAATGCACGTGTTGACCTGAATTGCGTTCGTTTTTGTAATCGTTACAACGCAGTGGTCAATAGTGTTTATGACGCAATTTTTGACCACAGCTCATTTTGCGTGCACGTGAAAGCAACAAAATTTGGGGTGAACACTATTCACTGACTACGCAACTGAAACCCTATAAAAGGATAACGCTACACACAAAAAAATTCAGTTCATTTTCAAGCAGACATTTATGGCGTCTTTATCGATAAATTTAAGGAACATTGCTCTTGGCCGACTGCATGCAGGCGAAAGTCAAAGTCAGGTTGCCAAGCATCTAAACGTGCATCAGAGTACCATCAGTCGACTTTGGCACCGGTTCCAAGCCACTAGCTCATTTGAAGACCGGCATCGCAGTGGACGACCCAGAGTGACAACAGCAGCGGAGGATCGCTTTATTCGGCTTCGTCACCTCAGAGACAGGTTCACAACAGCTTCCTCAACTGCCCAGTCATTGCCTGCAGGACGTCATGTGTCTGATCAAACTGTCCGGAATAGACTGCATGACGGTGGACTTTGGGCACAACAACCTCACCGAGGACCTGTCCTTACGCGCCGCCATCGCCAAAATCTACTTCTTTGGGCCAACCAGCATCGTCCCTGGGCAGCTGACAATCAATGGAGACGTGTCTGGTTTAGTGACGAATCTTTCTTTTTGTTGCAGCGTCATGATAGACGGCGTAGGGTCTACCGTAGGCGAAATGAACGTTTTGTCCAAAATTGCGTTGATGAAGCTCCGCCGCACGGTGGTGGAGGTGCAATGGTGTGGGGAATGATCAGTTACAACGGAAGGAGTCAATTGGTGCACATTGAAGGAGGCTTGAATGCGCAACGATACGTCAATGAAATTCTTCGACCCCATGTCCTTCCACTTTTGGCTGCCCAAAGGTCTGTGTTTTAACAGGACAAAGTCTGACCCCATTGTGCACGGTAGACCACGCAGTTCCTGACTGCCAACAACATTCTCACCCTTCCCGGGCCATCCCTGTCTCCAGACATGAGTCCGATTGAGCACCTGTGGGATGAGCTGCTTAGACGTGTTTGTCGCCGAGACGTTGCTCCAGCCAATCGTCGTGATCTGTTCCAGGCACTCCAGGAAGAGTGGGCAGCCATCCCACAGGCCCACATCGGACGTCTGATCGCATCCATGCCCAGGAGATGCCAGTCGCTGATCGATGCAAGAGGAGGCCACACACCATACTAACGGAAAAGCCCGTACGCCAAAATACTCTCGTGACCCAGATGCAAAACAACTGTCAATTGATTGGCTGAACCGTAAGGTATTCTTGTGTGCAATTTGAACAATTAACTCATTAAATTAAAAAAGTTATTGAATGTCAAAATTATGGCTATGTGTGTGCCTTCAGTAGATATGCGTTTCTTTTTTTGAACAGTAGCATAGTGGTTAGTGCACTGGCTTCCTAGCGCAGTGGTCTATGGTTCGATCCCCAGATGAGGTGGGATTTTTTTAGGCCACAAACGGCTCCTGTGTCGACACAGCCCCCAAATGGGTACCAGAGCAACTCTGGGAAGGTTGAGGCGGCCGGCGTGATGCTGACCACATCACCCCTAGTGTGCCGACGGTCAAGATAATATGGGCCTAACACCATATTCCCAATATGCCTCAATGGGCGTGTAACGGGATCCTTTACCTTTTTTTACCTACATCTCTGCCAAGAGTAATCTTGTGCGAAGGTAAACACATTTGACGACCCACTTTAGATACTCTTAGGTTTTGGCCATTGTTGGACAACTACTGCAAAGCAGGGAAGGCAATCCGTGACAGGCCTACGTCATGTTTACTGACCTATCACCGAGGGGCTGACCATGCAACGCTACGATATGGGTTTCATGTGTGTTACCGGGGGCCCGAAAGGGGAGCAAAGAATAGTAACACTGTACCCTAGCATGCGTGTCGTAAAAAAGCGACGAAGGAGGGTTGGGTATGGGGCTGGTTACACCATCCCGTAAAAAAAAACTTTTTACCAAAAAACTTCTACAAACATGAACAAACAAACAAGGAAAGTCCGAGGCCTGTGAGTAGTAAGTAATAATGAAACAATCCTTGCAAAGGGGCGACCGACTCCAACCAGGCGCGTCCACGGGTGGCGGATAGTTGAACGACCTCCAGATATGGTGTGTCAGCTGCGAATTAAGTCAGTATTGCTGGACGAATAAGCAGTCGCGGACCAAACGGCGATGTCCTCCCAGCAGGATGGGGAAGGGTAACAGGTGGCACTGATACCCCCACTGAAATCCCCCATATGTCCTATGATGGGTGCATCAAGCGAGTAAGAGCCGCTATAAACTCTAGCCACGGGGAAGGCAAACCTCGGTAAACAAACCAACCTGCTGCCTTGCAGCTACCACCGGGAGATGGAAAGGCTATGGGAGACAACCCTGAACAACAAACACAACCCGGCCTGCCGAAGACGGAGTATGTTAGCTACGGCGCAGACACCGGGAAAAATTAGGACACACACGCTTTTGCAGTATGGAGTCATGCGACAATCTCGACTTACGTCATGGCGTCGCTCCTATCAGCTACAACCGGGGAGGAGCGGAGCCGGGCTCCTAGCCTCGAAAGGGCCCATCCAAGCAACCGGTGCCTTTGCCAACCAAATGGTTGTGGGAAGGCAAAGTAGAGCAACTGACCAACCAACCCACTATCTTACAGTGGCTCAATGGAATGCAGAAGGAGTGAGGAACAAGAAACCGGAGTTACAAGAATTCCTCAGGGAAAATAACATTGATATAATCTGCATCCAAGAAACTCACCTAAAAGATACCCAATGATTCTTCATACGTGGATACGAATCCTTCCGCCAAGACAGGGCAAAAAGAACTAAGGGAGGAATCCTCACGCTGATTAAAACCTCAATCCCAGCAGTAGAGATACACAGATCTGGTGAGGACGAACTTGAATACATAACAGTCCAACTACTGCTGCCTAGTGGAGACTTAATGATCACAAACTGCTACAGCCCTCCAACCACTACTCTGGAGCTGCACAAAGTGAAGCTTGCAGCATCAAGACACCTCATTATGGGTAACTTCAATAGCCACTCACCCAGCTGGGGCTATGAAGCAACAGATCTGAGAGGAGAAGAGGTGGAAGATTGGATGGTAGAGAATAAACTAATTCTAATAAACCAACCAGAGGATAAGCCCACCTTCTATTCCAGAGTATGGAAAACAACGAGCACACCAGACCTTGCTATGGCTACAGATGACATACATCGACTCACCACTAGAACAGTAAATAATCAACTGGGGGGAAGTGACCATGTACCAGTCACATTACAGATATCTGAGGTAAGAAGTGCAGGACAAATTAATATGTCTCCTAGCTGGAATTTCAAAAAAGCAAACTGGGGATTTTTTAAAGAACAAGTCGATAACCTCTGTCAGAACATTACCCACTCAAATAATATCAATAAAAACATTTCCATCATCAGTGAGGCAATCATCCAAGCAGCAAAGAAGTCAATTCCACGAGGTAAACGACGAGACTACAAACCATACTGGAGTGACACTCTGGAAAAACTCCATAATGACTTAAATAAAGCACGGGAAACTGTGGAGCAAAGTTCCACATTAGAGAACACCCAGAGACACAACAGCATAAAACAAGCTTTTAATGAACAAAAGAAAGCTGAAATCCAAAGGAGCTGGCACCAGAAGACCAGCAGTCTCAACATGGAAAAGGACTCAAGCAAGCTGTGGAATCTGACAAGAGTACTAAATGAAGAAATAACAACCAGCTACTGCAAGACTGTCATCAAGGAAAACGGAAAATACCACACAGGAAAGATGGCAGCAAACATCCTGGCAAACTTCTACAAGGAAGAAAGCACCACATCACTTCCACATGCACGTATCCAAGAAGTACGTAAGGAAGTAAAAGAAAAACTGAAGCACCAAAACCCAGATACCTGCATGAAGTCATCCCTTACTTTGAGAGAACTAAATGCTGCCATAACAAAACTAAAGAACATGAAAGCTCCAGGAAAAGATGGTATCACAAATGATATGATCAAGAACCTTGGACCTGTAGCCAGGCACAAGCTCCTCCTAATCTTCAATCAATCATGGAGTACTGGAAAATTCCCAGATCGATGGCAAGAAGCAATCATCGTTCCCATCAGAAAGAAACAAAAGGAGAAAACAAGCAAGTCCAGCTACCGACCAGTTAGCATTCTGAGCTGTCTGGGTAAGGTAATGGAAAGAATGGTGAACTCAAGATTAATGAAACATCTGGAAAAAAACCATCTGCTTGATAACACACAGTCAGCATTCAGGAAAAACCGCAGCACCGAAGACCAGCTGGTATATCTAGCACAGGAAATAGAAAATGCCTTTCAGGAGAAAAAGAAAGTTCTGGCTGTTTTTGTAGACCTGACAAAAGCCTTTGATAAGGTGTGGAAAGAAGGACTCCTCCTTAAGATGTTCAACAACAAAATTGAAGGGAGAATGTTCAGCTGGATACGGGACTTTCTCCGATACCGCACAGCAAGAGTAAAACTTGACGGGAATCTGAGCCATCGCGTCACTCTTCAACAAGGTGTGCTATAAGGAGGAGTTATCTCCCCCACACTTTTTATCATATATATAAATGATATTGCAGAGAAACTGTCCGGGAATATCTCCAGGGCTCTTCATGCTGACGATTTTGCTGCCTGGTGTGCTGCTGAACATTTGCCTACTGCAAAGTTCAGGATGCAAGCAGCACTAAATACCATCGGTAAATGGGCATCAGAGTGGGGAGTACAGATAAACCTCTCCAAGACAGTAGCTACCTGCTTCTCTCTGTCAAATCGCCAAGAAATGATCAAACTGCAACTAAATGGAAGTGAGCTTCCAATCGAGGAAAATCAAACATACCTGGGAGTCAAGTTGGATAAGAGACTCACCTGGAAGCCGCACATAAATGCAGTAGAACAGAGAGCAATAAGAAAGCTCTCTATTATGAAGAAACTGGCTGGCACAAGTTGGGGGGCAAATACCAACATACTAAAAAAAAAGTCTATACAGGCACAGTCAGGCCTGTACTTGAATATGGCATGTCAGCCTGGGCCACGGCATCTAAAACAAACACAGAACGTCTAGGGAAAGTACAAAATTCAGGCCTTAGAATAATCACTGGAGGGATGAAGACTTCTCCAATCCAGACAATGGAGAGATACACCAACATCCGCTCTCTTAATGACAGACGTGAGGAAAAGGTATTCATTCACAGTGAGAAGCTTCTACGAATGCCAAGTCATCCAATGCATGCCAAACTCCATAGTTTGACAAAGAACAGGCTGAAAAGAACCAGCTTCATAAACATCTCCAAACATCTGCATCAATGCCATGAAGACCTCCTCCCAAAACAACCTACTGAGATTGAAATGTTAATTGATTATAAGGAGCCAGACGACTGCCATGGAAATATATCTATCTTCACAGAAGTCCATGAAATAAAAAAGAAAGGCCACCAGACCCCTCAACAACTAAAAACTTTGGCTCAAGAAATGATTGAAGAAAAGTATAACCCGAAGGAGTGGACACACGCATACACAGATGAATCTGCTGAGGGGGCAGTAAAGAACGGTGGTGGGGGCATTTTTATAAGATTCCTAAATGGAAAGATCATCCGAAAGGCCTTCCCAACTGGAAAGACCTCCTCCAATTTTAGGGCAGAAGCTATGGCACTACTGCAAGCCCTGAAAATCTTCACCAGACCCAAATAACAACCACCAGCTAAGATAGTAATCTTCACCGACTGCAGATCATTACTGGAATCAATACAAAACATCAGAAATGATAACATGATGAATGAGATCAGATTTGAGCTTAACATCATCCAAAGGTCATCAACCATTGCCCTTCAGTGGTTACCCTCCCATTGTGGAATTACTGGTAATGAGAAAGCAGATGCTCTATCAAGAAGGGGCAGTAAAATGGAACAATACAGCCATCCATTGCCGTATCGGGAAGCACAAACCATAATCCACAACAAGTACAAAAACCAGTGGAAGGAGGAAGGGGATATATAAAGCAGAGATGACCCAATACACCATCTAAACAGATACCAACACACCACAATGTTCCGCCTAAGAACCGGCCACTGCAGATTACTAGGACATCTCTATCGCCTCAAGATATCCCACACAAATGAATGCCCATGCGGAATAGGAATCCAGACCCCGGAACACATTCTCCAGAACTGTCCAACCCATGATGAACCGGGACGTGCGACCTGGCAAAGGGGTGCTGAGCTCAAGCAGAAGCTATGGGGCTGCCGAGCCGACCTGGTAAAGACTGTGGACTTCGTCCTGGCGACAGGCCTGCAGATTTAGCATGACTACAAACTGAACGCAGAAGAAGAAGAAGAATGAAATAATAAGCACTCGTGAGGAACAAAAAAAAAAAAAAAAAAAGACAAAGACAGAAATACAGAAAGAATGAAAATAAGAACGGTAGAAAGTATGACAGACAGACAGAAAGAAGGAAAGAAAGAAAGAGAAAAAAAGAAAAAAAGAAAGAAGGTCGACACTAGAGAGCAGACAAGTAACAGAAGTGGTGACCAACCAGGGAATCGAGCCAGGACCACCCAAACGGCGCCATCATATCTCTACGAGAGTACTAAATCGTGAAAGGAGACACGATCAGCTACCTCTCCCACCCCACCCCAACCTCAAATACAAGTGCATTACCAGCAGTGGTCCCTCTAATGATACTACACAGCGCATCATCATCATCCGCATCATTTCCTTTTTCTGCTTCCTATGGAGGATGTAACCATCACTGCATCTGGAGCCTTTACATGAAGCCTTCACCAAAACATTCACGTGCTCTTACCGCTGTGGTTTCTGTAGCAATCTGTTTGACATGATGAGGTTGCCAGCGCCATGCCCAACCTCAGTTCCATCGCGTAATACGACACGCAGTCGGGAGCAGTAAGAATATTATGTCTTTGTCTCATCAGAGACCCCCCCCCCCCCCCCCCCCATCGGAGAAATACACTAGCCACAAGGCTAGTCATTTTTTTAAACTGCGTTAATGGCTATAATCAGGAACATAAAATATTTAGAAAAATCTATATCTTTGTGTGCATGGACGAAGGGGCAGCAATGGAAGGAAGATTGTAAAGTTCTTGTCAAGGATTTCATCTGTTCTATAAGAACAATACACTGCTTCTTTCATCATCATCACCACCAATCACCATCACCATCATCATCATCATCATCATCATCATCATCATCATCATCATCATCATCATCATCATCATCATCATCATCATCATCATCATCACCATCATCACCATAATCATCATCACCATCATCATCATCATCATCACCATCGTCATCATCATCATCATCATCATCATCATCATCATCATCATCATCATCATCATCATCATCATCATCATCATCATCACCATCATCACCATCACCATCATCACCACCATCATCATCATCACCATCATTATCATCATCATCACCATTACCATCATCATCATCATTACCATAACCATCATCACCATCACCATCACTATCGTCACCATCACCATCATCACCATCATCATCACCATAATCACCATCCTATCACCACCATCATCATCATCACCATCACAATCTGCATCATCATCATCACCATCATCAGCATCATCATCATCACCATCATCACCATCATCATCATCACCATCACCATCATTATCATCATGATCACCATCATCACCATCATCATTATCACCATCATCATCATCACCATCATTACGATCACCATCGCCATCATCACCGTGACCATTATCACCATCATCACCATCACCATCATAATCATCACCAGCATTACCATCATAACCATCTCCATCATCATCACCATCATCACCACTATCATCATCATCACCTTCATCATTACCATCATCATCATCATCACCATCATCCTCACCATCACCATCATCGTCACCATCATCATCACCATCACATCATCACCATCATCATCATCATCATCATCATCATCATCATCATCATCATCATCATCACCATCATCATCATCATCATCATCATCACCATCATCATCATCATCACCATCATCATTACCATCATCATCACCATCATCCTCACCATCACCATCATCGTCACCATCACCATCATCATCACCATCATCATCACCATCATCATCATCATCACCATCATTATCACCATTATCATCATCATCACCATCACCATCATCACCATCATCATGATCATCATCACCATCATTATCACCATTATCATCATCATCACCATCATCATTACCATCATCATCATCATCATCATCATCACCATCATCCTCACCATCACCATCATCGTCACCATCACCATTACCATCACCATCATCATCACCATCATCATCATCATCACCATCATTATCACCATTATCATCATCATCACGATCATCACCATCATCACCATCATCACCATCATTATCACCATTATCATCATCATCACCATCAACATCACATCATCATCACTTCATCACCATCATTATCATCATCATCATCACCATCACCATCACCATCACATCATCATCACCATCACCATCATCATCACCATCGTCATCACCATCATCATCATCATCATCATCATCATCATCATCATCATCACCATCATCATCACCATCATCATTACCATCATCATCATCACAACAATTTTCCTTTGCGTTCCTTAAGGAGCGTGGCACCACTACTGTAGCTGGTCTCCCTGTATTTATTTTATTTTTATTTTTCGTACGCCCGCTAATACTCGAGGCGAAATCTCAGGTTATTATTAATGCTTAACCTGACATTGATTTTACGTGAGTATCCCTTTGTTTCTTGTACAGAGACAGGTGTCCCTCGCCATTCAGGCAAATACTCTCCGATTTCGGAGGTACCCATTAGAGCTGGGTCGGCTCAGGAGCCGCCAGTCCCTGGTCGACGACACTCCTTCAAATGTCATCACCAGGTCTCGAGTTAATCCAGTCCAAATCCCGGTCAACGAAAAATCCTCAAATGCCGTCGCCCGGGTTTGATCCTGTATCACCCGGTCGCCAGAGCGGTGTTGTAACCACTACGCTAGCGCGGCCCCAGTCTCCCTGTATGAAGCCTGCACCAAATAGTCACATGCTCCTCCAGCGGTGGTGTCTGTAGTACAGTTGACATTCAAAAATCCGGCCATCGATAATCCGGTTCCTTCAGATTTCCGGCATGGATTTCGGAGCACATTTTTTAATTTACCGCGTTGGCGCGCCACTGTTTTCTGGAGCCGTTTATGTTTTGATGCAGCTGTTGAACTAAAATTCTGTATATATTTAGTTGATGAACATTAAAATTTCATTTGCTTTTCATTTAGTTTTTAATTTTCTTTCTTTAAAGGACTGTACAGGTAGTCATTTTCTGTTAAATATATACAGCATTATAACCATAAAAAATCCGGCATTTTCAACAATCCGGCACTCCTCAGGTCCGGAGGTTGCCGGATTTTTGAATGTGAACTGTAATTTGTTTTACATGACGTGATGGCCAGCTCCCTGCACAACCTAAAATTAGCCGCCTAGTACGACATGCCTGAGGGAGCAGAAGTCCTATTCTTTCTTTTTTCCCATCAGAGACCCCCCGGGGACTACATGGGGGGGGGGGGTGGGGGGGGGGGGGGGGGGGGGGGGGGATTGTAGTCGAATGAAATAGTCATGATAACCAAAAGACAATTTATTGTATATAAATACTCATACCACAAGGTCTTTTATATTTGGACTTGCGCCCTAATATAACCAACTGACATTGTGTCTAGGTTGAACAGAGCGTGCTTCGCCAGAACGTCGCAAAACTCAATATAAAATAAAAAATAGTTATGCAGAACAACTGATAGGGACAATTTAAAGATAAAAAGCAAGGTAGAGGAGAAGGTGGACACGGTAAATTTGGGGGAAAGGGGGGGGGGGGGGGGGGGGGAGTTAACGATAAACTTGACAGTTTCGCGTATCACAGCACGCGCCTGCTTAGCAATTTTACTATTCGTAGCACGCCGTTGGAGTTCACCATTAAAATTTCATATCAGTGGTTCCCAAACTATGTATCGATAGTAACATACGGCATCACTCCCAGTCTGTGGGTGGCTGCTTCTCACTAAAAGGCGAACAACAACCGTGCGCCAGCCACCTCCAGAGTAAAATCTGAAACAGAAGCAAAGAAACAAGGAGCTAAAATACAAATCCCGACAGGATACCCAACCAGATGAGGGCATAAAATCCAGGCACAAGGCCAAACCATTTGAGCTTGCAATAGAAAAAACCAACAACATCAAAACCCTCATCAGGCGACACTCACACCTAAACGGACCACAAATACAAAACCCAGGCCACACCCAACGGATCAAGTGTTCCTAGCTACAACCACAACAGAAACACATGCCAAGATCCAATCTGTCCTTCTGTCCTTGAAAAAATCAAGTACATAAACTTTTCCACGATCGAAACGATCTTCCTCAATCATTTTCCAAAACATTTCACAACCACTGGTTTCACAGGGCAACCACTTCTCCAACATGCTGATCTTTTGTCTACACAAAAATATTCTTCAACTTGTCTACCTCTGCCGCTCGTCCTTTTGGTGATGTGGGGTAGCCTTACCCGCGTCCTCTTGATGCCACGTGGGGGGAGTTTCCCAGAACAAAGACTGTTCTAGGTAAATGCTATCAACAGGTTTTTCCGGGGGCGGAGTTTCCCCACCGGTAGAGTGCCTAAAGTCCATTCGCCAATCGCGCGTCTTTTTTTTTTCCTTCCCTCTTTTTTTCTTTTTTTTTTTTCTGAGTTCTTTTCGG